>JARHVA010003442.1:0-2500 GCA_037957365.1 Torreya grandis
ATATTTTTAAATAGTTTAATATTTAAAAAAATGTAATGGGGAAGGGTTAGAAACATATTGAAATGGGTAAGGATACATGGTAGGCAATGGGGACCTAGGCTACCTAAAACAAATAGATGATAAGTTCAAGCAATCCTATATCCACACTATGTATAAGTGTAGAGAAAGCTTAAACAAGGAGATATACATTCACTAACCAAGTAATTATGAAAATTATATCTTCTAAATTAAATATCTAAGGTTAAAATATACTTATTTTGAATAATAAATGTGATTCTCAATCTCCCCCTTGGCCAATGGTGATTTGTAATATATTGTTGTGGTTGTAAAGATCTCAAATGTTGGATCAAGACTTTATGCACCCAAGACTTTATAAGACAAGATTTACTTTAATATAAGATCCTATGTAATAACTCTTCCAAATGTAGATCTAGGGTATAAATGTGAGTAATATAAATCTAAATGAATTTCCTTCTTTATTGGAATGAAATGGCAACTTGTATTTATAGTGGTCAATGATTCTAATCCATCCCAAAATTTAAGTCGATGCCATTGGCCATATTGATGTACTTTTAAATGGGTCGATTGACCTCAAAATACATCAACCAAGATTATAGAGTTGAAAATATGACACTAACATGTTTGGCACTACATTGATTAGGTCGATGTGACATATAAAGGGACTGGTGTTAGATAAGGATATATCAAACTAGGTTGATGTAGTAAGAAATATAAGTCCTAATATAGATAGAGGATGTAAAATTTAAGGAGATAACTTAGGGTATTAAGTATAAAGAATATATAATGAATATAGGAATGATATATAAATAGAAATATATATTGCAAAGTACTAAAGGCATACCCACCCTTTTCCCAATGTACCCTTTAAGGCATGTACTCAAGGAGATTGAGACTTGATAAGTTCATTCAAGATAAAGTTTCAGTAAATGATAAAAGTCAAAAACATTATATACACACACACATATGCCCCACCTGATGTTCATCATGTGCCACAATAGTGTAACATGGGATGGTGCTTCAGGAAAGAACATAAAACCAAAATAACCGAGCTAACTAAATACAATAAAAATTTAAACATAAACAAAAGTAAATAAACTATAAAAAAGTACCTTCACTTACCTTTTGTTGTGGAAAATAATTTCATGTGTAGCAGATGATGAGAGGTGCCTAACATGTGGAACAAGAAGTGAACCTAACAAATAAGATAAAATTCAAAAATATTATGTTAACACATAAAGAATATCTATCTCACTAGGATTATAAGGTTTATTTTGGTTCATGAAGAGTATCTAAAAAATAAAGATATGGATAAAATGAAAAATCTCTCAGTAAATAACCGAAGACCTGAAAAATTTGAAAAAATTACTATAAAAGGGTTAAAAGCTATTCAATTGCACATTTTATATTTTTAGAAACTAGAGTTGCATGTATCCAATTTTTTTATTTTGAGAGATGATGCCCCAAATACAAAGAGGTGGATGAGCTAGTGGACATACCATTTTTTTTTGGAGTTTTATAGGTATTTAGTTCATTAATTATTATTTTTAGTGTTTTGGATTAAAATGATCTAAATTAGGAAAAGTAGGGCTGGGGAAAAATATGTGTAATGATATTTTCCCCAACAAGAGTAGAATTAGAGTGTAAAATAGGATTGGTAGTGGGTAGGTGATATCAATTTAAAATATAGGCTAATGTCATTTATAAGGACCAAGGGATAAATCTATGCACAGTTTGGATGGCATTGGCTAGGGGAAATGTACTTGAAAATTAGTGAAAAATAAGCTAGTTGATACCATATAAAGTGTTTGATGTAGTTATGAAAATTGATAGGTAATGCAATCTATCATGGTTGATGTAGTAAGAAAAGTATCAAGATGGCTTGGCTTATGCCATATGTCATGGTTGATGGCATGAAATAGATAGTCTAGCTGATGTAGTAAAAAAATATAGCCGATGGTGTAGAAAACTTATTAAGAATGGTCACTAAAGTATAAATTCACTGATGTAATACACTGTAAAGGACACCCATGAAATAGATAATGGTTAATATAATGAAAAAAATAAGATGCCTATTTTATTAATATGCATGGATAATGAAGTAAAAGAAATGGGGATGGCTACACAACTAATAAAGTAGGTAATTTTTATTTTATTCTATTTTTTTTTTAATCTTAAATTTTAGTATTAATTTTATGTTTTGGATAGATACTTTATTTGTGTTTTGTTTTTTTAAAATTTTATAAAGATGTCGAAGGCTATGTAGAATATTATATGTAATATAGTTAACATATTTGATGGATAGATTATCGATAGTGGATTGATTGCAACTAACTATCCTTAGGTTTGGAAATATCATAGAGTTGTATCAAATTACAATAAGTGTAGAGTTAGTGACCATGTTATTATGAACATTAGAGAGATTGATGGATACCTTCTATGGGTGGTGGATGAGGACACTTTTGAGGTGCCCATCACCTTG
>JARHVA010003442.1:7500-327500 GCA_037957365.1 Torreya grandis
TGTTCGAGCTTGTGTTGATTGTTTTTTGATGTTTCATGTTGAATTGGATATTAATTATATTATATACTACATAAGGATGATTTTTTTGGTATTTTTAGGTTTTAACAATTAATATTTTATATGAATAAAGGTTGATAAGTTGACTATGTTCATGAAGGTTACTGGCAGATTTAGTGACCATTTTGTAGAGTCAAGTTGAAGGTGTTATGATTAGAGTTGAAGAATAAAATGATCATGGAAATGTTTTATAAGTCTTAAATACTTATGATAATGCTTTTATTGTCATATTTGGTCCCTGATTATATGTGGATAGTCAAAATATCTTGACTATATTTTGATAGTGTATGACCAGTTTGAGTGGTCATCTTGAGTGTGATAGTTTGAGGTATTTTGGCATGTGTCAGAGTGTCTAAGGAAAATGGATATGTTGAATAGATATTTTAGGTTTTATTCACATGAATTTTTCATGTGGTTATTTGAGAGAGTTAAATTTTGGTTCATTATTTTGAGACTGTGTTTTTTGTGTTTGAAGACTTGAAAAGCAAGGTGACCTAATTGGTAGGTTCGAGTGTGGAGTTGGTATTTAAGGTGTTATGGACCCATGTTGGAGTGAGAAATGGATCATGTGGATTGTACCTATTCTTGTAAAAGTGGTCATGAATTTCTATTTTTCTCATTGAAGTGCTAAGTGGGTGAATAGGTTTCCATGAGACCTATAAGAGCTATAAGGGCCTTATTAAAAGGTGTAGCTACTTAAGGGTGACCCATAGATGATATGTCTAAAATTTGTGGATTGTATTAAGTTATGTATTAATGTGAGAGAAACATTAATGGTTAAGCCAAGTCTAATGGTTGACCAATAAGTGGTTATCATGATTTCTCTATAAATAGTGAAATCAAAGGTGGTGATTTCTAGATTTGTAAGAATTGAATGAGAGAGTGAGAGTGTGGAGCCAAGCAAAGGAGATAAACTTTGAAAGAGAAGGTATAGATTAGTGAGGACCAAAAAAGAGTGAAGAGGATAAAACATTCTAGTTTGAGTAAGGTTTTTAAGGTGATTACATAGGTCATTGGACCTAATAAGCTTAGAAGAGGTAGAATGGGTGAGTATGCTCAAGAGGCTATTTGGGAAAGACTTGGGAGAGATTTGAGAGATGATTATGTGTTTGAATTAGGAATAAAAGGATGGGTAGAGTGACCTATGGATGATTTAATGAGTATATTAGTTTGAGGACTATTTATATGACCCATTAGTCATAATTATGTTGGTATAATAGTGCTCTTATTGTTTAAGTATGAGCAAAGGTGAAGAGTGATAATTAGAGGTCCATCTTTAGGGGTTGAAGACATCAGTGCAAAGGTGGATGTGTTCATAGGTGTCATTATGGGTGCTCAAAATATAAGTGGGTTATTTCCTCCTTGCAAGTTGAAACTTACTAAAAGTTTAGTTGTTTTGGGTGCTCAGCTAGATAAGTACAATAGCTCCTTGTGGGATTATAGTCTCACTAAAATAAGGAATGGTAGTTCCTTAATCAATAGCTTACTGGTCTAAATTGGATCTTGTTATTATAGGATAATAGTCCAATTGTAGGTTTCAATTGGTTTTATTCCCCAAGAGGGTTTTCCATGTATATCATGTGTTATGTGATTGATCTTGCATTGTCTCTCTTGATCATTGTTATAAATGATGTGTATGATTCATGAATGATTATGGTAACTAAGTGTTTATAAAGATTATAATTGAAGTTGGAATATTTGGGATAACTGATTCAAACCCCCTCTTGGTGATTGTACCTCTGATAATTGGTATCAGAATAGGTCCTTTGGAGGAATGTTAATAACTTGAAGGTGATCCTAAGTAGGTACAAAGATGGATAAGTAGTTGAAGAAAGAAAATCAATAGTGGAAGGATATGATAAAGGCACTTGAATAACATATATGTACTTTGAATAAATATAATAAAGAAGATGAGACTATTATCAATGATATAAAGGTTTAGTTAGTAGATGCCAAGACAAGTTTGAGTTCCAAAGAGAAAATTTATTCAAGAAAATGACACCATGTTTGTTAAAGAATATTATCATAATGGTAGAGAAGATGACATAAAGGAGGAAGAATTTGATCTAAAATCTAAGCTCATGATTACACTTGGTGAGCTAAAGGAGAAAAAGAAGAGGAATCATAAGATGAGGTATGTGATCAAAGGTCTTGAAGCACAAGTCAATTCTCTTGAGGGAAGTTTGATAGATCAAACATGTAAAATAAAGGATGATATTGCTAAAGAAGCTAAGAGTGATAAAGAGACTATCCAAGTTCTTAGAGGTCAGGTAATGGCTATAATATCAAGTATAAGAGCTAAAGAGGATGAGAGTATTCAATTATAAACCAAGCTTGGTTCATTGATGGATGAGCATGAACAATTTGTTGTCAAGATAAACAAGCTTGAAGAAGATCAAAATAATTCAGATCAGGTTAAGAACAATGCAATAACGTCTATTAGACAACCAAATGCTTTAGGGTATGTTATTTTATTCATGGTCATTGTTATACATGTAATAAGTATGGTCATAGATCTAAGGATTGTATAATGAATTTAGTCAAGTATAGAAATTCATCGAGATATGATAGTAGGATTTTTTGGCCAAAGATTGATCATAGTTCAAATATATCAAAAGGTAAAAATGATGTTATTTTTTTCAATTGTCATAAGAGTGGACATATTGATAGATTATATCCAAATATTTTTAATAGGTCTTCAAGGTATGTCAAAGGGTATAAATATCCTATAAGGTTTGAGAAAAGATAAAATTAAGTACATAAACCAAAGGTAATCATTACCAATTCTTCTATTCATAAGGTTAATAATAAAGTTTCTCTAGAAGGATATGTTTTAGATCAATCTAAAATCAAAGGTCAAGTTGGTAAAATGGTTGTAGAAGATGAGAAGAGTCAAAATAGGGTATGGAGACTTGAGGTAGTAAAGACTACAAAGACTAATCTTGTTATATCAAAGAGTCTTGATGGATTCATTGCTAATGTGGAAAAGGGATCAGAAGTGAAGGAAATTAAAGATTTTCTATTGTCAACATTTGTTGACAAGTTTAAAGTAGAGAATATGTCAACTGTTCAAATAAAAAAGGAAAAACAAAAGTCAGTTTAAGTCAAGCTCAAGGAGAAATCCAAGGTGTTGATTGAGGATAGTTGTAAGCCTAAGAAGAAGAAGAAGTATCAACATTAGATGACCAAGGAGGAAAAGGAATATGAGGAGTTGTGGGTAACTCTTGGCTTCACATTGTTCTAGGACATTGTGGGTTAGGGTGTCTTTATCTAGGCTTCAAAGAGATATTTGTTAGTCAAAATAACCTTGGTGGATATCAAATTTTGTTTGATGAATTAATATGAAAATAAGGTATGTTTGTGCATTATTTTTATATATCTTTTATTGGAGTAAAGAATCTTGTGAAGAATCTTAGTGGTCCTATAATTAGAATAAGTTAGCTTGTTGATCATGGTTTGGATGCTCTAGTATAAAGTTGTGTTTCAAATATCTATCTACATATCAGTTTGTGGTAGATGCCAGGTGAGTCTATAAGTTGAAGACATTTATTTTAGGATTATGTTCTATATCTTGTTAAACCTATTAAAGGATTACTTAATAGTTGTATATGCCATATAATTTCACATCATTATGAAGATGAGGTATCTCTATATGAGTATTGACTATGATTGGATAATATCTGAAGACTTGTTGAAGATGTCATGTTCCTAATGAAGCATGAAGTTAGGGAGAGCTTTGTAATTGGTTAGGTCATAGGATTATAAGATTTAGGAGTTCAATTTGAGTAAGAACGTGTGGATAATAAATTTTGTGTGCTCAAGATGATAATGCCAATCAGATAAGGTCTTTGGCTAAGGGAGAGCAATAAGTTCATGAATTTGATTCAGAGGTTTATGGAGTTGTAGTAAGAGATTAAAATGGATGGTTCTAGATGGTATAATGATTTTGGTGCAATTTCAAGAAGATTTTGATGCTCATAAAGGTATATACACTTCTTTGTGATGTGATCTAGGTGATTTTGTGGTCTGAAGGTATGTTTGGGTCAAATTAAAGTTTTTTTAGTACTCTTTATTTTATTAGTTTTTGGCTTAAGGGCAAGCAAGCCTAAAATGGTTTATAGGAAGTCTATTTTCCCAATGGTGTGGAATCTCAATTTTTGGTTTTGAAGTGTGTGATGGGTGTCTCCAGGTGTGCAAGAAGTTTTAGAGGTGTGCATTGACTAAAAGGTGTTTATTGACTTTGATTGTTTTGAGATTCTAAGGTTTTGGGCTATGCTATAAAAATGGTTTGTCATATGATTTGAGGTATAAGGATTCTTAATATGATGAATGGTTAAAATTAGTTTTCAAATCAAGATTTACATAAAATTTAAGGTTTATGGTTCTCAAGTTATTCAAGTTTTTGTCAATTTGGAGGCCTAATTGGGTAGTTGGTTTATGAAGGAAGTATATTATAGAAAATGACCCTATTGTTGAAAATTGATGTTCATGAAGGGGAATATGATAGTACTCAAAATATTAATTTTAGGTCTTGAAGATGTATCTACTAAAAATTATGGGCTCTACAAGTTTCAAGTAGGGATAAAAGGAGGCTAGATAGGCCTAGCTTGAAGAAAAGTGATTTTTTGCTTAGTTTATCGAAAAGATCAAGGTATGTTTATTTCAAGGAGAGTTATCAAGTTTGTTGAGAGAATTTTTCCTATTTGGTGAGTGGCATGAAGTTCTATTGGTGGTCTTTATGGTAGCTTGAGAGAGAAGGCTAGTAAGCATGTGTGGTGGTTCTTCATGGTGTATGGATATCTGAATATGCTCAAGATGTGAAATAGATTATAGTCCCTATAAAATGTTTCTTGGTTATTTCCATCATATTTCAGTTCTTTTGTGTGTTCTTTCTTCATTGGTTATAGTGATTCATTGAAGAGAGTGTTGGCATAGAGCAAGAGGATGTTGTCAAGGCAAGTTGAAGTAGGCTCAAGGTAAGGGGGAGTTTTTATGATATTTATAATATGGTATTTTCCTATTTATGGTATTTTTAGGTCATTAGGATTAGTTGGTTCAAAATTTGTCATTATGTCAAAGGGGGAGAAAGTTCCTATTGTGGGAGTGCTTGAAGAGAGAGAAAGTGAGATGTATATTACTATATATGATGTTTGTTTACATCAATGACAAAGGGGGATATTTTTGGAGAGTTTTAAATTATTTCATGGTGATTTCATAGAGGTGTCCTTATGAGTGGACGAATTTATTTGATATCCTAAGTAATAATGACAAAGTGTACAATGTGCTTGTCCTAGTTTGCTTGAAGTTGGCTTGGTTGATCTTCAATTTTGACATGATTAGAGATGTTCAAGGATGATTATGGTGATTAGATCATGTGAAATAGGTACCTAATATGCTATCTATTATTTTATATCTTGTGTGCATAATTGGAATTCATCTGGTAGTCCATAGTATTCATCTAGATAATTTAGGTCCAGTGGCAGAAAATATGAGTAGGTAGTTTGATGACACCATAATTACCACATGTGGAAGAGTCAATGGGAGTTGGTCATATGGTTATGATTAAATTAGTCCCTATTTGTTATGAAGTATATCTCAATTCATGTGTCAAATAATGATTGAATATACGAGGGTGCAAATTTGGCATCTCAAACAATATTCACTAAGTTCCCATACTTAGCCAAATTTGTAAAGGGTTCAAGCAGAGCCGAGTAAGCATGTTCTTGATTTTAGCATTCACATGGGTAAAGGTTTATAGATAAAATGATCATATGGGTTTGTTATTTTTTTCCCTAGTTTATATGAAATAAATTTTAGATCATGCCTAAAGCATGTCAAGAGATATGCATGTTCAAAGTTGGTCTCGAAAATAAGTTCCAACCATAGTTGGCTCTATGATGAAAGATTTTGAGAAGGCATTTTAATGATGATATATCTCACAAGCATGAAGTATTTAGGATAAGTTTGTGATATTTTTGTATTAACTTATGAAATGTGTTCATATGGTGTAAATGTGAGTCATGATATTGATCGAGGTAAAAGATATATCTATGCAAAGTAGGCTTTTCAGGCATATTGTAGTTGGTCCCCATACTTAGTCAATTTGCATAATGTTAAATATCTAGAACTAGTGGAGATATAATGGTACATGGGATTTCATACTTACAAATATAATGGTGTGCATATATTCAAATGGGTAAAAGTGTTCACTGCTTAACAAATTTAAAGTTTAGGACCAAATGAAGAGCCAACTATATATGGGTGATCGTACAGATCATGATAAATGGTGCATGTTCAGCAAGATGTAAATAAGTGTTAGATGTTTAACATATGAGAAAATTTATTGGATAAGGATCTAATATCAAATGGGTTTTTGTACATATTGATCAAATGGTGAGCATTGAGAGTTAAATACTTGGTTGATCTATAGAGATCAATGATGTGTATTGAGTCAACATTGTAAGGGTGTACAAGATAAGGTCAACTATTAGATGTTTAACATTTTGATTTGGTAGACTGTGTTATATATAGAAAAATATCAATATTTCATATTTGATTTGAGAAATGAGGAAAAGATATGATTTCAAAGTTTTTTAGGTTTAACTATGACCATTATCATTTGAAAATTTGAATTTGCAAAGGAAAAACTAATGTTTGGATTTTGGGATATAAATTTTGATCTAAGACAAATTTTCTCATATAATAAAAATAAAAGAGGAAGAGTAATTCATGTTTCATATAATTAACCTTATTTTAAGATATAGAAGTGTGTATAGACATAATTATGAAGGTTTAAAGTTGACTATGTTTTTGTATTTGTTCTGTAAGTGACTTGAGAAGAATGTTCAAGCTTATGTTGATGTTGTTTAGATGTTTCATGTTGAATTGGCTATTGGGTAGTGTTATATAATCCATAAGGATAATATTTTTGGTATTTATAGGTTTTAAAAATAAATATCATATATAAACAAAGGTTAAAAAGTTGACTATGTTCTTGAAGGTTACTTACAAATTGAGTGACCATCTTACAGAGGCAAGTTGAAGGTGTTTTGAGTAGAGTTGAAGAAGAAAATAAGCATGGAAATTTTGTATGAGTCTCAAATAATTATTGTAAGGATTTTATTATCATATTTTTCCTTTTATTAGATGTGGAGATACAAAATATCTTGATTGTATTTTGATATTATATGACCAATGTGAGTGGTCATCTTGAGTGTGATAGTTTGAGGTATTTTGGCCTATGTCAGAGTGTCTAAGGAACATGGAGATGTTGAATATATATTTGAGGTTATATTAATATGAATTTTTCATGTGGTTATTTGAGAGACTTAAATTTTTGGTTTAATAGTTTGAGACTATGTTTTCTATGTTTGAAGACCTGAAGAGCAAGGTGACCTAATTGGTAGGTTTGAGTGTAGAGTTGGTATTCAAGGTAGCATGGACCCATGTGGGAGTGAGAAAGGGATCATGTGGAGTGGAAATATACTTTTTAAAGTGCTATTGAGTTTATATTTTTCTCATTAAAGTGATAAGTGGGTGAATAGGTCTCTATGAGACCTATAAGAGCTACAAGGGCCATATTGAAAGGTGTAGATGCTTAAGGGTGACCCATAGATGCTATGGCCAAAATTTATGGATTTTATTGATCCATGTATTGATGTGAGAGAAGAATTAAATTTTAATTCAAGCCTAATGTCCATCCAAGAATTGGTTATCATGATTGATCTATAAATAGTGAAATCAAAGGTGGTGATTTCTAGACTTGTAAGACTTGAATGAGAGAGTGCGAGTATGGAGCCAAGTGAAGGAGATAAATTTTTAAATAGAAGGTAAAGGTTAGTGAGTACCAATAAAGAGTGAAGATTAGTAGACATGATAGTTTGAGTAAGGTGATAAAGGTGATCACATAGGTCATTGGATCTAATATGCCTATAAAAGGTAGAATGGGTGAGTATGCTCAAGAGGCTCTTTGAGAGAGACTTGGGAGAGATTTGAGAGAGGATTGTGTGTGTGAATTGGGAAGAAAAGGAGAGGTAGAGTTCCCTATGGATAATTTTATGAGTATATTATTTTAAGGACTATGTTTATGACCTATTGGTCATAATTATATTGACAAAATAATGCTCTTGCTATTTGAGTATGAGAGAAGGTGAAGAGTGATAATTAGAGGTCCATCATCAGGTGTTGAAGACATCATTAAAAAATTGGATGTTTTCATAGGTGTTTTTATGGGTGATCAACATCTAAGGGGTTTTTTTCCTTATTGAAACGTGAAACTTGATTAAAGTGTAGTTGTTGTGGGTGTTCAGCTAGACACGTGTAGTAGCTCCTTGTGGGATTGTAGTCTCACTAAAATCAAGAATGGTAGTTCCTTAATCAGTAACCTACTAGTTTAAATTAGATCTTGTTATTATAGGATAGTAGTCCCATTGTAGGTTCTAGTGGGTTTTATTCCTTAATAGGGTTTCCCACGTATGTCATGTTTTATGTGATTGATCTTGCATTATCTCTCTTGCTCATTGTTATAAATGATGTGTATGTTTCATGAATGATTATGGTAATTGATTAAGTGTTTATAAAGATTAGAATTGAATTTGGATTATTTGGGATAACTTATTCACCCCCATCTAAGTTATTATACCTCTAACATATATTATCATCGTCTAAACATCTAAGAGTAGGTTCATGGCTAGGCACTGTATCTATGTCTATAATATCTTGCCTTAATATGAGAGGAAAGATGTTCAAAAGATTATAAAACATGGTTAATTTATATGGTCCTATCATGGAATGATCAAGGAGCATACCCCAAAGAGGCTTAAAGGTGACTATAGAAGAATGCGAGGAAGCTGGTACATGCTTCGTCTTAGACTTGTGAACATTGATTGAAGGAAAAATAACATCAAGTTTACTAGAATGAAAATGAATGGCATCAAATAGTTAAATAGTATGGAAATTTAAAGTAGACTCATAATAATGTTTTAATAAATATCAATAGTGAAGGATTTCATTTTCCTTGGCTTGGGTATAGCTAGATAAGAGTAATACAGATAATATCTATCATCATAATCAAGTGTGTTAAGATCAATATGGAAGGCATAAACCACTTTTTTAGTCAAGGAAGAGTGGGGAGCTGACTATTTAGGGATAACTATCAAAGTAAAAAACTTGTCAATCATTTTTTTTATGAGAATGATGTCATAAATAAGGGGTGACTAAGTTATAATATGAGGAGAGATATAATTTTTTCATCTAAAGACTAATCTTGTTAGGTTCTTCATCGATAAAATATAAAATGTTAACTGGTATGTTTACTATAAGTTTAGGGTGTCCATTATAGCATTGATTAGAAATGATGGGATAGTTGAAATGTTAAGACTCATGAAATGGGATGCTAGGAAAAGGAATAAAGGGTGGGTATTTTAAAAACACCATGTCCCTAGAATTGTTCAAAATTACAAGGGTTAGTATCACCTTAAATCTTGTATATAACATAATTGTGGGGAAATTTTACACAATGGAATGTAAAATAGGTGATGGCTCTCAATGATGCATTTAGGGTCAATCTAGTAAAAGGTTATAAGATAGTGGAAAGTTGAAAATAATGACCTTAAATAGAATCATGATGGGAGGAACTATGATAAGGAGCTAAACAAAACTAAGAGGAGGCATTTACATTCTATCATAGCCTTGGAATGTGATTTGGGTATACTTAAGGTTGTATTTGGATTATCCATGAGTTCTGATGAAATTAAGAGAGGTGACACATTTTCTTAATCATTCATCAATCAAAGAACACTTGACTTGAATGTCACCAACCTGGACACTAGTGAATAAGTGAGGATCATCCACATAAAATAGGATTTTGTTGGGGATCATGGAAATAATAAGGAATTTTAAGTGAGAGACAAGCATCCAAAGTTTTGTCAACCTGAAAGGACATTTATTCACACTATCTAAGGATACTATCCTTAGGTTAGGGAAATATAACTTCTTGTCTCATAGGTGGAGGTTGAGGGATGTTCATTTCAAATAAATGTTTCATCAATCGATTGGGGTAATGAGGGGAAGTCTTCATGATTTTGAGGAAACAAATTTGAGAAGGGGTCAAGAAAGTTTTGTAATGGGGTCCCACTCATCATATCCTAAGGGTATATAATTAGACTAATATAAAGGTGCATAATTTTGAAGTAAATATAGTAGGGATGGGATGAAGTGCACTTACATTGAGTAGGAAAATAATTATGTGGTCTTAACCTAGCTGATGTTTTTAGGTCAAGAAGAATAGACTACATTGAATTATATGATATAGTTTGTTATATAAGGGCACTATAAAACTATCTACATCAAACTAATAATTGTAGTAGTCTGAGTAGAATTAGTAGTAAAAAATTGCATCAATTTGGTTGATGTATTAGGTGTAGTATTTATAACTAGAACATACAGGTTTGACTTGGATGATATAGTCAATTGTGGTATGGGAATAACTAACTATATTAGGCTATCTAATGTAATAGTTAGAGAGGGGTCAAAATAAATATACTATATTAAGTTGGTCGATACAATGAAATAAGGATTTTCATAAGGTCTCATGGTGTTTGATACAATTATAATATTTTTTAGGTAAGGTGACTATATTGATCTAGTCAATGTAGTCATAAGAGTTGAGTGAGTAATAGTTTTCATATACTCAACATCCAAAAAATGAGATGGATATGTGTCTTGAATAGTTCTATAAGTGAAAAAATTAATATAAGTAAAATGTAGATAAGGATTAATGTAAGATAATATACACCTCAAGTTTTTCATGTTGACCACATTTTCATTATTGGTAGAAGAGTGAGGGTCGACCAAAGCCTCAATGAATTTATGGGTATAAGGTTGAATAGTAGTAGATTGATGGTTTGGAAGTGGATCTTTGTAGATGGTAAGGTGATCATATCCTAATTGAGATAATCATGCATACTATAAAATCATGGTATTTATCTACCTTGTCAAAAGATTGTGGACATTCTCATATCATAGTGTCATGATCAAAGTTGGGATCATGGAGAAACTTGAGAAAAATTTATTGAAGTTGGATATATGTTTCATGAGAATGTCCCCAAATGGCATGATAAAAATAATTTTATGGGGGATCATATAAATTTTTAGTAGGGAGAGAAGGATAAATTTATCTAGCTAAAGGTTTAGAAATGTTTTTTTATTTCAACTAGGGAAAGAGGCTTGCAAACATCAACATCGTTCATATATGTTGAGGAAGAGGAATGAGAAAGCTATAAGGGAATCCCCATGAAATGTTGGGAAAGATTCACTTTTTTGGAGCCTTTAGGAATAATGGAATGGATGGTAAGGGTGGAATCATACATTTTTCTAACACCATCATTAGTAGCATGTTTTCGAAGATTTCATAAGCATGTCAGTTATTGATGTAGGTTGGGAAGGCTTAAAGTGTCTTATGAGAAAATCTTTACTTTTGGACTGATCAAGGGATTATTACAAAGTTTTTAGAGAAATATTCTTGGATATATATTGGATTTTAGGATGGAGAACATTAGTAAACAAGTGGAAAAGGATGTATTTTGACATGGTTTATTTGGCCTTGTTAGATAAGGATTTTGAAAATTTAATAAAGACCCAGACTTGCATGTTTATAATTAATGAAATGGGATAAATTATTTTTAGGAATATAATTAGTTTGATATTAATAAACCAATGAGTTAACTAAGTATTGTAATCTAGAGATAGTGCTAGACTTAAGTTTATTGTACTAATCTAGGGCATCACCTAAAAATGTTTTTGCTAAAATTTTAGTAGATGCAAAAGTGTTTAGTTTAATCTAATTTTTTTAAATATTAGCAAAATATTTAAAATTAAAACAAGGATAAGTGGATCCATTATAAGTGATTTTAGGATTATTTTTTTAGATAGTTATGAAGCTTTTGACCGTAGCAACTTAACTAATTACATCAATGACCATAATTCACTGATACCAACACTACTACCATAATTGATGAATACCAATATTCTTGCCACAACTGGTGTTTACATTCAAATATTCACACCACAACCAATGTTTACATTCCTTTCCATAATATTCCCACCAAAACTAGTTTTTACATTCCTTTATATAATATTCCCACCACAACCAGTATTTTACATTCCTTACCATAATATTCTTACCACAACTAGCAGTTTTACTACCAATACGGTCATAACCAGCCTATACCAGTGAAGTGGCCACAACCAGCCTTTTAAGACTTCCAAAATTTTAACTTGGGTGGTACATATAACAACCAAGTTATTTACCAATGCACCCCTATCTCATCAGTAAAAGTGGTTATAGTTATATTATGTGTCACAGTCCTAGAACATGCCTCATCATATTAAACATAGGTTTCATGCCTTACCCTGATCAACATTTCTTTAAACACTCAATCAACTTGAGGATATGTCATAACACCACCTCCACCACTGAAGTAGCTAACCCACCAAACATCTAATAGGGAATGAGTCCTACCGATATGGTCAATCTTGGGAATGGATCCTAAGACCTCCCCCTTGTAGTGCTCAACTCTTCATCACTAGGGTAAACCTATTGGGCTTGATTTTAGGATTATTACCACCTATATTTATGTTTATAATTTGAGTAATTAATGGTTCTTTTTGAATATTCTTTATTACTTTATTAAGAATTAGTGGTTGTAGAATGGGATTACCATGTGCATATCAAAGGGATAGTGGGGGGAATTTGAGTTTTTCATTCCCTAATAAGGTTTTTGAGGATAGTTTAAAAATATAAATTGTTAATTATACATTTTCATCATTTTATTGGAATTATTAGTTTTAATGTATTCATTTTATTCATTGCTTGCAACAAGATTTAATTAGTATCAAGATTTTGTTATCTAGAATATGCAGCTTGAGATGCACTATTGATAGCATTAACATGAGTGTTAATATGAACACTTTAGGTAGGCCCACTAAAGGAAAGAATGAACATGTTAGTAGCAATACTAGGCATAGTGGAGAAATAAGGGAAGAAGTCATGTATTTACTTTCCCCACATCATGTATAAAGTATATGTGTAGGTGAGTGGGGCCATCCTATATAAGGTCCCATCATGAAGCTATAGATTACTATAGGGTCATTGGCCTTATGATCTATATGTTCTTTAATGAAAAAGATCATTTAAATAGTATAATTAATATCACTCTCATCCTCTACATTAGGCATTTGTGGGGATAACTATGTTGATTAAGAGGTTGGTAAGTAATGAGTGACTCAAATTTGGTAGTCTTAGTAGTCACATGAAAATTGATTTTATCTTGGTTTTTGATAAAATTAAAATGAGAATTAGGAAATTTATGGGAATTAGTCAATTAATTCATGTTGTTTTATGTTATCTATTTTGAATCATCAAAAATATACTACATGATGAAAGATGAGAGAATAATTTGAACTAGGATGGTTGATGTAGTTAAAATACAAAAGATAAACTTTATTAACTAATGTAATGTAGTCATAAAATGAAATAGGGAGAATTAGAATTGTATCAAGTAATTTGATGTATAAGGATGAGACATAGATATTATATCAGCTAGGTCAATGTATTTTGGTATAAGGTTGAAAAAGACACAAGACTATATTAGACTATATGATGCAGTCTAGTATGGGGAATAGAAAATAACATGAAACATACTATATCAATATGTTTTATGTAGTCTATAAATTAAATTACTATAAGATGATAAGAACATATGAATGTATCAATATATTAGATATAATCTAAACACATAGATAAGTATATTGACATTAGCTGATGCAGTCTACTATATAATATAAAATATTAAGTAAAAAATTATAAATATAATCATTTTTCTAATTATATTTCTGAAAATAAAATCAAGTAGATGTTCTAAAAGGATTTTTTTATAGTGTAGGCTCTTAGAGATACTTTATCTTTTGTTGGATAATGTCAGCCCAATGTTTTAGAGCATTAACTATAAAGGTAGAACAATGCTTTTGTCCCACTTGAGAGACACTTCTTAGGGATAATTTTGTATTAGTGCACCACACAATATAATGGATGGTTGGCTTCTTAAGATTCAATAAAAATGGAATCCTAGGCATTTCCAATATACTTTGAGGTACATGAAAACTAAAATCCATGTTTAGATATGTACTAAGACTATGAGTATTGGGGAATTTCGATCACATGACAATGTATAAATATAACATTGTGTATCCCTTCATGATAGTAACTAAGTGGTTTGAAAACTACTGGAATATAGTTTTTAGGGAAAATTAAATAACTAGAAAATAAAGTAAAAAATTAAATATCAAAAACTAATTTACAGAATTCAAAGAATTGAAATATACATGCAATCAGCTTGAATTGAAATGTGTAACTAAGTTTAATTTTTTTTCCCAATGTTTTAAAAGTAAATAAATAAAACTATATTGGCACTAACTGATGTAGTTGTTCACATAGTAAAAAATGTCTTGAACTAGTCAATGTAGTCTGTGTACACAATTTTTTTAAAATAGGGATCATATTGTATTGATTATATCAATGTAGGTTTTATACAAAAAGTCTAAAGGTATAATGTTATCATGTATAAAAGATATAACTGGATGAATAAAGTTTAAATTGTCTCATAATTCTAGTGAGTTATTCAATACAATTTACTATAAAAATGTAAAGATAGAATTATTTTAAGCTACTTGATACATTTTTTATGTAAATAGATTTGTAAATATGACTAGAAACGATATTGTATCGAGTTATTTGATATAATTTTTTAAAACAAGGAATTGATATAGTTGACTTAGAATATGCTAATACAAAATGGTATCTATTTGTTTGATACAATTGGCTAGGAAGAAATATCATGATAAAGCTCTATCGACCTATTTGATGTAGCTTACTAAAAATAAAAATAATATAGATTTTTATTGATCATCTCAATAAAATTAGTTATAGAGGTGAAGTTAATGATAAACTTCACGTCAAGTCACCAAAATGTATGCATGGGCTACGATCAACATGTATCTATTCTCTCTAAATATTCAAAATCAAAAAAATTTAATCAAAGATAACCCAATGATACTTAATGAATCAATATGTGATCAAATGGATTCACAAATATATCAAGAGGAGAACCTACAATACAATGTCAAAGGAAAGGGTTCCAAATCCTTTAAGCTGATAACATAATGAAATAGATCTAACTATATCTCTATTTTCAAGCAATCTAATATTTCAAAAAAGCAATGTAAGTAATGGGGAATGGTTATAAACATATCACAATGGGTACAAATCCATGGTGGGAAAATGAATACCTAAGCTACCTAAAATGGATAGATGACAAGTTCAAATAATCCTATGGCCACAATGAGTATAAGTGTAGAGAAAGCTTAAAGAAGGAGATATATATTCATTAATATAGAAATTATAACAATTTTATCTATTAAATGGAATATCTAGGGATAAAATATACTTACATTAATAGTGTCCAATGTTCTTAATCCATATCAAAAGTTAAGTCTATGCCATCAAACAACTCAATGTAGTTCTAAATAATCCAACTAACCTCAAAATACATTATCCAAGACATTATAATTGTGCAGATCATGTTGACATGTTTGTAAATGAATCAATTGGGTCGATGTGGTAGGGAAGGGATAAGTTTTAGATAAGACTAAATTAGATGGAGCTGATGTATTAGGAAATATAGGTCCTGATATAACTAGAGGGTGTAATATGGACGGAAATAAATTCAAAGATAAATTCAAAGAATATAAGAATGAAAGATTAAAAATAATATCTCACAAATCACCAAAGGCCTGTACACACCTTTCCTAGTGTACCCTTTAAGGTGTGAATTCAGTGAGATTAAAGCTTGATAGGTTTCTATAAGAGAAAACATTTGGAAATGACAAATGTTAAAAATACTGTGTATACACGTGTTGTTGTTATGGGTTACTTATCTTTGGATAAATATGGGGGCTTCACCATAGTGTTGTTAGATAGGTAATATTCAATGTGAAGCCAAAATTTCTCATTGAGGTTGGCTTGGAAGCAACAAAACCTTCCATAGATGAAGGAATATGATCTCTTGGAATAGGGCTAAAGGGATCACCTTCATCCTATGGATCTAAAGCCATCTTAGGATAATATTATATTTTATATCTCTATTGATCACATAAAATTATGTTAACATGATTTTGGGGCCCAAATTTAATGAATGTACGATCATCCCAATAGAAGTGTACTTAAGGTTATCATAGCCTAGTAAGGTGTTTTGAGTGGAAGAGCAATTGGGCTGTACATAACCAAATTTTTAGAGAACTAAAAAGGACACTATGTTACTAACCACCTCATCATTGAAAATTACTCTCATAAAATAATTTTAATAAATCTATCCTTATAAATACAAATTCAGATCACCCCTCTTAGTCATCTCGATGCTGAGGAATACTCCTAAGGTCAATTTTTTTACCAATATCTCTTGAGTTTTATCTTGGTGTTAAAATGTCTAATTCAATGTGATTAATTTGGGATTAAGGTGGAGGTGTGACTCTATTTAGGTTACCCAATCATAAGGCATAAAGTAATTATGAATGATGGGTAGGAGAAATTTTAAGCAAGTTCATAAAATAAACATAGGAAAATGTTTTTTTCTAGATTTATGACTAAATAATAATTCCCCATGGGTTATGATTAGTTTGGGTATCAAAATATATAATGTGCATGGAAAGGGGAGTTATTGGGTGGTATTCCCTTATGTGAGTGATGATATTTTCATCCTCACCTATTTATAGTTGTACAATGCTTATTATCCTAGTTTACCCTTGGGGTCCTAATTAGGGAGCCAAAATGGGGTTACTATGTGTAGAAGTGGAAGCTTTGGTATCATGGGTGCATGATTGAAAGTAATAGTGAGTTAGGTTATCTTATGTTTTGTTTTTTTCATTGCATTACTGGTGGTTAGGAAAAACATTTGGTATTTGTGCAAGTTAGAGTTTTGAAGCACCATAGGGCCTATTGATGAATCATGTGGGTTAGAATTAGTGCTCCCTTAGATGTCTATGAAGGTCTATCATTGGTCTTCAATGATTATTTGAATTAATGTGTTGTATTAATTATAGTTATTGGTATTTTTACTAATTAATATGTGGAAAAGTAATTAGACATTAGTATCATAATCTTGAGGCCTTTGGTTTTAGCCTTATTGACCAAACCTTTGTTGGTTGTTGCCTTGGTAAAAGTGTTAGTTATAATTTTGGTCATTGTTTTGGAAATTTCCTTGGAACTGATTATAAAATTGCATTTTATGAGGTAGAGGATTAATAACATATACTACATGAACAACATGTGCATGGTTTTGGTTCCTTGTACCTTGTTGTTGGTTTTAACATTATTATTGTTCATGAGTTGAAGTTGATTATTATTTAAATTATTAATCATTTATACCTAATTTGTTACACCATATATAGTGGAATTATAGTTATTATTAAATATATTAGGGCCTTGATTTTTAGGGTTATTTGGGTTTAAATTTTGATAACCATTGTTTCTTTGGTTGGTGATGATTAGTTGTTTGCTAGATTAGAAAGCTCTATGACCACTATAAATGGCCACTTAGTCTATTCTCAGAGCAATCTTGAGCACTTATTCATAGGACCTATAAGGGAATTTTTGAACATCATACATCATATATTTATTAAGAGAGTAAAAAAAAATATCTCATAGCTCTTGTTGGTTCATGTCTAAGAGGTTGGCTGAGGAGTGTAAGACTTTCTTAAATCTTGTGATAAAATGAGAATCATATTCATTAGATTTTTTTATTTATATGAAATAATCTCATATGATAGTATTAATAGGCTTGTTCATATCAAAGGCCTTGAAAAAATCTACCATATGTTTTCATAAGGAATGAGTAGATGCCTCAGGGAGGTGGTAGTACCAATCAAGGGTGATTATTTCCAAGGGTTTTCAGAATATCTTAGTGACTACCCTATCCTAAGGTAGAATATCTCTGATATAAGTTATGTGTGCTTTTAATGTGAATTGGGATTTCCCTCCCCATTATACTTTAGGAGTTTAAGTAGGGGATATAGTAAAAGGGCCCCTCATATATTTTGGTGAAGTTGTTACTTAAAATATTCTACGTAAGTCCCCATGACACTAAATTTTTTAAAGGTATGATGGGATGATCTTGAGGAAGGGGTGGGTAGGAAGTGGGTGTGAAACTACTTGAAAGTAGAGGTGTGGGTTAGTAATATAAGGTATAGTAAGCCAAAAATTAGTCATCAAGTTGTGTAGATTGGAAAAACATAAGCTAATAAGGAGGTAAGGCATTGGAAGAAGAGACATTTGGCACTTACAAAGGTGAGGTGTACATGGATGGAACATTAGATAAAACATAAGGAATAAAGGGTGGTGGTGTGTTTCTCACCATATTATTAGAAGGGATGTAATAAAAGGAACCTCAATTGATAATTTGAGAAGGAGGTTGATAAAGTGGGGGAATTTTAGACGTTATGGGGTTGATAACTCCATGAGTAAGGATGTCCCCTAGATATTAGTTTGAAATGAATTTAGTGGGAGATGGATTAGATGGGTATTTTAATGGTTGGTAAGTTTTTAAAATGGGAATTAAGGGGGATATACATTGATTTTAAGTGTTAGAGTTAATCCATTGATTTATAGAGGTTTGGTTTCTCTCAAAATCCTAAATTTGACCCACCAAAGTGGATATGAGTTCATCTGGTGAATAAGTGGTGTTATATTTGGGAATGTCATTTACAAAAGATTTAGGAGGGAATAATTTATAAATACTAATGAGGTAGTTAGTATTAGATGAGTCAATATGAGTCATCGTGCATTGTTCATGAGGAAGGGAAGTGTTTTGGCTAGTGTTAGAGGGGTGTGAAGGTGCGTATACTTTGATCAAATCATATTCTAAATAGTTGATTATTTCAATGTATTGATTGAATATTATTATAATTTTTATATTTGGTATTTTCAAACTAATATGTATTTATTAAAATTTGGTTATAAATCCCACCTCCAATAGTGAAATTCATATTGTTAAAATTTATGTGATTACAAGTAATTTTATATGGGTCTCATAGTTCTTGAATTACTACCCTTCACATAGTTTTTAAGGTTTAGGAAGAAGATTTTATAAATATATTCTCCACAAATGGATTTGAGTTATTGTTGTTATAACTAAATAAGGGTGCCTCACCTAAAACTTGGTGGTTACTTATATAGCTCTCAAGGCCAAAAGTTCTCTCAAACTCTTGTCTAGACATATTTTATGGGTATATAAATACCCACAACATAAATGGAAGAGAGTAGAGAATGTGGATGAAGGAAAATAAAAGGGGATAATATAGAAGGACAAGACTTTTCATGTTAGGTTCACCAAATTTTGTATGCTTTGAAAGTGACATGCTAATATTCACACACTTGACCTATCAAGGTCTATCTAAGATAATTGATCAATGGAAAGTGGAATGGATGGTCTAATGGTTAGATTGGATAGGTTAGTATGGTTATGTGATTGGCTATAAAAATGTTGGAAGAATAATTTGATTAGGCTAAGGTGTACAGATGGGTTTTTAAAGTAAGAGTGGTAAGGTTTCTTGTGGCAACATCAAAATATCTCACCCATGTCACATTACTCATTTATAGTGGAAAATTGAGAGGATATATAATCCCGATAAACCTAAATGTGGATGAAAACATTATATTAGAGTTCTTGGTTAATGTTTAGCTAATGAAATCAAGAAATATTAGGGTTCAAGACCCTAGATATTTGGTTGGTGTGATTAGGTTTACAATATCCATCTAATTTCATTCATAAATCAAATCAACATAGGACAAGGATAGAACTGAGGATAAAGGAAATGAGAGGGGATGCTTAAACATGATGGATGTTAACCTAGAAGGATATGATGTGAGGGGTTTCTCTATGGATAGGGGTGTTACTTGATGAAATTGTTCATTGAGGGTATTGAGTTGGATTATTATGAAGTTTGGGAGTGGGGTAGAACTTAATACCAAATATTACATCCAAAAAACTATCAATATGCAAGGGCTCATCATTGAGGACCAAGATAGGTGAAAAGGTTACCTAGTTTTAGCATGCTAATGTTTTTTCTTAGGGATAATAATGAAAATGGGATACTATCATTGACAAGCTTCTAAACTAGGTTGTAGGTTAGAGTTCTTAAAATTATAAAAAATATATTGGAAAGAGGTGTATTGTTCTCTTAATAACTAGTACAAGAATATATGTCATGCTAATTTTTAGGATGTTTCCTTAAAGGAATAAGGAAATATTAATAATCAAATAGAATGATATTATAGATTTTGAAATTACTTGTTACACAAGCTCATAACTAAATAATTACTAAAAAAATAAGTTAAATACAAAATGACACATGAATAATGGAATTTTTATTGATTTATGCAATGAGTTCAATGTGAAATGAAATATCTATATGTATAAATATTTAAGATTCAAAGAGATCATATAATCAAAGAAATCATTTCCCTATAAGGTACACAACTGAAAGGCTCCATTTAAAAAACAATTGGTCACCAAATATGGACTCAACCAATTAGGGTTTAACTTACAACCTTCTCCCTTTTTCTTATCTATTATGTTATCAAGTCTCAAGATAAGGTCTCCCACTCATATGGGATGTTTTTGAATATTTTTATGATATCCATAATATTTTTCATATGGCATATTTAGTTTTTTTATTATATGTTATATTCTAATAAGGGAAGACAAAAGTTTTAGAGAACTCAGTGAGATGTTTTGTATGGTCTTATACTTATTCAAGGGAGAGAGAAGATCCACTATTGAAAATTTATGGATCTTGATTAGAACCAATATTAATGTCTTTAATTTCTAATTTCACATAGTGAGTTCCTTCTTCAAGATCTGGTAGAGTAGGTGGAAGGAAAATGGTTTTGTTATCTAATCTAACATCTAAACTAAAATTTTACCCTACATGATGGGGTGTTGATTGACTACATTTATAAAGTGGATCATTAGGTTATTTTGGGGCTTATCCTCATGCCTCAATACTTACACCACCATGATGATGTGGAATTTTAAAGTGGAGTTGAGAGACTCTAAACCAAGGGGTTTATGAGGATTGTAAGTTATGATCATATATGGATCAAATGGGAGTTTGATAGGCTCATCATTTTATAGGATGGTAATTATTTTATCTATTGACTTAGTTGAGATGGATGTCATTGTCATAGGATATTGTTAAACTAATTTTCATACCTTTTAACTCCCTTTTCCTCAAGTTTCACATTCAATAAGGATTTGGAGTCTTCATAACTTCAATTTAGGATGCATGTTATGGTTGATATGGGTTCATCATCATTATCTAAAGTTGGAGGATTCACCACATGATTTATACATAGGTGATAGTCGATTAGAAGCTCTGATTTCTTATTGAGGTTGGCTTGGAGGGTGTCAAATAGTTTACAATCCCCTTGAGTAATGAGAAACTTACCTAGATGAAGCAATTTGATCTCTTGAAATAGGGCATAAGGGATCTCCTTCATCATGTGGATACAAGGAATTCTCAGGATCATATTATAGTTTGTATCTCTATTGATCACATAAAAGTATATTAACATGGTTTTGGGTTCCAAATTTATTTTAAGTATGATGGTCCCAATGGAAGTGGATTTGAGGTTGTCATAGCCTATGAAGGTGTTATGAGTGGTGGAAAAATTTGTTTCTCCATAACCAAGTTTTTGGATAAATAAAATAGGACTATGTTAATAGAATCCTATCATCAAAATTTTCTCTCTTTATGTAATTTTATAAATATAGGCTTGTAAATACAAATTTGGATCCCCCTACTGGCCATCTTGGTATCTAGGGGAAGAATCCTAAGGTCAAAAAGGTAACCAACATATCTTCAATTTTTATCTAGTGATAACATGTCCAATTAAATGTGATAGATTTTTTATTAAGGTGGAGGCATGAAGTTGGTCATATATCCCAATCTTAAGGTATCAATCAATGTTGAATGATGGGTAAGAGAATTTTTAAGAAACTACATAAAATAAATGTAGGGAAATGTTTTGATTATATTTATGACTAAGGCATAGTTTTCCACATGCATTTAATTATTTTTGGCATCAATATATATAATTTAAATGGAAATGGGAGTCTTTGGGTGTCCCTTGTGTGAGTGATGACATTCAAAACATTTGTCTATTTATAATTCTACAATTCCTATCATTATATTTTTCCATTGGGGTCCCAATTGGGGAGCCACATTAGGGTCACTAGGTGTAAAATTTGAAGCTTTAATGTCATGGGTGCATGATATAAATGGATAAAAAGGTTGTACTATGGTTGTTTTTATGCATTATATTATTTTTGGTTAGGAAACATGCTATGGTATATGCACAAGTTAGAATTCTAGGATGCCACATGACCTATTGGCAAAACTTGTGGGTTGGAATTAGCATGTTTGAATAAAAATAAATAAGAGGGGGTTGACTCAATTTTTTAAAATTTTCATTCAATTATAATAAATAATTCATGAATTATGAAATCAACATAGTGATCTAGCAAAACATAGAGAACCATTCAGATGAGCATGAAACAAGATAACACACACATGAGTGGGAAAAACACAAGGGGAAGAAAACCCAATACGATATATTTAAATATAATATAGTCATATAAAAAAAATATCAAATTATATTTATCACAAAATTAACTTGGAGTACCAACCCCAATAAAGTCAAGCACCCACTTGATTAGGCTTTAGCAAGCACATACTTTCAAGGAAGCACCAAATCCCTGCGTGACTCAGAAACCTCATGAATTTTAATATTAAAACCCATAATATTATATTTTTGTCTCATTTAAATACCTAATTTTGATCAACCATGCAATATTTTATTCTCTTATATTTCATACATTCAAATATGCTTAAATTGCCTTGTATATATACTAGACACATGACCACACACCACTTGGTTAGCCACACACCTTCAAACTATTAGGTAACAAATAAAATAGGTATTATAACATATTATGAACATGATTAAAATTTAATTTTATCCCCTTTTGGTGTAAAATAACTCAATTAGGCCTTACTCCTCATTTAGGTCTCATGCAGACCTAATTGCATTAGGTCTATCCACTTAACACCAAAAATTAATTTTATTGTGAAAAGATGGATTTATAAAAAAATAAAAGTAATTAAAAAATAATACAATGAAATATTACAACCTAATCCATGATTTATTATAATTGTATCCTTCATTCATACCATGAAAGCTCTTTTAGGACAAATTGCCTTATTAGGCATGTGTACCTTAAAAGTTTGTCTTACAATAATGAAGATTAAACACCCTTAAAATAATAAAATATGATAAATTAAATATTTAAATATATTATAAATTACCTCATGTTCATAACCAAATTATTTGAATACCTTCACTTAGGAGATAAAATCTCAAGAACATCTCTACAACTTCCTTACTCAAAATTGCCAATTCACCTTAAAAACCAGTCATGATGAATTAGACCTCCAACACCTATGTAGACACTTTTAATGACTCCTAGTGCATAAAAAAGGTTATATTATATTTCCAAAATGCAATCAAATATAAATTTTTTATGTTATATTTCCAAATATTGGGCTTGCAGGCTAATTTATTAACCCTATATTTCACAATCTTATCTGAACCAAACAAGGCATTTTGTGAGCAATGTTTTCACCATATACACTGACCTCCAAAGATTATCCAAATAATTAACATAAATTAAAATTCATTAATAAATTCTTCATTTAATTTTTTTCACTAATATAACATGACCAACCCCTCAAATATATCTCTTCATCTTTACCTAGGTTTTACAATATTCACACCATTAGGTCTAACTTGGATGACAAAATTAGAAAAATTTATAGATATAAACTATAAAAAAATCATCATTTACATGTAAAATGAGTCTCTAGATTATTATACCATCCATTTTCTTTTCTTGACCAATACAAATTATCTCTCATATGACTAACCACCACCACTTAGAGGTACCTGGGAGATTTTAATACATGATAAAATATCTTATATGATCATTTGGATCCATCCTAAGCTAATTTGAAAAAGATATTTCACATCAGGTCCTTATTAGGGTTTTAGGGAACTTTAACATAGGTTTTGGTGGTAATGATTGTTTGTAAAGGACTACCACTTGAATCCAAAATAATGCCTATAGATATTAGATAAGACCCTTAGTAATATATACTTAATATATTAGACTCCCATGCAAAGATTACATATTCCAATGAACATTTAAAAGTGATTTTCAGTTTTAGACCTCATTTTATGAGCTTGAGAAGGCCTAAAACATTGATTCATCCACTTTACTTTCAAATATTAACCTCAAATTTTATGATCATGCATAAAATAAATTATCTCACCTATGTCCATGATAACATGTTTATACTTGCCTTGAAATATGATCTTCATACCTCATTAGGCTAAGTAGGTTCTAAGTGAGGTCTAGGTGTAGACATATATTGAAGGTCCTACCCATATAGGCTCATCTCAAAAAAATCATGAATGTTTTTATACCTTGATCTCATGATAAAATAGTGCCAAAAAACATTCACATGCCTATGTTCATTCATTTTTCATGCACATACCTCTTCTTGTCATGAATAGGCTCATGACTAGGCTTCCTATACACTTTTACATTAATGACATGTACCTTCATGCAAACATAAGACATTAGTTGCCTTAAAAATATCTCTATATATTTCTCTCATGACAATAATCTCTCATGATAACACTCTTGTATGAATATTATCACATCACACACTTCCAACTATCCTTTGTCACCTTTGACATCAACCTTCACATGATGTACCTTTGACATCAATGATAATACTAACCAATCTCCCCCTTTGTCATTGATGGAAACCAATCTCAGAAACTTATCTCAATAAGTAGTTTCTCCCTGATTCTAAAATTTCTCTCCCTTTGACATAAATTTTAAAGAGATACCTACAGCTTATTGGTTCACACCTATTGCAAATAAAACACTTAAAACATAAGATTATGAGTTTATGAATAACCATACATATCTCCATACATACATTCTTGGTACTACTAACCTACTCTTGGAGCTAATGAACCACATGATTAGCTCTCTCTAAGCACTTGACTTCCTTAATGACTGCTAGGGGTAGGAATTACACCCAATTCCTATCTTAGATTTCAAATGTTATGCTTGGAAGTGGCTTGGTTAGAATGTATACAATTTTATCCTTTATAGAAACATATTCAAGTTTAACACCTTGTTCACTTACCTAATCTCTTGGGAAATGATACTTGATGGGAATGTGATTAGTTCTTGAGTGCATGATAGGATTGTTTGAGATTATTATGGCACTTATATTGTCACAATAGATAGGGATAGGACTATCATAATCCACCTTGTAATATTTTAAGGTTTGTTTCATCCATAGGACTTGAGTGTAACATGAAATTATTATAGTGTATTCAGCCTCACAAGTAGATAATTTCATAGATGGATGCTTATTTTTTATCCATGATACTAGACACTCTCTTAAGAATAAATATTCTCTACTAGTGCTCTTCCTATCATCTAGACTCCCTATCCAATTTTTATCTATATAGGCTATCAATTTAAACTCCTTGTTCCTTGGATACCACAATCCAAACTCAATAGTTCCCTTGAGATACCTAAGTATCCTTTTGACTAATTACAAATGATTTTTATATTAGGTCTACTTGAAATCTTCCCACATGACTTACTACTGGCATGATTTCATGTTTAGAGGTAGTAGTGTATAACAAACTTCCAATCATTGACCTATATGATGTTTGATTGACCTTTGAAGATCCATCCTCCTTAATTAACTTACAACCTATGATCATATGTGTGTTAACTACCTTTAAATCTTCCATCTTAAATTTCTTAAACATCTATCTTATGTACTTAGCTTGTGAAATGAATATACCTCTTTCTTGTTGATTGATTTGTAACCCAAAAAAGAATGATAGTTCTCCCAACTCCTTCTTCATCACATTTTCAAAGGCCTTAATCATATTCTCATTATTTCCACAAAATATGATGTCATCCACATAAACAACTACTATAAATTGATGGAAATTTTCTATCTTTATGTATATATTACTATCTATAACTCCTCTTTTGAATCCTTAGTCTAATAGATACCTATCTAATATGGCATACCAAGCTCTAAGAGCTTGATTTAGACCATAAAGAGCCTTTTTCAATATAAAAACATAGTCTTTGTTACTTGATAATGAGAAACCCTTAGGTTTTTATATGTATACCTCCTCTTCCAAGTTTCCTTTTAGAAATGCTAACTTGACATCCATTCAATAGACTTTGAACCCTTTGAATCTTGTATATGCTATAAATAATTTGATAACCTCCAATATTGATACTGGAGAAAAGTTCTCCTCAAAAAAGACCCCTTCTACTTTGGGATACCCCTTGCATACCAATCTATCCTTGTTCTTAGTGACTTATCTATCTTCATTTAACTTATTCCTAAACACCCATTTTATGCTAATGACATTCTTATCTTTAGGCCTAGGAACTAGTTCCCAAGTCTCATTCATTTCTATTTAATCTAACTCCTCATTTATAACACCTATCCAAAACTTGTATTTGCTTGTTTCTATAATATTCTTAGTTTCAATATTAGACAATAGATCAAAATTCTCTTGATTTAGGTTAATTACCAGTCTTCTCCTTATTTGCATACCTGCATCCTTGTTTCCAATGATTTGTGATTTAGGATGGTCTCTCTGAATCTATCTTGAAGGACTTTTTAAATATTGTCTTTCCTTAACTTATTATTCTTCATTATCTATCTCTATTTTTTCTTCTTCATTATTTAAGTCAAAATTATCTAATGCATCCTTTGACTAAGAGTGTGACTTATTAGAACTTGTCTCATCAATATTCACATTGGTACTTTCCACTATCTTTTACAACCTTTTATTATAACACTATAAGCTAAGATCACTGATGAGTATCCCAAGAATATTGATGAGGCCAAGATATGCCCAATAAATATATAATAAATGACCTCATCTTACTCTCTCTTTCTATTAAGTTTGATTACATTTTGTAACTTTTATTTTGATCTGAGATGAGTTAGGATGTGATTATCCATCTTTTGTTGATTGTGATTCTAACATTTTAAAAGACCTGTAATTCCTAAAAAGTGTGTTGGAAAATTCTAGTTTTGTAATAAAACAGGTCATCATTAGGGTAAAGAACAAATATGAAGTGGATTGCATATTTTTGGAAGCATTGGAATCAATTTAGAATAGTTCTAGAACTTGCAAAATCTATTCCAGAATCATCACAGTTAGTTTTGAAACCTACATAATCTATTCTAGAACGATCACAGTTAGTTCCAAAACTCCACCATACTATTTCAAGTTGTCACATTTTCAGACTTAGCTCTAGAACTCTATATTTAGCTCTGGTACTCCTATAGATAAGCTTGAAAATTTTTATGGCTAGATATGGAACTGATGAGGATCTATTGCAAATGGCTGGTGATCAGTCAGATTAATGATCCCATTAAATCAGGAACAAATTCTTGATTTTCCAAACTTTTAGAATCAAGACATTTATCACACAGCTGGACATCTAGCCACATCTTATTCTAGGTGGAGCAAGGGCCTACTCCTTCAAAGAACCAGGATCTTCATATTTGTCGATATTTATATTTCTATTCGCAAAAGTAAATAGGTAACTATGTTAAATTTATAAATGCTTCCAACTCCTTAAAGTTAAGATTTGTTGTAAATTTGTTCCTATATGCGTTTTAGACTAAATTTTCATTTCTACAATGTGTGTTTGTTTCCAGTAATCTATTTCATTTCTACAATGTGTGTTTGTTTCTAGCAATCAATTTCATTTCTATAATGTGTGTTTGTTTCCAACAATCAATTTCATTTCTATAACATGTGTTTATTTCTAGCAATCTATTTCATTTCTACAATGTGTGTTTATTTCTGGTAGATTGTTTGATTCCAATAAGGTTTTAACCAAGAAATCCTTAAGACATTAAAAACCCCCCAAAACAAAAAAAATACAAATACCTCCATTCAATTACTAAATCACTACAATTCCTCTTGTTGCATATAGCTTTAGACATAGCCCTGGTTAAATATGACATCAACAAAAAGTTGATTAAATGAAGGAGATGATGACACCCATCATTTTTGGTGTCGTTGTTGAGGAACACTAGTTGGAATTTTCTAATTAAGTATTAACAAGAGCAACAATCATTCATTTAGTAATTAAAGAAATTTTCCCTAATTTATGAGTAGACCACAAGATTCCAAGGGTAAATTTCTCCCAAAAATATCTAAACAAAAAATTCCATCATCCTCTAGTTTAAGAAAGGACATTGAACTAGAATTGGAGGCACCATTATCTCCTACAAGACAAGAAGCAAAATTGCCATCTTTGGAATTTTTGGATCAGTCACCAGAACCAAGCAAAACCTTAGGGAGGAGGATTATTTCTCAAGATCCATTAAGGGAAAGTTTTGATTCTCAATTGAGTAGTGAACCCCCTACTCCTGACTTTTCACCATCCCCAAAATAGACCACATACCACATTGATTGGGAGAAGGGATTAGAAAATACCAGAGAGATGGAATGAGAAGCTGGAAGAGAACCTGAGAGAACCTTTACCTATCCCATTTAGATTGAGGATGATGAAACCACTATGAAAAATATTTCACCTACACACTTGCCCACATTTAGAGGAATGTCATATGAGGATCCTGGCCAATTTCTATTTGAGTTTAAATTACTATGTCAGACTTATGATTACAAGATAGATAATAAAAAATTGAAGTTTTTTCCATCTACCTTGAAGGATGCAATAATGAGGTGGTTTAGGGGATTAACATCTAATTCTATTACCAATTGGGAATAAATGGAAACTATCTTCCTAAACAAATATCAAGATTATTGTAGAAAAAGAAATTGAAAGGAAGATTTTTTCAAAATCAAACAAGAAGAAGACAAAAATATGGAAGATTATTTGGATAGATTCCTCTTTGTGAGTAAAAGATGTGGATTTTTAATTCAAGAAGATTTAAATAAAACCATTTTCCTCAAAGGTCTAGATGATGAATCTAGGGAAACCCTTGATTTAATTGGTAGAGGAAACATTGCTCAATTAAGAACGGATGAAATCATAGAAATTTGTAGAAACCATTCAAGAACAAGGGGTGGACCTAAAAAAGAGAAAATGATTAAAAGTTCAAATTCAGATATGAAAAAATTGATGGATGAATTGCCAAACTTTAAAATAGACATATTAGTTCAATTAACCTCCACCATGGATGGATTATAAGCTAAAGCAAATGCCCAACTTGAACCATTAGCTATGTATTGTCCTAAATGCAGGAAGAAGCATGTAATAATGGAATGTCTTTTAGATAAAATAGAAGCATGTCTTGTTTGTGAATCTAAATAACATGATACTTATGCTTGTTCTCTTTTTCCACTCATAAAAAATCAGCTCAAACAAACCAATACATCATCCACCATAGAAGAATTAAATTTTGTTTAGAGACAACCTAACCAAGGATATTTTATGCCAAGACCAGATCCTAATCCCTAGATGATGCCATGGGCAGCTCAAATAGTACTAAAAAGTTTGGGATAGCCACCTTGGGCCCCTCAACCCACATGGCATCCTCAGGATTGGGCAAGTCAATCTTGGTATACTCAAGGACATCAATAACCTTGGGCTGGTCAAGGAAATCCTTATGCTTGGCCAAAACCTAGATGGAGCCCTAGCAATTATGTGTAAGGAAAAACATATCCAAATCAGAACCAACAAGCCATAGTGGGACCTCCAGCACAAAATCCATAGATTGAAAACATAGTGCAAACCCAAATGCCAACACAACTAGTAGCAAACCCAAGAAATAAATAAACAACTCTTATATATGAAATAGAACTAGAAAAATTAGTTGATTTAAATACAATAGATTGTAAAAACATTCAAACTAGATCTGGATAAATAGTTAGTAGTCCACCTATTATAATCACTGAGATGATAGAAGAAGCTAAAACCACTAACACAGTTACACCTAAGGAAGATGAAAAAGAAAAAGATAAGGAACTAGAACGAAATTCTACTAATATTCCATTTCTAGAAAGACTTAAAGAAACCATAGAACTTAAGGAATCTAAATTGGTTCAGGAACTAAGAAGATTGAATATTGTGATCCGGACAATAATTCAGAAGACAATTCGGGTGATGGGTCCACCCCATTTGATGGCAGAACTTCCGGGAGCCATAACTTTTGCACCATAGCTCCAATTGACTCACCATTTGAACCGTTGGAAAGATAATAATGAGGGGAACATCATGAGAAGGCATAGAGATCTACTTAATGAATTTTTACCCCATAAAACCTAATGGAAGTGTCCCAAATTTCAATTTTATTAGTCCAGTCTAAAAATAGTAAGTTTCTAAAAATAGTAATTCCTCAAATTCTGTATTGTTGTAAATCATGGAAGTCAAATCAATTTATCTCCCTTGAGATTGGTGACCTTGCACATCCTCCCCAAACCTTAAAAACATGTATAAATGAAGATGTAACCCAAAATGGAAATTAGACATCTCTTCTCAGAGATAAGCATATGTTTGGGTCTACAATTTTGATAAATAAAACATCTCTTTTCAGAGATAGCATTATTTGAATTGTGTTGTTCTTATTTTTGAATGATATTTCAACCAAAGGTTTTAAGTTTTGGATCATATTGAAATACCATTGTTACAATAAATTAAGGATATTCCAGAGTTGAACAAGTTAATCAAATTGTTATGTTTTAAAAAACCTAGAATAAAGAAACAATACCCCACAACTATTCAGGTAGATGGAAAACTTGCTGATTTATTAGCAGGAAAACTCCTACTACCTAAATATGGAGATCTTAGAAGCCCTATTATTTTTGTTTCTATAGGGAATAAGGATATACATAATGTTTTGATTGATTTGGGCATAACTATCAATGTAATGACAGTAGACACTTTGAAAACATTACCATTAATAGGCATACAACCTACTAATACCATATTGCAGATGGCAGATCAGTCTCTAGAAAAACTAGAAGGAGTTATTGAAGATGTGGTAGTAATGGTGGAATCATGGGAATATCTATTTGACTTCCTTATATTGCAGCCAAAAGGTAAAACACTTGGTTATCCCATTATTTTGGGGAGACCATGGTTAGCTACAATTATTGCCTTAATTGATTGCAAGTCATGTGATATGAATATTTCAAATGGTAAGAATTCTAACCAAATGTCATTATATCCATTTGCATGACCTTTTATTGATAATCAAGTGAAATTATGGGTTAATAATCCTAATATTAATGAGCAAAATCTATCTTCTTTGGCTATGATAACATTGCAAGATCATGTATGGGAAATAGATGATATGGTTAATCCTTCATTAAATGAACATCAATCATCATTAGAGAAGTCAAGATTAGTTCTGAAACCATCACAGTTAGTTCTAGAACCATCACAATTAGTTTTGGAATCATCACAATTAGTTCCATAACCACACCAATTCTCTATAAGTGAAGATAACTTCACTCTGGAGGAATGTGATTTCTCTTAGGGAGAGGAAGGATATATTGCATAAACTTTATAGATATCAAGATATGGTGAATAATTTTTGGAAAATAGTAGTAACAAAGAGTTCGACCTACAATAAGATAAGTATCATAACTCTTCATGTTGTCCTTTGTCTAGCATTCTACCTCTAAGAACTTTTGGATATTTTGCTACATATCATGTATTGTTACCACATGCTTGTCCACTAAACACCTTAATGTAACCCTTTCAACAAATCAGTTCATCATATCCTAGAACCAAACATGTTGAGATTCAACCAAGAATTTTTTTGAATATTAATAGCTAGTTAAAGAATGATGAAGTCAAACTATTTAATGTTTTGAAGGATCATACTAAATCATTTGCTTGGGACTATAGAGATGTGAAGGGAATTCATCCAAGTGTTTGCACCCATCACATTTATACTAAAAATATTAGACTAGTTAGGTAACCTCAGAGAAGGATTAATCTAGCCTTAAGGGATATAGTCAAACAAGAAATTGAAAAACTATTACAAGTAAGTTTTATCTACCCTATCTCAAATAACTAGTGGGTGTTTCCTCATATAATTGTCCCTAAAAAGAATTAATAAATGGAGAATTTGTGTTGACTATAGGGAACTAAACAAAGCCACCCTAAGAGATTATTTTCCCTTACCATTCATAGATCAAGTCTTAGACAACATTTTAGGTAAACATTAATTTTCCTTCTTGGATGGATTTAGTGAATATAATCAAATTAGAATTGCTACTGAGGATCAGGAAAAAACTACATTTACTTGTCCATGGGGTACCTTTACTTATAGGGTATTGCCATTTGGACTATATAATGCTCTAGCAACCTTTCAAAGAGCTGCATTACCAATTTTTGTAGACCTAACAAATGACTGTGTGAAGGTATACATGGATGACTTTATTGTGTATGGAGATACATTTGATGATGCCTTAAAATTTTTGGATAGAGTATTAATAAGATGTGAACAACATCACTTGTCTCTTAGTCATGAGAAATGTTTGATGATGGTTGATGAAGGGATCATATTAGGGCACCATATTTTAAAAAGAGGAATTCAAGTTGACTAAAACAAAATCATGATTATTTTAGACTTGCCTATTCCTCAAACTCCCATAGATATCAAATCATTCTTAAGACATGTTGGATACTATAGGCATTTTATCAAGGATTTTAGTAAAATTGTTTCCCCCATGTTTAAATTGCTTACCAAGGACTATGAATTTCTTTTGGATGAGCAGTGTCAACATGATTTTGAAGAAATTAAAGAGAAATTAGTAACTGCCCCAATATTGCAAGGACCTAATTGGGAGAAACCTTTTCACATCCAAATTGATGCCTCAAATACCTCAATTAGTGCAGTTTTGGGACAGAGAGATGAAGAAGGAAGAATGTATGCTATTTACTATCTCAGTAAAAATCTTACTCCCACTAAAAGAAATTACACTACCATTGAAAAAGAATTTCTGGCTATGATCTATACAATCAATAAATTTAGACATTACATTACAGGGTAAAAAATATTTGTACATACAAATCACTCAATAATTAAATATTTAATGAACAAACCAGTGGTTGGAGGTAGAATAATTAGATGGTCATTACTTTTACAAGAATTTGATATTGCCATTGTGGACAATCTGGGTAAATCTAATGTGGTGGCTAATTTCTTGTAAAGATTGACCAGTATAGGGGAGTAGGATCTAGTCAAGGATAACTTTCTAGATGAATAATTGTTTGTTATTTCAGCTAACACACCATGGTTTGCTGACATGGAAAATTATCTTGCAACACAAAATTTTCCTCCTTTCCCTAAAAAATAAATAAAAAAATTAATCAAAACTAGTGCACAATTAAAATGGTTAAATGGAATGCTATTTAAATGTGGTCATGATTTGGTTTTACACAGGTGTGTAAGAGAAGATGAGTTTTTTGACATCCTCCAGGCATGACATGATGAACCAAGTGGAGGACACTATTTAGTGAAAAGAATATCTCACAAGATACTTAGCATTGGTTACCATTGGCCATCTCTGTACAAAGATGTGAAGAGATATATCAAGTAGTGTGATCCTTGTCAAAGGATGGGACAACCAACCATTACTAATGGAATGCCTCTGCAACCACAAGTAGTGATTGAACCATTTAAGAGATGGGGATTGGATTTTTTTGGACTTTTTAATCCTCTTTCCCAAGGAAAAGAACACATTCTTGTATGTACTAATTATGTAATAAAATGGGCAGAATTGTAGGCTTTAACAAATACTACTGAAGAAACAGTTGCTGATTTCCTTTGGCACATAATTACGATAAAGTTTAGAGCACCAAGAAGCTTAGTTTTAGACTAGGGACCAAAATTTATGTCCAATATGATCTAGGCTTTCACAATGTATTATCAGATCTATCATAGGAAGTCATCTCCCTATCACCTGCAAGCAAATGGACAAGTTGAAGTAACAAATAGAGAATTAGAAAACATCATCACTAAAACATTTAAAGCTGAAAGAAGAGATTGGGTAAAAAGACTACCTAAAGTTGTTTGGGCTTACAATACAAATTGGAAAACCACAACAGGGTTTTCACCATATGAGTTAGTCTATGGGAAAAAGCCCTTATTGCCTATTGAGTTTGAACTATAGACATTGAGGACAACAACTAAGGTGGGAATTGAATTGGATGTAGTTCAAAAGGAGTGAATCCTTCAACTCAATGAATTAGATGAATTTAGAATGGAAGAAATTCACCAGACAGAGATAATCCAAGGTCAAAGGAAGCAATGGCATGATTCACATATCAAGGAAAGATAATTAAAAGTAGGATATTGGGCATTGCTGTTTGATTATAAGTACCAACAATTCAAAGGTAAATTAAGAACCAAATGGTTAGGACCTTATTAGATCAAGCAGATATTTGATAATGGTTTTATCCAGTTACTTCCTATTGATGGTAGTAGAAGAATAATCTTGGTCAATAGACATAGGCTAAAACTTTATAGGAAGCTTCCTACTAAGGATGAATTCTTGAAGCAAACAAAGAATTTGATCATATGGAAGAACCCAATTCTTCCAAAATGGTCAAATAATCAGATGAAAAGATCTAGAATAAAGGGAAGAGAATGAAAACCAGTAAATGGCATTCTCTTTCCAAAAAAAATTAGAGATCAATTGAAAATTAGTGATGACGGTTGATCTTCTCAAATAAATGGCTAATTCAAATAATTTTTTTTTGAATTCTAACTATTTTCTAACCATTTTTTAGGGATCATGTGTCTGCATGATAGAGGGATTAAATCATCAAGGATGGTAATTATGATTTTAACTTGTTAAAGGTTAAATGGAAAGTTTACACGTGTGATTAGACTTGATTTAGAAAGATTAGTATGATGAGTCATCTATTATACATCATGGTTAAATGTGCAAAATCATGAGAAGGATATTGATGATGGAATGAGTTGGTGGATAGCCATAAAGAATCATTATTATGATTGAAGCAACTGAATTTGCTAGTTCTTTAGTTGAGTATAGTAGTTCTATAGCCAAAACTGATAAGTTTCATAGTTGAGTATAGTAATTTTGTAACCAAATTCACTAAATCAGTAACCTAATCTGTTAGTTTCATAGCCAAAATCATCAGTTCCACCGATATGAGAAGCAATTTTTAGCTAACTTGTGAAAGATTCAAAGAATAACAAATCATGAGAATCAAAAAGAAGTTAGAACCAGATAATGATACCCAAATCCTTGCAGATGAAGAAGTAGCAAATATATTTCAAGAGGCAGGATGGCTAGAGTTTTTGAGGAAATTTCCCAAATACAATGATGAACTGGTAAGAGAATTTATTATCAATTTAGAGAAAAATAGAGAACCTCAACATCCCATTCAATTTGAGGAATGTAAAATAAAAGTAGAAGTAGGAGCAAGATATAGTACTTCTGAATCAAAGCATTGGGATATTCAATTCCAGCCATTTGATCTAAGCAATTAAATGAAACGTAGGATACACAATCTTGAATTTAAAGAGTGAAGTTTGCAAAGTTAATTACAAACAAGTAAGTATGGGGGAAGTGATGAGGCTAGGATATGCCCAATAAATGTATAATAAATGACCTCATCTTACTCTCTCTTTCTATTAAGTTTGATTGCATTTTGTACCTTTTATTTTGATCTAAGATGAATTAGGATGTGATTATCCATATTTTGTTGATTATGATTCTAACATTTTAAAAGACCTGTAATTCCTAACAAGTGTGATGGAAAATTCTAGTTTTATAATAAAAAAGGTCATCATTGGGCTAAAGAACAAATATGAAGTGGATTGCATGTTTTTTAAAGCATTGGACTCAATTCAAATTAGTTCTAAAACCTACAGAATCTATTCTAGAATCATCACAATTAGTTATAAAATCTATAGAATCTGTTCTGGAACCATTACAGTTAGTTCTAGAACTCCACCATACTATTTCAAGTTGTCACATTTTTAGACTTAGCTTCGAAACTCTATATTTAGCTTTGGCACTCCTACAGATAAGCTCTATAACTTTTGTAGCTAGATATAGAATTGATGATGATCTATTCCAAATGGCTGGCAATCTGTCAGATCAATGATCCCATTAAATCAGGAACAAATTTTTGATTTTTTGAACTTGCAAAATCAAGACATTTATCACACATCTAGACATCTAGCCACATCTTGATTCAACATCTATTGTGGGCATGATTCAATTCCATCATATGTATGAAATAGTTACATGGATCAAAGCATCTATATATATAGACTTTAGAATTTAGTAAAAAAAAGATATAGATAGAGATAGAATATAGAAGATAGAGAAAATCATTGAAGAATAGAGATATATAGGATAGATTAGTACATTTGTAATACATAAAATTTTATCAATGAAATAACCATTTTTGTTCTAAAAGCAAATTAAATTGTTTAAATCCTGTTCTAGATGGAGCAAGGGCCCACTCCTCCAAAGAACCAGGATCTTCATTTTTGTCGGTATTTATATTTCTATTCGCAAAAGTAAATAGGTAACTCTGTTAAATTTATAAATGCTTCCAACTCGTTAAAGTTAAGATTTGTTTTAAATTTTTTCCTACAAGTGTTTTAGATTAAATTTTCATTTTTTCAACGTGTGTTTGTTTCCAGCAATCTATTTCATTTCTGCAATGTATGTTTGTTTCTAGCAATCAATTTCATTTCTGCAATGTGTGTTTGTTTCTAGCAATCAATTTCATTTTTGCAATGTGTGTTTATTTCCAACAATCTATTTCATTTTTGCAATGTGTGTTTATTTTTGGTAGATTTGTATAGTTTGATTCCAATAAGGTTTTAATCAAGAAATACTTAAGACATTAAAAACCCCCCAAAACAAAAAAAATACAAATACCTCCATTCAATTACTAAATCACTACGATTCCTCTTGTTGCATATAGCTTTAGACACAGCCTTGATTAAATATGACATCAATAGAAAGTTGATTAAATGAAGGGGATAATGACACCCATCAAAAATACCTTCATCAAACCTATAATAAAACTTACCTAAGTATTCCTCATATCTTTTAATGAAACATTTGCTTTAAAACACTCTAAAGTGTTCCACATTAGTAGGTCTACCTTTCCATAATTAATTTGAGGTTTTATTTCCATTAGTCCTTATCTTTCCTCTATTTAGAATGTATATTATAGTGATTACTTACTCTCTCTATTATCCATCATCTAAACTTAATTTATATAGCATATTCTTTGCCATTTATTGAGTTATTCTATTTTTTATTTCAGCTACCCCATTCTGTTTAGGTGTCCTAGTTACTGAGAATTGTCTCCTTATTCTATGGACCTCAAAAAAGTCATGAAACTCATTAGACCAAAAATATCCTCCTTTTTTAGATCTTAGGCACTTGATCTTCCCATTCTTTGTTAGGGTGTGGAGCTAAAAGCTTCACCTTAATGCAAACTGGGAGGTTTCTGAGCTTGACAGTCACCGGTGTCAGCAGGCTACAACCGACGTCGGTCAGGGGATAGCGCAAAAGGAAACTGACATCGACAGGGATCGCCCAGTGTCGGTCACCTCCAGGAAGATAGGGACCGATGTCAGTCGCCTGTGGCGGTTCCAGAACTACTATTGACGAACAGTCAGTTAAGTGAACGGGTAGTTTACATGATGAAGACTAGTTTGAGTCTTTGAGCCGCTTGTCTAATTACTGTATGCATGAGATCTATATAATAGACTCATGGGTTGTATTGTTAAGTGGAGAACTTGTAGAACTCAAGTGTAGAACTTGGAGAGTTCTTCCCATGGTAAAATCAAGTAAAATTCTCCATGTATGTAAGATCAGGTTTGATATGCAGGGTGTTGCAGGATCATGGTGGAGATCTACATGTGATAAGTAAGATCAAGTTGGTCTGCAGGGGTGTGTGTATGCGAGGGTCAAAAGGAGATTAGCAAGGGAGCAGGATCTAAGGTGAGAATAATACATCAAGGAGTAGGATCATGGTGAGATCTACTTGGAGTACCGGTTCATACTCAGTTGTATTGGATGTACAATGAGGTGAACAATAGCTTGTGTTAGTTGTGTGTTGTGACCTATTGAGAGAAGATTAATTAGGTGGGAAGATTACTATGAGGTCTTGAGGAGGAAGCCTCACAGAGGTGGAAGAAGAGTGTGATCTCTTTATTGTAATTTCCTTTGTAATGAGTTAAATACAATTGTGTGTTGCCTCTCATATTATGTGTGTTTTCTCATTGATAGTTATTTGTTCTTCTGGTTATTTTTGCATCTTAAGTTGCTTATACAATGGTAATCATGTGTGCTCTTAAATCTAACAAGTTGTGTTAGAGCTTTCAGGAACTTAGGTCTTATCAAATGGTATCAAAGTGAGGTTGGATGTTCTCAGAGTGAGTTTGACTAATAGATGGCCCAGATCTGGTTAGTGGTTTGTTGATTACAGGTTACTCACAGGGGTTTAGGGTTCAACCAACAATGTTGATTACACTTATGAAAGTAATAAATGTGGAATAAAATTAGAATGATAAGTAACTAGAATCAAATAATAGCAAACAAGAAGAGATACAAGAAACCACCCTAAAAACTTGTATTAAAATCTTTACAAAAGGAATACAATTGAAGAAACTTCTTTTCTTCCACACCTCTCTCAGATGTACAGAGATCTGTCTAGATCTCTTTCCCTCAAGAGCTCTCTCTCTCAATTACAATCAACTCCAACAACCTGGATTGATACACATATACAATTCTGTACTGTTCTTCAACATTCATACAATATAATAAGCTAAGAAGAATTATCCTATTATATAATAATTAGGAAACATGAGCATGCATTTACAACCAATAGTTATGCCTCTTAAACAAGGGCTCTAAAATAGTCTTACTAATAATATAGATGCGAACTTAAGACTATCACTTAATCCCATCATGCAAACACTCAGTTTTATCCACAGAAATAGCTTTCTGGATGCATAGTTAACCGATGTCGGTTCCTGCCTATTTGCCTATGACCGACGTCAGCCGATCTCTATCGATGCTGACATCTCTTGAACTACTCCTGATCGATGTTGGTCACTCCTGATCGACGTCGATGACTGTGTAAACTTGAAACTTGCAAAAACACTCCTTTGGTGACACTTTTAGGCTCCACACCTTAACATTCTTTACATTCTTAACTAGAGCCTTGAATGCCTTGAACTTATCAAGAGCTTTTAACTTTTCTTTCAAGAATGTTACCCAAGTAATTCTTATGTATTCATCTATAAGTAACATGAAATAACTATCTCCCTAAAAGCTTTAGGTTATTATAAGTTGATAGAGATTAGTGTGTATTAACTCTAAAGGTCTTGTAGTTGAATACTATTTACACTTGAACCATATTATAGTTTTCTTACCATGTTGACATACCTTACAAGTGTGTTTGTAGGTTTAGTGATTTTAGGTATTTCTTCATAGACTTCTTAGATCTTATCTTGACTATATTATTAAAGTTTACATGGCCTAAACTTCTTGATTTGGCTCTCCTTATATCACACCCTCTATCATGAAAGGTTAGTGTGTGTCCTTAGTTAAAAATTTGATTAAAATAATCAAGTTATGTTTCAAGCCATCCACATACACCACATTCTTTATCTTAGTATTCCCATTATCCAAACTCAAAATACCTTTGCCAATAATATTGGTAATTATGTTATCTCCAAATCTCACTGTCCCTATAACATTATTCTTTAATGAAATGAACTTACTCTTGTCCCCTATAATATGGATTGAGAAAACACTAACTATATACCAGTTCATGCCTTCATATTGGATGTGAAAGGTAGTCTAAGCTAGCATATATTCTTATCCTTTAGTCCTTTTCTCCTCTTTCACCTTGTCCATAGGGTTTAACTTCTTGATCCACATCTTAGTGGTATGACTATATACCCTTTTATCTTGACTAATCTTTCTCATATGCCTCATATTAAAATCCCTTGACATATGTCCTCTCTAATCAAAATTATAGAATAAAATTCTTGTCTATTTTATGTTGAATGATGCACCTCTACCTTTGTTGTCTCTTGAAGGAGTCACAATCTTATTGACTTGTTGATGATCAATTTGAGTCTCAAATTTGAGATTTTTTGCATAGGTTTTTAGTCTATCAATAGCATCATTTATTGATGGTCTATTTTCCTTTGATGTCTGACTCTCTTTGTTTTATTTTTGGTCTTTTTTGAACCCAAGACATGTCTTGTCATGTGGAGACCTTTGACTATTCAAAATATCACCAAGGACTTCAATAATATTTTCAAAATTTTGATGTCTTTAACTTTATTATTACCTAATCCAATTCTACCTTCAAGGATTCCATTCCTATTCTAAACTTGATGCATTCTTCCTCCTTGGTCTTAATACTTACATTGATAATTTAAATATAAATTTCCAACTGTTTGATGATCTCCTCATGTTCATTGGTGTTTTTACTTGTCTCTCTTCAAAGAGATTGATTTGTTCCTCATAAATCTTAACTAATGATATTAATTTTAGATTCTTCCTTATTTGAAACTTCAACTCCTCTAGAGAATTCATGAATTATACCTCAAGGTTCACTTCATCCTTTTCTTCATCTAATTATTCATCATCCATAATACATTTCTCTTTTAAACAACCTTCATTGTCTGTTACTATAGCCATGAATAAGGTTTCATTTTTATCATGATCATTACAGTCATCATTATTATTAGATATAATTGTGTCTCTTATATCAAAAGAGCTAATAGCTTCTTTGATATATAAACTTCTCTTGTTCTTGAATGACCCTTTCTTGAATTCATACTTCTTGAAACTCTTTTTATTCTTATCAATATTATATAACTTCATCTCATCACCATTATGTTCATCATTCTCTCCATCATGATCATTCTTATCCTTTTTAAGACATTTAAATACAAAGTGACCAATATTACCATAGTTAAAACACTTGAATGGTAACTTGACCTTATACTTACCTAATCCTTTGCTTAGTTTTATGACAAACATGGATTCTATCTTGTCATCATCAATGTGTATATCAACTTCATCCTTAACCATTTTACCTTGTGAGTTTTTATCATCTTTTAATGTACCTTCCTTCTTGTAAAGTCTTCCATCACTTGTTCTCATTTCATAGGTAGTCAAGATGCCATTAAGATCATCTATATATAATATTTTAAGATCCTTGATCTCCTCCACAATAGAAAATTTTGAATGAAACTTAGATGTCAGGTATTTTAATAACTATTTTACTACTATTTATTCTTCTAAATTCTCTCCTAGACCTCTAATGACATTTATCACTTCATATAATCTTGATATATAAGATGCAATTTTTTCATCCTCCTTCATTCTCAAACTTTGAAAATGACTTCAATGGGTCTAAAACTTTGTCAACTTGAATTTGGTGTCTCCTTCATAGATGGTTTGAAATTTTTTCCAAATCCCTTTTGTTGTATCACAATGTATGACCTTTATAAATTATTCCTCTAAAAGACTATAGAGGATGGCATTCATTTCCTTAGAGTTGTTCTCACTTGCCTTCTTACTTTCTATGTTAGTTGGTAGTGTAGAAGGTGGAGTGAATCCATCAACAATAGATTACCATATGTCACAACCCAAAGAAATTAGATAGATATTAATTTTTATTCTCCAAAATGCATAGTTATTCCTACTAAAGAGAGTAAACTTATTGGTTGAGAAACCTCCTTGTACTTGATGATTAGACATGATTATGATTCTAAGATCTCCTTTAAGCTATTAAGCTTGATTTAAAGGACTAGGATTTGATAATAATTATTGGAAGCACAATCACTAAGAGGGGGGTGAATAAGTGTTTAAAATTTTTCATTCAATTATACTCAATCATTCATGAACTATGAAAGCAACATAGTGACCTATAAAAAAAAGAACCATTCAGATGAGCATGAAATAAGATAACACACATATGAGTGGGAAAAAATAAATGGAAATAAACACACTATGATATATTCAAATGGATTAAATTCATATAAACCAAAATATCAAATTTTATTGAGTACCAACCCTAGTAAAGTCAAACACCCACTTGACTATGCTTTAACAAGCACCTTAAGGAAGCACCAATTCCCTATGTGACTCAACACTAAATCATAAACCTCATGAATTTTGATCACCACAAATTTTATATTTTTTGTGGTCTCATTTCAAGACCTCCTTCTAATCAACCATGAAATATTTTATTTATTTATATTACATACATTCAAATAGGCTTAAACTACTTTATATATATATATATACTTGGCACATGGTCACACACCACTTGGTCAGCCACACACATTCAACCTCTTAGGTCAGAAATATAATAGCTTTTATAACATATTATTAACATGATTCAAGCATAATTTTAACCTCTTTTGGTCTAAAATAACTCAATTAGGCCTAACTCCTTTCAATCTCATGGAGACCTAATTTCATTATGTATATCCTTTTAATGCCAAAACTTGATCTTATTGGGCTCAAATGGATCTATCCAATAATTAAAAACAATTAAAACACTTATAAAATTAAATATTAAATCATAATACATGATTTATTATACCTATATTCTTTGTTCATACCATGAAAGATCCTTTAGGACAAACTGTTCTATTAGGCCTATGTACCTCAAAAGTCTATCTTGCAATAATGAAGTTTAAAAAGCCTTAAGATACACAAATATGAAAAATGAAACATGTAAATAGATTATAAGTGACCTTAGGTTCATCAAAACATGATTTTCAACTTCAATTAGGAGATAATGGATCAAAACCATCTCTACAACTTGCTTACTCAAAACTGCCAATTCACCTCAAAATTTGGTCATGATGAATTAGATCTCCAACACCTATGTAGACAATTGTAATGAATCTTGATGAATAAAAATGGTTTTATGATATTTATATACAGTAATTATATATAAAATTCATATGTTCTAATGCCAATTATTGGTCTTACAGACCAATTTCTTGGCCTTGTGTTTCATAGTCCTATCTAAATTGAACATGCCATTTTTTGAGTAAATTTTTCACCAATTACACTAACCTCAAAAGCTTTTCCAAAGAATTAAAATTAATTTAAATTCATGAATAAATTATTTATGCACTTTATATTACCAATATATCATGCTTAGACCCTCAAATATATCTCTTCATCTCTGCTTGGGTTTTACAATATTCATACCATTAGGTCTATCTATGACTGGCTAACTTGGATGACTAAATTATAAAAATTTAATGATATAAAATATCCAAAAATAATCATGTAAATGTAAAATTAGTCTCTATCTTATTCTATCATCCATTTTATTTTCTTGATTAATACAAATTTTGAGAACTACAACAAATTCTTGAAAAATAAGCCTATATCTGTGTATTTTCTCTCTCATATGACTAACCACCAACACATAGAATTAAATTGGAGAGTTGAATACATGTTACAATATATTATCTAGGCATTTTAATCCAATTTTAAGAATATCTTTCACATCAGGTCCTTATTAGGGTTTTAGGGAGCTTTAACATAGGCTTTGGTGTTAACAATTGTTCATAAAGGAATACCACTTAAATTCAAAATAATGAATATAAATATCATATATTACCCTTACCAATATCTCATTAATATATTAGACTCCCATACATAGGTTACATATGGAAATGAACATCTGAAAGTGATTTTCAGATTTGAGACCTCAATCTATGAGCTTGGGAAGGCCTAAAATAGTGATTCATGCACTTCCCTTTCAAATATTATCCTAATTTTTTTAATCATGCCTAAAAAATTTATATCACCTATTTATATTCTCACATGTGCATAATTTCCTTGAAATTTGATCTTTATACCTCATTAGGTTATGTAGGGTCTAGAAGAGGTCTAGGTATAGACATAGACTGAAGGTCCTACCCATATAAGATCACCCTAAAAATTTCATGAATGATTTTATACCTTGATATCATTATAAATAAATTTTAAACAAAAATCACATGCCTGTGTTAATTCATTTTTCATGCACATACCTCTTCATGTCATGATTAGGCTCATGACTTGGCTTCTTATGCACTTTGACATCAATGACATGTACCTTCATGCAAACATAAGACATTAGTTTCCTTAAAAATCTATATTTATATTTATATAATTATAATAATCTCTCATGAAAACACTCTTATATTAATATTGTCACATCACACACTACCAACTATCCTTATTAACCTTTGATATCAACCTTCACAAGGTGCACCTTTGACATCAATATCAATACTCAACATAACATTCCCTAGGAATATGTATACAAAGGTTTTACATTGGTATTCAAGGATTATTTGAATGAATTTTTATTATTCCATATATAGTTATACATATAAAAATAAATTAGTAGGTGCTTAATAATGTTTAATCTTTACATCCTTAACTTACTTGGTCTATTGACCATTTTACTAACTCATAATCTATAAGAGAGCCTTTATTGTCTTAAAACACATAAAATATAACATGAAATTCAATATTTAAACCCTATTAATACCTAATAAACATATATTATATTTTAAAAACTTTCTTATAAGTATTTTTCCTTTTAATACAAATCTACACTAGGTTAGATAGAACTGTACTATGACCTTGTCCACTAACACAAACTTGTACCCAATCTCTAAGAGTTAATTTTTAAAAATGGATCTATCATAAATTTTAAATATATTTTTAGTTAAAATATTATAAATATTCCCCTATATAATCAAATCAATGATTAACCAAATAAATATAAAAAACACTTAGCAATTTTACTACACATTAAGTAAAAGAGCGATATTTTTTCCATTCTCTATTTTGCAACATTATAAAAATCATAGGACAAGTTTGAGTATATTTTATTGTTGGTCAAGGGCATCGATTTTCAATAATTTCAATCATTATTTTATTTTCAATCATATAATTTTGTAATCATAGACCACACAATCACCCTAGGAGGGAGAACTACATCTACCTAAGGCCCATTTGGGCTATGTAGGAAACACTCAAATTACATAAGATTTTTTGAAGATAGCTCAGATATTCCCCTTAGCTATTTAACCCATTTTAATTTTATCTCTATATTAATTTTTATGAAATAGATAGGGTTTTATAATAATTTAGGTCTTTTGTGTAGAAACACATAACATAAAATTAATAAGTCAAACCTCACAGATAATCATGCTCATGTAGATCAATAATTAGTCACATAGTCAACAAAGACATAGTTTTTGTTGATAGACAAGGATTCACTACACATATATCCTCTTTTTCATACTTTTTAATCATAATTTAAAATCCTACATTTGGCCAAAACATGGTACACATGTTTTGTCAAGTTTTTTTTAGTCATAGTCAACTTGTATAGTTAGTAAAAAAATTGTTTTAGGGAGGTTTGCATATTTGTAGGCCCATTTACTATTTTTATCAAATTCCAAATTCTATTAAATCTTGTAGCATACTATATTTCATTATTAGATATGTATATTCCATCATTCAAATTTAAATATTCTAATATCTATTAATTTGACTCACCTCAACTAAAAATAATTTAAACATTCTATTGAATCTGCTATTTTTAGAACATTACTTGTTATTTACTTTATTTTTTTATGAAGATTTCATACATATTTTTGTAAATTCATGGCACTAAAATAAAATAGCCTTTGACCTTGGGTAAATTACAACACATAATGATTCAACTTAGTTTACCTTACATTTAATCTAACACTAAATAAGTTTGTCTTTTCACCTTAGATACTTTTAGTATTGAAGTTCTTTATTTGGACCCTGGGTTGAATGTTTTTGATATATATACACAAAAATATTTTTCTTTTGCATTCTCTTTATTTTATATTTTCTTATGCTTATTTTTATAAACTATGTTTTGATAGTTTTCAAACTAGTTAGTGATTATCATTAAGGGCTATATGATGCTCTATTTATAGACATCATGACATTAGAGGTTTACCCCAATACTCATAGTTATAGTATAACACTAAACACAAAGTTTAGTTTCCATGTACCTCATAGTGTATCATAAATACCTAGGATCCCTTATTTATACCATATAAAGCCTATTTTATAAATTTGATTTGTGGTGCACCTAAGAGGAGTATATCACCTAGGGAAGTTACTCTCACTGTAACCTTGGAAATGGGCTACAAGAATGGTTTTGCCTCTATAGTTAGTGTTATGAAACATTGGTATGATAAATCATTGAAAAATAAAGTATATTTAAGATCCCACATAATCATTCAAACCCTTTCCTAGATCATCCTTATACCTTTATTTTTCCTATATTGTATTCATAGTCATTAGCATTACTTTATTCATATTGTATTATATTCATAATGGGATCAATGAGTAAATATTTATTTCATATATTTCCTAGGATTATGAAATTTATTTTAGTATCTTACATCACATTTAAAAATGTTACTCATAATATTAGAGCATGGCTTAAGACATTCAAATAAAGAGGATAAGATATATACAATAGACCATCAAGCACTTTTAATTCTTATTGTTGTTACATTACCTCCTCTAATAATTTTCCTAAAAATTACCATCATAAAATGATATTTTAATCACTATTTGGGGAAAATAATGCATGCATATCCCACATTATTTTTAAATATAAGGTCTTGGATATAGATAATAATATGCCCTTTATGGGCATCCAACCTATTCCATCTCCTATTGATCATATTTATTGTTATAATATATAATATAAGTCACTTAATATCATAACTAAATGCTAAAGGGTATGTGTACAATCTTTTATTCTCCCCCCTATTTTACCTTAGCCTAATTATATTTATTTAATCAATTCTCAATATCCATCCATAACTCATATTATATTCCCATGCTCATGTTGTTCAAACTAGAAGAGGGTGACCAAATTTACCTCTACAATCCAATCCTACAACTCCCAATATTCCTCCTCCACCTCCTCCAAGGAAAGGTTCTCAATCTAAGGGGTATGATCTCATTGACCAATTACATAATACTCCAACTAAAATTTATAATCTATCATTAATGAATAGGGAAAAAACATAAAAGGATATTTTATATGCCATGTTATGGTTTGCCACTCTTCCTATAGATACATATGTAGATTCACTTGCTTATATCATTAACACCTTCAAATATAATGATATTATTATTAATTTTTATAAGTAATATGTACCTCCCAAACATATCATTGAGAAAAATTATCCATTATTCATTCAACTACAAATACAAGGAAAGATAGTGAAGCATGCATTAGTTGAAAATGGTTTGGGACAAATATTATAAGCTATGAATTCATAATAAATTTGGGTTTCAATAAGGATAATATTAAAAACTAAAAGTAATATATACATGTTTTTGATATCACTCTAAATCAAATATTGGAACTATCACATTGGATTTACTATTAGGCCCAAAAATGGTCTCTACTATTTTTCAAGTCATACCTAACCAACTACAATATAATCTCCTCTTAGGTCAATATTGGATTCATATAATGGAGTTTATACCTTATAAATTTCATATACACATACATTTTTTACATGATAAACATGAGTATATAATTAAATCTAATGATGTACCTTTCCACTATTGCAAAATGACACAATCATAAGTTAATAATGTCTCTATCATCCCACCTACATAACCAATTCAAATGACATAAATGCATACTTTTGAAGTGGGTGAACCAAGACATGTAAATGATTTGAAAAAAAAGTGCTCAAACTCATAATAAAATATAATATCCTATCAATGAAGATATGCCAAAAGAATAAACTCATAAGTAAATAAATTATTATATCAAAGAAAGATGCAACAAGCACCAACTTCCATAGTTTCAACAAAGCTTCTTTAGGAACTACCATTATTGGTTACCTTATAAATTTCTTGTATAATTAAATATTACTATATTAGTTATTATGAGGACACATAAGAAATAGATGATCAATTAAGCAAGATAAATTTCAATCCCATTGATGAAGGTGACTACTTGTCTCATTATTTATTTACATATTTTTTAGGAGTGAGTGAATATGGAGACACATCTTCTATAAAAAAATAAGGGAAAGGCACCCATTTCAACTCAATTAGATTTAAAAAATATTAAAAATAACTATAATAACCTTTAAATTTTTATTTGATTTGAATAATTATAAGGTAATACTCTCATCTCCAAAAGAGAGGGTACAAAGGGAACTATCAAAGACACACATGGAGCTACATTCCAAAAGATAGTTACCAAATAAAAAATAAAATAATTTAAAAAGAGGATTTATCAATAGAAGCCTTCCAAAACTAGAGTCCATATCTAAGGATTCTCCTAAAAGTATTGTTATAAAAGAGGAAATAAAGCTAAATTATTCTTATTTAGAACCTCTCATTATCATACCACTTATGGATGTAAAATAATAAACTAATGTTACGGTTACACACTTACAAGAAGTAAATGTATGGAGTCTATTTTTTTCTTAGATATCTTGGGTATGATACATAAAATATCCATAAATATACTAAAATAAATAATTTAATTATATCTATTGCATTACCAATTACTCTTGGACCAAAATCATATTCAACTTTATTCCACATTGATCCCAATTTAGAACAATAAAATGCAATCCTTGATAGATCATGGAAATTATTAACGGTATCTACCCTTGGTGTTAATTATTATTCTCTAATATTTCATAAATATAGTTCAATGGTAACAATTTCAAAGGAGAAAACACTCATAACACAAGATAAAACAACAAGGCATAATCCAACAAATATCTCTAATAAAGTTATGACTTATACACAATATAATGGATCCTAAAACTTTACACAAACACATCCTATTAAAATTAGAGATTTATCACAAAATTAATAAGGTGGATACATCCTTTATGCAAAATCTCCATGGGAAATTTCCTCTAATAAAGTAATTGGTTCAATTAATTACATGATTTCATTTATACATTTATTATTTGTTTTTACTTGCTAATTTTTATATCCCTTATCCAAGCATTCATCTATCCCTTGGCTTTATTTTTCATTTTGGGCACTTTCCCTCTTATTTTTAAAACTAATTTGAATAATCTAAGGTAAATGCATTACAAATACTTTTCAATTCTCAATCTTGCATACTTATCATGTTATAGATTTCATTGCATTTGCATGATCATATCTTTCTCTTGCCCATGAGGAGTTGTACATTATTATGTATCTTAATCATTAAAAATGAATTTATTGATCTAGGTGTATTAACCAATAGTTACTCCCAATTTAATGCTCAACCCATTCTCCTAGCCTATGATGACTCTAGAGACCCCTATTTAGTCTATGTTGATCCAAGTGGACATGTGCCACTAGATTATACTATAGATCACCATTTTTACTTATTTAATCATGATATAATGACAACATACCCAACATGAGTATCACCAAATATGTGTCAATTCTCACTATTTTATTTTTGGGACACCTCTCAAGTCTGCATTAGAAATGCACAACTATATTATAATATATATTACTAATGTTGCTTAGTTGGCCCCATGGTAGTAATATTAGACTCTTCACAAATATCAACATCCATGTGTTAATCCTCTCCATCCTATTATACCACTAGATTACCACACACTACTCAATATTAAAGGGAGTTGGTGATGTTATAACATAACTATCAAAGATGATGAGTCACACATAGAATCAGTTCAAATTTCGTAACAACTATCAACCCTCTCAAATTGTATGTATATGTATATACACACACATATTCATATACATATACATATACATACATAATTATAACATATTTTAGATAAGATATAAGTAATAATTAAGATAGGAGATAGTATACATCCATATTTTTCAAGAGTAAAATATAATTAGTATTCTAGTTTTATATCTATCTCTATCTCTTTTTCATTATATATATCTAAAAGCTTTTGCACATGAAAACTACTTGATTAGATTCTCATTTGAATAATTTTCCACTAGTTCACCTCTTGGGCACTAGATCAGTGGTATCATAAAGGTACATCTCATCTTTATATGACCTATCTAACTAGATTAGAGTATTTAAGACTTGATGTCAAACCTAGAGATCCATCATAATACTTACCAAACCTTTTTGAGAAAATGGCCAAACTAATGGAAGATAAGATTTACATTATAATCAAATTTGAAATCAGATAATCACTCATAGAGCATTGGGAATTTATACTTATCTAGTTCCTAGAAGACTTTAAGTAGGTGGTTATGCCAACTTCATCATCAGGAATTTTTTTTTGTGGTTGAGCTCCCCTAGGTTTCAAGTAAATCAAGATATTCCAATGTTTGAGAATAAAATTAACATAGATGTATTAGATGCATAGTTAGATCAGTTAGAATTTTAATTTTCCATGAATGATTTTTCTAATAAAGAAAAGATTAAGATTTCAATTCTTAAAGTTTCTTCACCTATCAATAAGTGGTGGCAAGCACATTATTTGTATGAAAAATTATAGGTATAATAAAAATCAACATAGGATGATTTACCATAAGCCTTAAAGGGTGAATATCACCTTAAAGATTTCTATGATGATATCCACATGTAGTGCCCACATATATGAAAAAGACCAGACTAATTAGTCCAAGCCTACACCAAAACTTTCCAAATTCTCTATACAATAATAGGCTCTTTTAAGACATAACAACATCAATTCCTCAAATATTGAAGTGGATTATGACCATATATTTAGTCCATGTTGAATCTAATCAAAGTCAAGATGATGGGAGAGGCCTATCTCTATGAAACAAACATTGAATAAGATTTCAATAAAAATGGAAATAAGAATACAATCTCTAGGCCAAAAAGACACACCTACTTTAGATAAGACCAAACCATCTAATTCAGGCAAATGGTATGACAAACACAGAAAAAATACTCATATGCAAAGCACCATATGTAAAAGACCTTTCTTATGTGGATATAAATAGAGGATGGTTTCAAGTCCTTAATTATAATCATTAACACATATCCTAGTCTTTTAGTCAACACCACATAAGTAACCCGCATAACACTAGATGTTGAAGGATAATACCTATTTAAATCAAAAATGTGGTGAAAAGGGTAGACACTATATTTTATGATCAATTGTGGTGGAATGAATAATCTCATTTCTACAACAACCATGAAGCAACTAAATTTTCCAACCATGCCTTATCTTCAACCTTATAAATCGATATGGTTCAATTCCTATAACACCTAATGTATTCATGAAACCCTTCAATGTCTGTTATCATATTTTATTCATCCATTAAATGTAAAATCAATTTTTTATGTAGACCCAATTGATATATATATGATGCATACTTTGGACATCCACATATGCATAGTCACAAGTGCATGTATAATTCTAATCATCATAGTGTAGGTGTATCAATAGGAAATAATATATACTATATTCTTGAGGTGATTCCATGATCAACACATGATGAAATAACTCCAAAGAATATTGTGCCATATATATCTAACTAATTCATAACCTCAAGCAACAAAGATAAACTAGATTATGGAAATCATGTTTACATAGAAATATTCTATGCCTATATAAATAGTTGTCAAAATGATTCAACTCCCACAACAAGTCAGATGGTTCACCAAACAAAAAATAGATACCAAGGTTATGCCCTTCCTTCCTAGACATAATGCAATTAGGACTATTGTTTTTCAAGGAGAGGAAATTGGTCTATGTGGATTAACCAAAGTGACTCCCATGTCAATGCTCAACTTATTATCTGGGGCATGTAGTGACTGTGGAAACACCTCTTTGGTATGCATTGATCCAAGTGGACCTATGCCACTAGATTCTACCATAAGTAACCATTTATACTAAATTAATCCTTTGATAATCATAACATCCCCCCATAAGTATCACCACCTACATGTTAATTATTTCCATTTGATAAATATGGGGAAACCTCTTGGGTATGCATTGAAAATGCACCACCAAATTATATATTAGATTACCATTGTTATTCAATCACCTATCTACTAACATCAATAAAATATTCATGAGGATTAGCACCCATATTTCACCATTGTGTTATCGCACACTGATCAATAATATTGGTAGTTTTTAATGTCATAACATAATATTAAAAGATGATGAGTCACACATGGAAGGGGTTAAATTTACATAATATCTCTTAGCCATCTTAACCTGTATACACACACACACACATACATATATTTAACATACTATAGATAGGATATAAGTAGTAATTAGGCTAGAAGAAAATATCTATACATATATTTCAAGAGTATTCCATGTAAAAGACAAATATATAAATAAAATACATATAATGTTCCATTTCTATAACTTTATCTTGTTCTATAACTTTATCTATTTTGCACAATATCTCTCTCAAATATTCCATACACATAATTTGATCAGATTCTCATCTAGAGAGTTGTCTACCAGTTCACCACATATGCACCATATTATTACCATAACTCATTGTGTGCATATATTGGGTGTAAATTACTTTAATTTCCCCTAACACATATTTTTTACACCTTATTAATGATTTTTCAAATCCTCCCTCTACATATATTTTTAAATCCTTTACCTCTTAAGCAATTTTTAAGTCCAAATGTTTTATAAAATTTATAAACAAATCAAATGTGATTTTTTTTGAAAACATGAAAATAATTTAAATGTTAAAATAAAGTAAAATATTTATCAAAACTTAAAAATAAGGACTTAATAAGCATTTTTCAACTATTTATATCTTATTTCTTTTGATGTGTTATTTATTCTATGTTAGATATACAACATGTCTTGATTTTTCAAAAAACATATTTATTTTTATGAGGTATTTGAGTGTGATACAAGACATAATTTTACATGGATTTGATGTCAATATTTCCTTATTATCCAAAAACCTTGCTAAGTTGGGGGCATCTCTTATTTCTCTGGGAATAATTTAACATGTATTTATCCATAACCTTTCTACCATGTTGAGTTATGTATTATTTTTCTTTTCTAATCACTCATACTTTACATGTGTTACATGAATATGAAAATTTATAAAAATGAAATGGATACACATTGTTGATATATTATAGTCTAATTTATTTGGGATTTTGTTATTAACCAATAACCTTTCTAATTTGGGAGCATTTCTTTGTTCTCCATGAAAAATTTAACATGTATTTATCCATAACCTTTATGCCATGTTGAGCTACATATCATAAAAACATTTTACTAATCACTCATAATTTACATGTGTTACAAAAATATGCTAATTGATAAGAATAAATGGATGCATATGATTGATACAATTTAGTTTCAATTTTTATATGCTTCTTACTTTAATGCATGATAATTCAAAAATTAGTTGCTTATTATGTGTTCCCCTCAACCTTGTATGTTCAAATTATTGATTTAATGGAAATATTATGCTATTTGTGTGTGTCCCTTGGCCTTTTGTGTTTATTAAAAATTCATTTTCCCTTTGTATGTGGCCTTTGTACCTTATATATGACATTTGATGCAACTTGCATGACATTGTATGACATTATTTATATGTTCATTATTTGTTAATATGGTGCAATGATTCATATAATGTATTATTCATACCTTAGACACTTACTTTGGTTCCATGGTACATATCATGAACATGATGCTTATGTGATTCAATTATATATCAATACCTTACATGTTTCATATACAAATTCAATTATATATTCTAATACATGATGCAATATATTCAAAATTTCAAGGGATTCTACATGATTACATCTTTCACATAATACATATCTCTTATTTTAAGCTATATGACTTGCAGGCTACATACCTCATCTCAAAATGGGGGCATCATAATGGGATTCTCTTGAGAAGTTAAATCCTCATGAGAAAATTTAAGATTTATGGCACTCTACAATTTAAAAATTAAAGAATGATTCAGATTATGAGGGCATGCCACATGCGCATGCACTCATTACTATAGTTAAAAAGTGGAAAGTTTAAAACAATTATAGGTTTTAATAGTTGAAAATTTTAAATGGCATTAAATATTAGTTCATTACAATAGATTGGGGTATGGCATTAATTCATGTTCAAGTTACTATATGGTAATTTAAAATTTATCAAGGGTAATTTAAAATTTTCAAAATTTTTAATTTTCAATTTCAAAGTTTTAAATATAATATATCCATATTCACTGATGTGATTTGTCTTAATTTTTCAAGTGGGCCATGTTAGAGTCTAGTGATACTAAACATATACTATTTCACTTTTTTTATGTAACAAGCCATAGTTGGTGATTCCACCCCTTCAAATATTTTACAGAGTACTCTATTTAGTTAAATGTGACTTGAAGCATACAATGTTTCCAACCCAAGAGCATTCAAAGGTTTTAAAATTTATAATTGACCCTATAAATTCACCAAAAGTTTAATTTTTTTCCAAATTCCTCAATAAGGAGTCAAGTACTTCTCTCTATTTTTAATTTATAGGGAAATTAGATTGCATACTCTTTCAGGTGTATACTTTCCTTGCTCTCTTTTTAAAATTAAAATTTCAATTTCAATTTTGTCAACCTTAAAATATAGATAATAACTACTTTTAGTGTCATTGTTGGATGTTTTACATTAAGGCATCTTGCATGATCAAGCTATGCATCAAAATAAAAATTGTATATACACATTCAAGTTTGCATCTAATTTACTCTAGTAATTTAAATTTATTTCAAAAATATAATAAAGTGGTGGAAAATTAGACAAATAAAATTAATCATTAAATTCATTATAATGTTCAATCTTAACAGTCTTATCTTACGTGGTCCATTCACCATTTTGATAATTTACAATATATAAGATATCCTATATTATCTTGAAAACATAGAAAACATCATTAAAAAAATTAGTATTTCAAACCTATTTTTATCTATTCAACTTATATGATCTTGTAAGATCTTTTCTATTAGTCTCTATCTTTTTGGGACAAATCTGCACTAGGTTAGACAAAGATGCATTGTAACCTTGTCCACTAGTGTAGAGTTGCCCCTAGTGCTCTAATTATTAATCTTTAAAATTGAGACATTTAAAAACAACTCTCTCAAACATTTTATAAATTTAATTAGTGAAAATATTCTAAATATTACCTTATATAATCACATCAAGGCATCTTAAAATACATTTATTAATCACGTAGAAATTATAATTCACACTAAAAATAGACCACTATTTCTTCTAATCTTAATTCTACAACATTCTAATAGTAAGAGGCCAAGTATGAATATATTTTATTTTAGGTAAATGGCATTCATTATCAAACATTTCAATCAATCTTATAGGTTTAATAATATAGTTGTAAAATCATGGATTACATGATCACCATATAAGGAAGAACTTCATCAGCCTAGGGCCCATTTGGGCCATGTAGGCATCATTTAGATTACATAGGGTTTTTTGAGGATATATTGGATATTCCAATTACCTATTTAACCCATTTGAATTTGATCTATATCTTATTTTATTATGCATGAGATAGATTTTTATCTTTTGTATGTCTTCCATGTGGTAACAAAAAATACATAATTTATTAGTCAACCCTCACATATAATTGCATAGACCTAGATCAAGAAATAAATCACATAGTTAACAAGGACATGGATATAATCAACATACAAGTCCACATTTTTCCATTGTCCTCCTTCTATGGACTTTTGAAATCATAATTTAAATTCCTATATTTAGTCATGACATAGTACATAGGTTTTATTAAACAATTTTCAATCATAGTCAGCCTACATAATAAAAAATATATCTATTTTAGGGGGGTCTCATATCTGTAAGCCCATTTAATATTTTTAGAAAATTATGAATTCTTTAACAAAAAAATAGCATATTGTATTTCATTATTAGATTTGTGTACTCCAACATTCAAATTTCAATAGTTTAATATCTAGTAATTTGATTCACTTCAATTAAAAATATATTAAACAATAAACAAAGGTGATGTGACTAATGGATATGTGGAAAACAAAATAGAAATTGGGATTGTAATCCCAAGTCCTTTAATTTTGACCTTGTTGACTGAGCCTTTAATGGTTATTTCCTTGGGAACAATATTAATTCTAGTTTTTGTCATTATTTTGAAAATGGCATTCAAACTTATTATAGAATTGAGTGTTGTTAGGTGAAGGATGGATAAAATAACCACATGAACCATACTTGGATGGTTTTGGTTCCTCACACCTTCATTTTTTAAAAACATAATTATCATTTATAGATTGAATTTGAACATTGTTTCAATTATTTATCCTTTTCACCATATTTAGTGGAATTATGGTTCTTGATCAAAATATTAGGACCTTGATTATTGGGGTTATTTGGATTTACATTTTGAGGACCCCCATTACTTTGCTTTGGGGAGATTATTTTCCCATTTGATCCATGAGCTCTATGACCACTATAAATAGTTTATTCTCATATAACTCTCAAGCACTTCTTTTTAGGACATGTTAGGGAATTTTTGAACATCCTCCCTTGTCTCCTTATTGAGAGAGTGAAAAAAGAGATCACACATCTCTCATTGGTCCATGTGTCTAGTGTTGGTTAAGGAGTATAAGACTTGGCACCATCTAATTATGAAATGAGTAGTATATTCATTTGAATCTTCTTTTATATGCAATAAATTTTATATACAAATCTTAAAAATCTTATTCATATCAAAGGCCTTGAAAAACCCTACCATGATTGTCTAAAGCAGTGAATGGAGGCCTCAAGGAGGTGATAATGCCAATCAAGGGTGATTCCTTCCAAAGTCTTTTGGAATATCTTTATGACTACCCTATCCTAAGTTATAATCTATTTGGTAGTGGTCACATATGCTTTCACATGTGGATTAAGATCTCCATCTTATTTAACCTTGGGGATTTCAAGTAGAGAACATGGTAAAATTACCCCTCATATGTTTTGGTCTAGGGGTTCATTTAAATATTCTATGTAAGTCCTCATGACATTAAAATCTATTATAGGTGTATTGGGATGAACCTGAGAAAGAGGGTTTGGGTAATAATAGGGTGTAAAACTAATCAAAGGAAGAGGTGTGGGTTTGGAAGATGGGATATAGTAGGCTAGTAAGGAATTATATATCTATGTAAATTTGGAAAACATATTGTAATAAGGAGGTAATACATTGAATAATAAGTGACATTAAACACTTAAAAAGGTGGGGTCTATGTGGGTGGCACATTGGCTAACACACAATTATAAAGAACAAAGGGTGGTAGTGTGTTGGTCACCTCATTATTTGAAGGGTGTAATTAAAGGAACCTCTAATTATAATTTAATTAAGAGGTTGATAACATTGGGGAATGTTAGAATCTATGGTGTTTAGAAATATATGAGTAAGGATGTCCCTTAGATATTGATTCAAAATTAAGCTAGTGATATATGGGTTAGATGGGTATTAAAATAGTTGGTAAGTTTCTACTAAGATCAGAATAAAGGAGGAAGGACATTGATTATAAGGATTATAGGTCATCTCTTTATTTATAAATGCTTATTTTCTCTCTAAATCCCAAATGCAACCCACCAAAGTTGAGAGAGTTCACTTGGAGAATAATAAATGATAAAGTTGGGAATATACTTTGTGTAAGATTTAGGATGGAAGGATTGATACCTAGTAATGCACTAGTTTATGTTATATGATAGATTTTATTAATTTGTTTATTAAGATTTACTTGTTATTTTTGGAAATGTTAGCCAAATTTTGGATACCATAGACTAGGTTCATTAAAAAATTGACTTTTCATGTTTTATGACATTTCTATTAGTCCTTACATGCCTCTTAGGGTCTTTATATGGGTTTTTAAAGTCTTATTAGTAGAAATTAAGGTTATTTTGACAAGATTAAGGTAATGTTTATTTTTATCTTGTGTTAAGATTATTAATAGAGTGAACATGGAAATATGGGGTTAAAAAAGTGTCAAAGGTCATAACTTGTCTTTCATATTCATGTCATTTTTTCACCACCTTATATTAAAACTTTAATTTTCTTTGTAAAAGTTAAGGTTCTTTTTTGAAAATTAAGGTAAAGAACCATACAAGAGAAAAAGTGCATATAGTCAAATTCAACATATGACAAGTACTAAACATCCATATAATACACTTTTAAAATTATTTGAGGTATTTATCTAACTCATAATTATGTCATGAATATCATTTGGATTCAGTCTTGTAGGTTCAATGTCCAATTTGAGAGAATCACTCCTTTACATGTGGTTATAGGCACTTATACAGCCTTGGGAGATCAATTTGAAGGTGATGATAGTTAAAGGGTGTTTATTTAACTTATACAAGCCAATTTAATTATTTAAAATCTTACATAGGTTTAAATAATCCAAAAATTTCATCAAGAACTCCATCGATCCCTTGACAGGTTCACAAGGGTAGTTTACATACACTAAGTATGAACAATACAATGGGATTCATGGTCTAAATTTTTTTCTTGAGGAGGGGGTCATAGTGACATTAAAATACATAGCCATATTTATTAATTTGGTGCCACATACTTTATGAAAAATCACTAAGAGTGAAGGGGGGTCACTATGTCTTGTTCATTCAAACAAGGTATAGTTTTACTTTTGTTTCTTTGCTTCAAAGTTCAATGGAGGAAATTGGTTTTTTGATATAATTTTCATCAATCAACTCAATTATTTGAGGTGTGTTCAATAAGGATACTATTACATCAAAAATTTGGATCATATTACCTCATCTACAAATGTTTTGGTTATCTATGAGTATTGTCACTCTCAAAAGGTTACAATTGCCTAATTATTCATGGAAAGCTCACCAATCTCAAATGACTCATGTGCTATCTACTTAAAAGTTTGTCCTTGTAGACATTCCTTCAGGTCTTAAATTTTTTTCTAGAGGAGGGGGTCATAGTGACATTAAAATACATGGACATATTTAGTAATTTGGTACCCCCTACTTTATGAAAAATCATTAAGAGTGAAAGGGGGTCACTATGTCTTGTTCATTCAAGCAAGGTATAGTTTTGATTTTGTTTCTTTGATGAAAATTTTGATGGATAAAATTGGTTTTTTGAAGTGTTTTCAGGGATCAAAAGAGTCTTTGTAATATCATTTTCATCATTCAACTCATTATCTGAGGTGTATTCAATAAGGAGAGTAGTACATCAAACATTTGGATCATATCACCTCATCTACAAATGGTTTGGTTATCTATGAGTATTTTCACTCTCATAAGGTTAAAAGTGCTTATTTATTCATGAAAATATCATGAATATCAAATTACTCATGTTAACTCTCCTTGAAAGGTGGCCTTTGTAGATAGTCCATTAGGTGGTAGCATGATTCTTGCTAATTAGAGGCATGGTGGTGTAGAAATAGCCTCCTATAGGAATAATTGATGAAAATTGTCCAAATAACAATAATAAAACACTTATAGTACATGAAAATGTCATTGTACAAGTTGAAAACTCAATATAATGAGAGTGGGATCAAATTTACCAACAAAGGGCTAAAATGTGTTTTAACCACTTACAGGTCTACATACTTATAAGTGGATATCATAGATTATAATTTTCATATTGAAGATATTAAAATAGTGGATAAGACTTGAAATAATCCCATAAATACTCATTTTTCCTTAAAAAACTTTAATACATAATCAAAATAACATGAATGAATGTATAGATTCTAACTTTCATGCATTAACCTTGCATATGAGCTGACTGCATAAACATACTTATACATACAAATGGACAAGTTGGAGATTGCATAATATTTAGTCAAAAGTATAAAGGAATATATAGGAGATGATAATATTGTAAATAATCCCAAAGTGTAAGGAATTAAGAATTTCATCCTTAGTAGTCCATCCAAGAAAAAAATAATCATATAAGTAGTAGATCTATAGGTCCTCATTTTGGACAAAATCCAATTATCATGTAAAGAAGGATAAGTGTGGAAACATGAATCAATACAAGTATGAGATAATATATGTATCAATGAAGATACCTCATATATTAGAGAGTCAAAGGAAGGTTAAGAGGTTTGAGTTCATCAACTTAAGCAATCATACATAGGCCCATGTATGAAGGCAAGAAGGTAAAAGTTGTAAAATGATATAAAAGATCAATGAAAATTGTAGAAAAATAATAAATAACTTTTAATTAATTTTAAGGTGATAATAACATAGTTTAATAAATTCAAACTTTAAATCTCAATTTCCAAAAATCTCACTAAATAGCCTCCTACAGTCATGTCTTGATAGGTGCAAGAAAGAGGTTGTATATTTATGGAGTATGATGTCTTGAAAGATATTATAAGGTTTAAATTAAGTTAAATAGGTTGATAATATAATTCATAAAGTCCTTATTGTGATCATTAATTGGCATTGAGACCCTGCAACTTAAAATACAATCAATCTATAATCATTACCTACAGGATTTCCTGAATAATAGTAGGGTTGAATCTCAATCAGATTGAAAAAGTGAGAAGATAATTTTAAATAAAAGGAATCATAAAGATAGGTTAAAGGAGATTATAAAATAAACTCACTTCAACACCTGCAAACGAAACCAATTGGTTACCTACAGGTCTGCTTGGTCAAGTGTAAGAGACCTACTTGTTTTGAAAGATAAAAGGTTTATTAAAAGAAGTAAATCATATTGGAATGAATATATAATGCATTACGACCTATATAAAAACTTAAAAAGAAAAAAAAAAATTCTAAATCTTATAAGTTTATTTAAGCTTGTAGAGCCTAAGCCCAAGTACATAGGCTTATATAAATAGTTGTGAGAAAAGTGGCCTGTTGGGGGTAAACTAAGAGTTTGAAGATATTAGTAAGTGTGATATGTTTGAACATATCAGAAAAGTTAATTCAATAGAATAAAATGAAAATGAAAGTGCCAATTAGGCCTATAAGATATCCTCAAGTTCATCTAGTGTATGATTGCAATTCTAGGTAGACTTTCCCTTGCTCAATATGACCTTAACATTATACATGGGATCTAGTGGCTTTTAATGATGTTAAATAGGTTCCCGTACTTCAATGCTATAGTATTGGTTGTTGGATTAGATCCCTAACATGCATTAACAATGGATAAGATGATAAATCACCCTCTAATGACCTAGTTACAACACAATAGGCACTTTCTTATGCTTGTATCTATACATACATAATTCATGGGATCATGATCTCCAAGGAAAAGTTGAGGAGGCTAGTATACATGAAATTTGTGGCATTGGTTTAGGATTCAATGCCTAGGGTTTATGAAAAATAATTAAGAACAAAAATAGTTTTAAACCCTCTTAAAACCCTAATAATAATCCAATGTGAGAAAATGGCCTCCAAGGTGCATGATATGACTTGGTTTGATCTTAAAACCACCTAAAAAACCTTTTAGACTCATTGAAGGTTCTCACCATGTATTTTTTTAATACCTAAAACTATACAGACTACATTTAATGCCATGTTTTGAAATGTTTTAATGTTTATTTTAGGTTTTTGATAAATTTAACACTTGAAAACTATTGGGGAGGGTGATTTTGTATAGGTCTAGTTTTTCAAGGTAGTCTAAAAAAGTCTTAAGAAAGGATTAGTTTCTTGGACCATTTCATGGTTCTCATATCTACTCAAGGTATCATGACCAAAAATTTGGCATGGAGGTTGGTTATAGGCTAGGGAAATTTAATCACACACTTTTTGTTTGTTTCACAAGTGTGAGAGAGACATGGAATAAAAATTCAGTCTTCTAGACATGTAAGCCTAATTGAGGCCTAATTAGGGAAAGAAAAAAACAAAAAAATGATACTTACATTTGGTTTTAGACCATGAAAATTTAAATGGATCTATAAATCCAAACGGGTCCTCAAATATATCCTCATATTGTTAGTACCATAATTATAGTCTTACACAAGAAGATTTACCTCTTCTGAGGGCTATAAGGAAATGAAGACATTTGAGAGGTTTGAGCATGGAATGGAGTGATATAAAACATTAAAATAGGTGAATAAAAGTTTTAAAGGAGATAAAGAGTGTTTCATGAGATTTTTTTGTAGTCACAAGCTTGAAAACCAAGTTTTAAACATTTTGAGCTTAGGAGGAGCTACTGAAGATTGCATACCAATGAAGAGTGAAAGATAAGTTACAAAACTTGTAGGGGAGTATCATAGAAATTTATTAATCCTTAAAAATGTTAGTCAAAAATTATGTAAATAACATTTTATGTGTGGAGGTGTAGCCTAATAAGGATGAGTTACATTCAAGATCTCAAATTTGCCTAAGTAACCTCTTATACCATTTTGAGAGAGGGCACATTATTGATAAATGTACACATGTTGATGATAATCTTTAGGACGATTTTCTCACTAAATTTCTATTTTTTAAACTTACTTCATTATGGATGACCATTTTTCATGAATTTATATGCCCCGTCTCTCTCTCTCTCTCTCTCTCTCTCTCTCTCTCTCTCTCTCTCTCTCTCTCTCTCTCTCTCTCTCTCTTACACTTATATATATATATATATATATATATATATATGTAGCCTTGTATGGCTTGGAAAGGGATCTTCACATTGGTTATGGAAAATCCCTACCAGAATTAAGTCTTGTACTTTCCTAATGAAATCAATTCAAGCTATATATTATATCTTCATCTTGAAAATAGTGATTTTGAGTCTATTTTTTTATGAATGCTTAGTGATAGTGCATGTGCTTCCTTACATTTATTCTTCATGTTCATGCCTTTATGTAAGTTTATTTCCTCTCACAGGTCATGTGAAGGGTCATACCTAGTATTATTATTTATAGATCTGATAAACCATTAGAGTTTACTACTGGCACATCTTGGTTGATCATCCTAAACCCTTCCAACCTTCTTAACCTTTATGTTGAAACACTAGTGTGATATGGATTATTTTATAGTAGCATAATCATATTGTAACTTAGTTTCATAGTGCATTATTAATAATATGAGGAACTCATGTTTGGTACATCACCTTTTAGTTTCTTTTTTATCTTTGATCTTCATTTATCCCTTTTTCATGTCGAATAATTAGTATAGTTATTAGTGTAGGTGTTATACTTGGGATCTAGCCCAAAATATATATGTTTTATTCCCTTATAAGGTCACACACAACATTAGATCATTCCCATTGTATAGATCAGATTGAGAGGGATTTAATCACCCTATCAAGGGTATAAATTTGAGATGCAATAGGAAGGTTGATAGCAAGGTTTGGTACTCATGCTAGTTTTGATGAGGTTTTATTTAATTTATTTTTGAAAAGGTTTTTGAAATTAAAAATGAAACTACACTAATTTTTGAAATGAAAGAACTTGAAATGGAAAAAACTAATAAATAAAAATTAAAGGAGAAAATTATCTTTTTTTATCTTTTTATGTTGTTTAAAATTTTCAACAAATGTAATGCTAAAATTGAAATTTTAAGTGAATGATGCAAATGTTGATTTTACATTTTCCTAATTTGAGAGATGAATTTTTTTCCCTAAAAATACTCTAAATGAGAATTATTTTATTTTGGTATTTTAAATTCAAATAAGTTAAATCTATTATGTAATTAATATTTAAAATATACTAATGACGAATGAAATATAAAACCTAGGTTGGGTTTGTCAAACATAACTTCTATGTTTTCAGAAACTAATCCACATATGCAAGATAAAATGCAAGGTTTAATAATTTTGGATTATCAAATGTGATTTAAGATTTAAATTAATGTGAGTTTAAATTTATGGGTTTATGTTTGTAAAAAAGATATGATTCTCTCTTTTCTTTTTCTTCTAACTTTTTTATGTGAGAGTGTGTTTATTGGTGTTTGCTTGTAAGTGAAAATTGAAAATTAAATGATTATTTTTTGTTGTGACTATTGTTTTTATTCAACTAATTTAACCTATATAAAATTCAAGTGATACATTTATTATAGATTTTTAATATGAAAATGTAAACTAAATAAAAGGAAAACATTATTTTCAATGTAGGAGAATGAGAGAGAAAATGATTCTTTTTATTTTCTTTTTGGAAGTTTTAAAATGAAAATATATTCTAATGGAAAAATAAACTAATATGAGTAAACAAATAAATGAAACAAATATGAATATAAATACTCTAACAAGATCCAATGTAGAGAATCAGATGAAGGAAAATAAGTATTCGGTGTGAAGATGAAACCCTGAGGTAGCTGTCATCAAATGGTGAACTATCTCTCAAACAAGAAGATGAAAAAATAATGGAAGTAAATGATTTTTTTTTATTAAATCATTAAACTATGGTTAGACTAATTCATGAACAATAAATAATAGGTTACAATCTCAATGAATTTACTTATATAAAATGAGTTGAAGTTGATTGTATATTGAGGAATATAAGCACAAATAAGTGGGTTATGGATATGAAATATTGTAACCTTCAATTACATGTACAAGATTTGGATCTAAATTTATTCTCAAAGTGAAATACTTGTAATAATAAAGGAGGATTTATAACTTGGAGTTAACGTGGGACTCGTAGGGACTTTGGCCAAGTTAACTTGGAAATCAAGAATATTGACAAAAATAAGGTTGAGGGTGAATTGGGTAGTCAAGTAAGTGAACTCAAGAAGAAACAATAAAAATTGCAATTGAAACCAAGAAAAATGTTTGAAAATTGAAGTCTTAGGTAACAAAATTTAAAAACACTACACATTTGATGAAACCAATGCCTTATGAAGAAAATAAAAATGGAACTCATATAGGAGTATTAAAAACCACCACCTTATGTAGGAGGAAAAAATTGTTATTATGGATCATCTAACCAACACATAAATTTTAAAAACCACTATGGTAGTTAAATTTTCACTCCATCATTTTATGAAACTACCATGACAAGTTCATTTTCACCATGGAAGTTTATAAATTGAGTACCAAATTTTTAAAATTTACAATAAAAGGAGTTTAAAAAATAAAATTATAAGGTTTACAAATTCCAAAGATAGATTAAAATACTATAAAAAGAGAGATAACTAGGGATGAGCGTATTTTGGTATAAATCATTATATCATCATTGCATTTGATTGAAAATGTTAGACCGTGAAAATTTTGTGTACTTACAGATACATAGCTAGATAGACTTAATTAAAAAAATTGATTTCTATCAAAATTCACCATTGCAAGTAAATCTTAACATAATATTAGGTCCACCTTATTTTCTTGTGATGGGATCTTATACATAACTTGATTTGGTGACTAAAATTGAAATTGAGGTAGAAATCATGTACGTGAGTTATTAATGTCTTATTAGAAGCAAATTATACAAGATAAAGGTAATTAAGTTCACATTATATTAGAGTACATGTGATATCATAAACATTATATACCCTTTTAATAATATTAACATTAGCAAATTATGGTTTAGTCAAGGTATGCTTAGATATTTAAAAAAAAAAAAAAAAAAGATATGGGCAGGAAACAACCTCATGAAAACCCTAACCTTGACTCTACTCTAGTTGTTACAACCCATTATGGGTTAAGGAAGTTAAAACCATTTTGGATTTGTTATAAAATGCTATCATTCTATTAAATAGTAGATAGGAACTCAACATGGCTAATAATAAGATAGGAGAATCCATGATGGAGTGTATCTATATAACATATGCATAACCATGCCATGTAATGACATGTAAACACGTTATGAGAAAATTAGGCCCATGCAAAACCATTAGAAACTTCTCATTTTAGTAAGAAATGACATACATGTCTTATTATATATTTTAAAGTTTTGGCATGAGAAGAATACATAAAATAATAAAACTATAAAATAAGGGTTTTTTTGAAAGACACATTCTATAATACAATGCAATTGTGAAAATGAAAAGTGGAAATGAGTTCATAAGAGAATACATGCAAGGTCAATAGTGAAATATATAAAGTATGGTAACTAATTAATTTGATACCTTTTAATGACTATATGTCTAATATATTTTTATAGTTTTAAAAGGCAATGTGGTTATTTTCAAATCCATTAATGTGTTGTATTATATATCAAAAACATGGTTTCATTTTTCCTAAGTTTTATATGTGAACATGTTATTTCCCTTATAAACCCTTGCATTGGTATTTTTTATGTGACATTACTTAAGTTTGGTCATTGAAGCATAAAAATTTCATTAAATTTTAATCAACTATATTCAAATAGCTAATTCAATGAGTGAAAAAAGTAAACTAGGCGTAGGATTTATGCTAGAATCGTTCATCATTAACATTGAAAATGTAGAAAATTAGACTAACAAGAAGATATAATCCCTTTCAACGAGAAAAATACAAAGTGATGTGATTTTCTTAGTGGGGAACCAAACTAATAAAAATAAACCATGAAATAATTAAGAAGGATTGTCCAAAAAAACTTCATAATTAACTTTTAGAAATAAGATGAATTCAAAAATAAGAGAGAGAGATTCAAGTATCTAGTGAATAAAATATGAGGAGGAAGGTCTAAATAGAGAAATAATAAGGGAAAGGGAGTTATAAGGAATATCATTATGAGCTTACAAGTCATCCTTAGTGTGTTCCAAGTATCATATTCCCTTAGAAAGTGAAGTGAAGTGTGTAACATGTTGGGGGGGGGGGGGAGGGGGGGTTACTTGCACAAATAACTCCCAATATCCTAAAAAATGACAAAGAGGTGAGTGACATCACATGGAATATAGATTTATGTTAATTAATAATTAACATAAATAAAAACTATACACACACATAAAAAATTGAGGATAAAAAAATTATTCTAAATAATTGGTAACTCTAACACTCCCCATTAAACTTTATTTAAGGGTTTTAAAAAAACAAGAAGGGAGGAAACATTAATAACTGTACCCTTGATGAGAACTTCCATCAATCCTAACATGTTACAAAAGATTAAAAATTTGTCTTTGCATAATGGTTTATTAAAAATATCACTAATTTACTCTTGAGTAGGATAAAAAGAGTGAAGAATTTGATTATCTTCAAGAAGTTCACATTGAAAAAGATGTTGAATCTCAATGTGATTAGACCTTGCATGGAAAAATAAATTCTTTGCTAAGGTAATGCCACTTTAATTATCACCAAAAATTGGAGTAGGCAAAGATTGAGGGTGGTCCAAATCTACAATAAGTCTTCAAATCCAAATGGCTTCCTTAGAAGCATGATTATAAGATTTATACTTCATTTTCTATGGAAGACAAGCATACAATACTATGATTTTTAATATTCCATGAAATTGTGTCAGAACCTGAGGATAAAAAATAGCCACGAGTGGATCTATAATCATTAAGATCACTAACCCAATCATAATCAAAATAACCTATCAAATAAAAGTTTATATTCATTGAATACTCAATACCAGAAGTTAGATTGGTTTTAATATACATAAAAATTCTTTTAATAGATTCAAAGTGAGTATTTTGAGGTTTTGAAAAAAAAATGAGAAACCAATCTAGTAGAAAAATAAATATTATGATGAGTATGAGAAAGATAATTCAAACTTGTAACTCATTTCCTATATAAATTTGGATCAACATTTTTAGTTTCCATCTCATCAAGCAATTTTACACCAAGTTTACAAAGGGTAGTAATAGGTTTACAATCTAACATATTAAACCTAGATAAAAATTCATATGCATATTTAGATTGAGAAATGAAAATGCTATCTTTTCTTTCCAAACTTGAATGCTTAAAAATAATGTAAAAAGCCAAGATCTATCATTTAAAAATTATTATTTAAAGAATTTTTAGTGAAATAAATCATTAAACTATTAATACCAATTATTATCACACCATAAACATATAAAACAATGATAAATAGGCCATTTTGAGTGTCTTTGAAAAATATTTTAGGATCATTAGATATACTAGTAAAGCCTTGAGTCAGTAAAAAATGATATATGTTAGAGTAACATTCTCTAAGAAATTATTTTAAACCATTAATAACTTTATTTAACTTGTAAAATATATCCTCATTACCATTCTTAATAAAACTAGGAGGTTGAGACATGTAAATTTATTCATGCAAATAACTATTTAAGAAAACACTCTTAACATCTATTTGATAATTAGGGAAATTCATTTGAGTAGCTAAAGATAAAAAAACTTTAATTATGGTCATATTAGCTATGAGTTAAAAAATTTCATTATACTCAATTCATTCAATTTGAAAAAAACCTATAGTAACTAATCTAACTTTGTATTTTTTGACTTGATTATCATAATTGAACTTAGTTTTAAACAACCATTTACAACTTACCAAATTATGACCTTTAGGGAGAGGGACTAAGTCCAAAGTGTGATCAGAGATCAGAGAGTCATATTCATTGTGAATTGAATTTTTCCAATGAGTGTGACTTTGATCTTATTTAAGTGTTTGAGGATCATTATTGTGCATAATTTTAGACATCAAAGTATAGTTGTTAAATTGTTACCTAGTTCTATGAGTATCATTAAGATTTGCATTAATTATAGAAGCTGTTAACATTATCTTGGCCCACTTAGGCATAGATTTAGGTGGAGAAAGGATATAAGGATTTGTAATCTTAGGATTAAAAACATGACTATGAAAAACATCATTGCGATCATCACTTGAATCAAAAGGAAAAGAAGAATAAATAATATAAAGAGAATCCAAATTGGAAGCACAATCAGGGACACCATTTTCATCAATTTTAACATCCATTTTAATATTATTTTTGTTATTTTGAAGATAATATAATATATAAATTTTATATGATTCATCATAACCAAAAAATATAACATTTTTTTTGTTTTTGAGTCCAACATCTTACATTTTTCCTTAGGAATATGAACAAATGCATTAAAATTAAAAGCACATCAATGTTGTAAATTAGGTTTTATACCACTCTAAGATTCTTCAAGGGTAATATTTAAAACAAATTTAGTGTGATTAATATTAATGGGATAAAAAAATAAAATACATAGATACAATATGAATTTTATAATGCATATTTTTAGCATGCAACAAACACCTAACCATTTCAATGAAATTCCTATGTTTATGTTTGGTGACACCATTTTGCTTAGGTGTGTACAAAATATTATTTTCATGTTTAATACCATGTTTCTTACAATATGTGAGAAAATAATTATTAAAATATTTAGTTCCATTATGAATGTTAGTGTAAGTTTCTATTCCATTTAATAGTTTTTTCCTACACATGTTTTATTTAGCTTGCTTAGGTGTCTTTTTAGGTCATTGTGAAAGATAATCCCACATTCATTAGGAAGTGAAGACATGTTTATCTTTCACCTATATAATTTAACTTCCTAAATTTTATGAATAATGATGTTAATGTTAATATTACAATCTTTCAATTGTCGATCAATTGCTTTTTCTAGCTCATGTTTGATTCCACTACTACATACACGTAATTTATTTGTGCATTTGAATTTATCTAATAGATCCTTGATTTTGGACCAATATAACATAGTATCAGAGACCTTTTTTTAGATGAATATTATTATTCCTATTGTGAAATATTGTGTTTCAGCTTGCATGTTACCGATCTACCATTTATTGACCTAGCATACTATAGATTCACCATCTCTCAGATTTTACTCTTTTTTTAGGATCTTCAATTGATTTAGATTCAAAAAAAGAATAAGGGAGAAGGAATATTTTTATATTAACATATAATTTGGTGGTTTTTCATATAAAACAAATTGTAACATCAAATTTATAAGGTGTTAAAACCTTCAAACCATCTATAAATATGACCTAGTTTTGTGTTAGTCATTTTTTACCATTTTCAGAGGGTTGCTTTTTTGGCAATTTCATACAAATATGTATAATTAGTGGTCTTCAAAGTAAAATATTTTTTGATTTTTTCTTGAATTTTTGAGATATCTAGTGGGTATTTGTTTGATTTTTAAGATGTGTACCATATCTAGTGTTTTTTAGAAAATAAAAGTTTTCATATGTTGTGCACTATGAGAACCATCTACATCTATGACACTTGCAACAGTGTCTCCTACCTCTGATGCTCCAAACCCTAATGACTAAAAATAGAGGTTTAATCTCTGATGAAAATCCCTAACATTGGGAGTAATTGACATCCCCAATATTGAGACTTTTGACTACAAGCATAGTCAAATTCCCAAACATCAGGAGTTTGGACTACAAGAGTAGTCCATTACCTTTACCTTAGGATTATATACTATGGGAGTAGTAAAATAACCAAAACTATAAGGAGGGGATATAACCCCAATAATTGTATCCATTTTGGGAAAGTTCCACCATCTTAACGTTAAGATTTATTGATGTTCATGCATCATTAAGCCCTACTACAAGAGGGTATTGTATCCTTGATGCAAAACCATGATGTCATAATTTTTGAATACAAGAGTAGTTATGATCCTAATAAGTGCAAAGGGCACTCCAAACTCTAGTTATGGTTGAAAGGATGTTAAATTTAACCCAATGAAGTGCAACACTATTAATTAGGAAATTGGATTACTTTTTGTGTTGACATTACTCCCACATTAATCAAATCAATCAAAAGGGCACCCTCATCCTACCCCTTGGCCCCCTGGTCACATGGAAAATTAATCCCTTTATTATAAGAAACCTAATGGGGCTTAACTTTTACTCACAAAATTTGGCCAAACAATTTGTACACACAAATTTTTATGCAAGTAGAGAACATATTTTTTGTGAGAAATAAACATTCAAATACACATAAATTTCACCTTGTTATTCCTTTTGAGGTGCCATTTTTTTTGAAAGTGTGGGTTTTTCTATCTCTATGAATTAGTGATATTATCATGTACTATAAATTTGAACCTACATGGATTTAAGGGGTATTATGTTCCCAGTCTATAACACACCTAGTTTAATACATACTTCTGTTATACACCATAGATATTAGTTACATTATAATTATTACACCATTAAACTATCACAAGTGGAAATTCAAAGTGTAAATATTCTTGAAGAGAAAAGGATTACATCAGATCATGATAGGTACAAAATAGAACTATCATTTGAAGTAGATAAGATGAAGTGGTATAAATGAAGTGATGAAGCCTAGATTATATTGTTCCTATCTATGTCTCTTGACTTAATCTTTCATATCGAATATGAAACATCTCTAAATATAGTGTGTTCCACATTGAAAAAACTCTTTAGAAATAAGGATGTCATGATAGATCATGAGTTGGAGAATGAGCTCATTAGTTTGAGCCCATGTGAGTTTGATATGATTCAAGAATTTTTCACCAAATTCAAATAACCTAGGTTATAATTGATTTTTTTTAGTATTTACACAAAGGATTATCAATTAATTCTTTCCATCCTTTCCAAATTGGATCTTGACTATTCTATCTTCTTTTCTACCTTTGACACCACCAAATAGGCCATTGGAGCTACATAGACCATGTCATACTTGGAAAATTTTACTATTGACTTGACTTGGGAGAAATATAATCTCATTTAAATGGGTACACTATTCACATAAATCACATTCCTTAATTGTGAGTCATGACAAATAGAAGGATTTTAATATTAAGGAGGAGAAACAAAATAATGACCTAGAGAAAATAAAGGGTCAAAAATATGATGCTATGCTAAAACCATCAGAATATTCCTCATATTTAGACAATAAATCTAAAAATGAGTGGCTCATATGTGTCTATTTCAAGAAATAGGGGCATGATTAAGACAAATTCATGAAAAAGCAAATTGACCAACTGATAAAAATGCTTAAAAAAAATATTATAAATGTCCCTAATTTTTCCAATAAGAGTTCATCAACACATATATATTCTAAGGCCAAATAAAATAATAAGGATAAATATAAGGTAAAGTCACTTATTGTATTTGCATCCCAACATTCCACATGGGTTATTTATTTTGATGCTTTACACCACATGCCTTCATCACATGACTGTTCTCATCCTTGGATACTTTTTCTATGCCTTCCATCTTATTAGGTGATGATAATTTGGCTAAAGTTAGTGTGAGTGGATACATTGAAGTAAATTATGGGAAATTTAATGATTTTATATGTGTTCCCTCATTATCTACTAATATTATATTTATTTACCAGATCACTCATATTATTTCAAGTAAGAGAGTTGAGTTTACAACCAATTCTATGATTATTAGGAAAAAAAATAGTGACTCCATTGTTTCATTTGGAAAAGTAGATCACCAGTCATGATTGTATAATTTATCACAATTTTATCCTAATTAACACTCTAATACACTATTCCCTCATTCAGATGAGGTGAGTAAATTATGACATTATTGGTTTGGCCATCTCAAATATCACTACATGGAACAACTCAGTCATCAAGACATGGTTTTAGGGTTTCTACAAATAAAGTTTTATGATGGAGTTTTCCAAGCTTGCATTCTTGATAAGCATCCTAAAGAGAAGTATGACAAGGAAAAATCATGGAGAGATAAACAAATATTAGATATTGTCTATAGTGACATTGCTAATCCATTTCTAAAACCTTCATTCAATAGGAAAAAATACATGATTATTTTTACTGATGACTTTTTGAGGTATACTTGGGTGTATTTTCTTAGTAAAAAATCATAGGTCTTTGACCATTTTTAGGACTTCAAGGTGCTTGCGAAAAAATAGTCAGGTAAAGCCATCAAAATTTTATACATTGATAATGGTGGTGAATATTCAATAATGATTTTGATAAATTCTATACATCATAGGGATTAAACAATAATGTACATTTACATATAGTCCTCAGTAGAATATTGTTATAAAGTGCAAGAATAGGTCATTAAAGGAAATGGCCAAGTTTATGCTATACTCCAAGTCTCTTGCACTTCAGTATTTGGATGAGGCCATCAACTATGATTTTTACATCTAAAACCAAGTAAATCATAAAAAATTAAAGGGAGACATTCCTTTTGAAGCTTGGAGTGATCAAAACCCTACAATATTTCACTTCCAAGTGTTTGGATATCATGTTATGGCCTACATTCCTAAAAATAAATGTAACACAATGGAACCTCAGAGTTATCCTTGCATGTTTGTTGGATATCCTAAGGTGTTAAGGGATCCAAGCTTTTATATCCCATCACTCATGAGTTATTCATTGAGATGAGCATTCATTTTTAGAGGGTATTTCAAACTCCACACTTGACACTTCTACCTCTTCCTTAGATACACTAGGATTTGATGATAGTTTTGATGATTCTAATTATTCTTCTAGTTTTGATGATGAGAGTAGTGATGAGGATTCACTTCCCCCTCTCCTAGAACATTTTCAGATGATGATAAATTTCTTTTGACTCTCTAAGCACTGGTCCTCTTTGGGCTAGATATACACTAGAAAGCATTATCAAATTAATTAGAGATCCATCAAATAATAATCAAACTCATTCACAATTCTAAAATTCCCCACATGCTTTAATTTCATCTACTTATAATCTAAAATCATTTTATGAGGCATCAATAACTTTGATTAGGATTCTGTTATAGAAGAAAAGTATGGTTCTTTGCATAGGAACAACACTTAGGATATAGTTCCTCTTCATAAGGGAATAAAATTTGATCGATGTAGCTAGATCTACCAAATAAATTTTTTATTAGATGGGTCTATAGATAGATTAAAATAACATTTGTTATCAAAAGGTTTTCCTTAGGTACCTAACATTGACTATACTTATATGTTCATCCTAGTTGATAAAATTAACTCAATATGACTCACTCTTGCCATTACCACAACACATCATTTGGATGTTCATCAAATGGATGTGAAGAGTGTATTTCTTCAAAGTGACCTCAAAAAGGTAATATACATAGATCAATCACAAGGATTTGTGGAAGATTCATCTTTAGTTTGTAAACTTTAAAAATCTATCTATAGCCTTCAAATAAGATCTTTGAGCTTGGTATGCCAAGATGGAATCTTTTCTTATTTTGTTTGGGTTCAAAAAATTCCATTCTAATCCAAATGTATCATTTATTTGGTAGGATGATTCACTATTGATAATGGTTCTCTATGTGTATGACCTATTGATCACAGGGAGTTCTTCATCTACCATCACAATAGTGAAAACTAGTTTGTTTGATATGTTCTCAATGATTGACTTGGGTTTTTTTCATTATTTCCTTCAAATTAAAATTTATCTATCAGACTTCAAGATCACTATTACTCAATTTAATTATGATCTTGATTTGATTTCATGGTTTAACATGGTTTATTGTAAACTAGATTTTACTCCTTTTTTATATGATGTAAATCTTGAGTATGATTACCCATATCCATTAGTTTATGCTACTTCATATCGATAACTTGTTGGAAATATCATATATCTTATGCACACTAGACCTAGAATTTCATATGTAGTGTGCATGGTCTCTAGATTTATCTAAGAACCACATGAGTTTCAATGGAAATTAGATAAGTAGAATCTCCACTACATTTAGGGTACTCAATAGTTTCAGGAATCACTATGAAGTGATCATCAACACCAACTTGATTGGTTTTACAAATTTAGATTGGGTTGGTAACATTTAGAATCAAAAGTCTAATTCAAACTATAGTTTCTCCCTTCATCTAGGTTTGATTAGTTGGTCATATAAGAATCAAAATATTATTTCTTTATCTTATATATAGGTAGAATACAAAGGAGTTTTTGATGATGTCATTAAGGCTATTTGATTTCAGGGGATTCTCATTGAGTTTGGCATCTAGTTTTAATGACCACCAATCTTCTTTTATGATAGCCAAAACATAATATAGATCTATAAGAATAGACTCCTCCACTAACAATCCAAACATATCTAAATTTACATGAATTTAATTTGTGTGTTCATCCATGAATAAGTTATTGATATCTACTACATCCATATAATATTCACCAAACCCTTCACTAAGAGAAAGTATCTTTAGTTTTGGGCTCTTCTTGGGTTTAGGTAGCTTCAATATCCTCCTTTGGATGTTAATTTATATGTAAATAGGTACCTCATTGTGCCTTTGTTCTAGGACCTAATTATACTACTCACCCAAGACATGCTTAAGGAGGGGTGTTAGTGTAGGTTTTTATTCCATTTAATGAGTTTTCCCTACACATGTTTTAGTTAGATTGATTAGGTGTCTTTTTAGGTCATTATGAAAGATAATCCCACATTCATGAGGAAGTGAGGACATGTTTATATTTCACCTATATAGTGTACCTTCCTAAAAAAAGTATGGTTAATGATGTTAGTTCTAATATTACATTCTTTTGATTGTTGAGCAATTTTTTTATTTTAGATCATGTTTGATTTCACTATTACACATAAGTAATTTATTTATGAATTTAAATCTATATAGTATATCCTCTATTGTGTCCCACTCTAACAATCAATTCTTAAGATACGTAAATAATAACTAGATTGATTTTTAATGTATACATGTAATTAAATGAAATTATATAAAATTTGATCTTTAGTTTTTAAGAAATAAATCCAAACACACCTAGTGTTATAATCAATAAAAGTTAAATAATATATTTCACCATTAATAAAATAAATTTTCATAGGATGTAAAATATCACTATGACCTAAATGAAGTTTTTCAGTTGCACGCCAAGATTGATTTTTATTAAAATATTCTCTATGTATTTTACCAAACATACATCCACTGCAAATAGAATTAATTAGAGGAATTGTAAGAAAACCACGGACCATATTGAGTTTATTCATATGTGTAATTTTTTTGTAATTAATATGTCTTGATATTTCATTCTATTATTTACCATCAATAGAATCAATTAAATCATGAATAGAAGAGGAAGAAGAGAATTCAACAAACTTAAATAAGTTATCATTATGTAGAAAAGTAGTAGGAACAACTTTAAAATATTGCTTGGCTAATTTAACATAACAAATGTTAATAAATAACTCTACTTTATATTATTATTTTCATAATTGAAGAACATAAAATATATTAAATTTTAAATCAGGAACAATCAAAACATCAATAATTCACCTTTAAGGATTTTAATAGTTATTATGGCTTCAACATTGAAAGAAACATGATTTTCAAGACTTAAATTATTGTTATAAAGATATTTTTCTAAAAAATTAAATAATTCAACATCAGATGTCATATGTTGATTAGCACTATAATCAACAATCCATTCAATGGGATAATCATCCATAACACAACTAAAAGTAACTCTAATATTAGAAGTTTATTTATTTCAAGTCTTAGTAATACTAATGCTAGTAATTTATTTAAATTTAAGCTTCCCATTTTAAATATCTTGTTTCTTATTTAAAAAATGATCTTCATCATGAATTATTTTATCATAATAGTTACATTATAAATTTTTATTATGTTTCGAGTTAGATTTTTTTATCTTTTTTGTCATGTTTATTTTTTAACTTAGCATGATATTTTTAATTCTTTTGTTGTTGTTGAGATACAAAATCATGTTCATTGGTTTTAAGAATACCAAATTGAATTAATTTTTGTTCCTCTTGACACAACCAATAAAAAATAAATCAAACATCAATAGAGTAGCTAAAGTAGGAATAAAATTTTGTGAATGAACATTCGTAATAAATTGTTGAAAAGTTATAAGCATTTTTTCATGACAATGTCAATTAAATTTAAGTCAAAAAGTTTGACACCTAAACTAGTCAATTGAGAATGTAAAGAGTGAACTTTGGTAAACAAAACAATCAATAGTTTTGAAGTCATTATACTTTAAATCAGAAAGTTGATCTTGAGCTTGTATTTTCCTAGATTCATTTACAATATGATAAACAGCTTGAGGTTTAGACCAAATAGTGAATGATATAATACAACCATCAATGTGCACTTTCAATTTTGGGTTTAAGGCCATGCCAATCAAACTTAAAGCCTCTTGATTTTTATCTTTCTAGTTCTCTTAAACATCAGTAGTAGTAATATTTTCATTAAGTTTGGGGTTTTTGCCATATATTACATGAACCTAAGTGTTTGACGATGAAAATGTATTGCATATGCAATTTATAAAGGTGGTAATTAGTTGACGTGAGTTTAAATTTAGACAACAATTGAATCATTATGACATGAAATCTCACCCAATCCTAGAAAATGAAATGTTAAAAGAAAACACCAATGCACTTAAGATGTGGGGAGGAGGGACAAAAATGCCAATTCATGATAGGTTTAGTTGAAGAATAATGAATTAGTCAAGAAAATAAGTTTACCATTTCAATTTTTAGTATGCAAAAGGAATAAAAGTTTTGAAAAAAACACTAGATGGTTGATAGAAGCGAAAAGGAAGGTTAAAAAACAACCACAATAGTTGTAGAGTGAATGATAATTAAAGTGGTTTTATTTTAAACTAACTATGAATTTATTATCCAAAAAAAAAAATATTAACCATTTTAAAACAATTTAAGATCAATTAACTCATAAATGTAAGTCCACACCAAAACACTAATATGTGACTTGAGCTTTAAATTTGGTAAATAGTGTGACATTTTTTTGTATTAAAATAATAAAAAATTGATTACCAATTTTCCCAAAGGATCAAGTGGTGAAAAGAGGATTAATTTTAAATAAATATTAAATCTTAAAGGCAAATATATTTAATATTAATAAATGTTAAATACAAATCAAAACTATGTAATATGCATGAATGAAAGGTTATATGTGTGAATGAGGAATTAAACACTACAAAATTACCTTTTAAATTTAAAAATGTTGGAATAAAAGTGAATAAGATGGGGGGGTGGGTGGTGAATTAGTCTTTAAAATCTTTATTATCAATTCCACTTAAGCAATCATCAACATATAGATCAAGTAATGCATAAGTAATCAACTATACAATCATGAAACAAGTTTGCACAAGTCAAAACACCATGTATGTGAAAAACCATAAATGGGAAGTAACAAAATAATATATATAAATTGAATACAATAATATAATACAAACATCAAATTTAGTGAATCACCCACTTCACATGGAACACCAACCCCAACTAGCTAAGCACTAACTCAGCTAGGCTTTAACAAGCACCCACTTGAAAGGAGGCACCAACCCCCTATATGACATAGAAACAACTCATAAACATGATGTATTTGATCAAATTTATGACACCCTATTTATAAACCAACTGATGATGACTACTTATTCATCTCTTCACACTCTTAGCCCTCTCAAACTGCCTTCTAGCCTTCTTCTCTCAACTAGCCCTCTTCTTGACTTGATTAGGTCATATAACATTGATTTTAATATATATAAACTCTATAAAAACCTCATAAAAGTTACTATACACACCTATTATTATTTAAAATACATTATTCTGCTTACCAATGTTATATTTCATTCATTTATACTCTTCACTCCTCAATAGGCCTAAAATTGTCTAGTATTTATACAAGTTTCTTATTCATATCATTCTTAGTTGGCCAAAAATACTTACCCTTATTAGTTAATGGGTATTATTTATTATCATATTAATGGATACAATTTTATTTCATTCCCTTTAGGTCTAACCTACCTCAATTAGGCCGTATCTCACCTTTAGGTAGGTTTATTTAGGACATGTTACACTTTGACTTCCTTGGAGAACTTTGAAACACTTAATATGGAAGTAAAATATAATATTACACTTATATATACCCATTATAATCTCATATATTATTAATAACACTCATTAGCTTCAACCACCACTTGAAGCACATCATTAACACTGTTCATATTTAGGCATGTGCATACTTAGAAAGTCTATCTTAAACAAATGAAGCATAAAAATAATGTTTAAAAACAAATATTGAAAAAAATAACATATAAATAAGATAAATTACCTTAGGTTCATCACCACATGATTTATACGTAATAAATTAGGGCAAAAGGACTCAAACCCTTCTCTGTAAATAACTCACTTAGAATTGTCAACTAGCCTCTAAACATAGTCATGGAAACTTGAACTTATGACACCATAAAAAACACAATAAATGATTTAAACTTATCCTAAAACATAATTATAACAAGATACAATAAAAATATCATAATCTCTAATGTCAATTATTGGTCCTACAAACTAATTTGTTGACCTTCTCTCTCATAAAACTCACTCATCCAGTCAAGCCATTTTGGATTCAATATTTTAGCCCCTTACAATAAATTAAAAGATTATAAAAATAATGAATAGAACATAAAATTCAAAAAAAATAAATATATACACTTAGATCCATCAACTTAGATCATAGATCCTCAAACTAAACATTATAACTTGCTTACCTAGAATTGCCAGTCTACCTTCAAGACTAGTCATGGTGATTTTGGCCTTCAACACATGTATGAAAACATAAAAATACTAAAAATTCATGTGGATTAAATTATTATATAATTAAACCAATATAAAATAAAAATATACTATGGTCAAATGACAACATTGGTCTTACAAACCAATCTCATAACCCTACACCTTCACTGTCTCATCTGTACTAGACAAGTCAACTTATGAGCAACATTTCATCATATTCACCGACCTCCAAAAATTATATTAAAAATTATCATGTATTATAGGTATTTAAAAATATTTCCATGCATTCTTATTAATCCTTAATCATGATAACACATCCTTAATCACCTTCTCACTTCTGCCTAGGTTTCTCATTGTTTTCACCATTAGGCCTATTAGCGACTGGTCAACTTGGATGACTAGTTTAAAAACCATGAGGGATATAAAATAATAATAAACTACCATATACATCAAATAAAAGTATAAATATTTTTCCTCCATGTATTTATCAATTTTGACTTGGTCAACTCTAACTGCTACAATAAATATCTAAGAAACAAGACATTTTCTATAGGGTCCACTCACTCACCTGACATTTCAATCACACCTAAAGTTGGTTGGGAGAGTTTGATACAATATCTAATCACTTATATCCATACCAATCCATTCTAATTATTTTATATAAATTTATTTCATATTGGGTCACTATTAGGGTTCTTTGAGGGTTTAAACCATCTTCCAGTCTTACTGATCATTTATAAACCTTAGCCCCTCATTTTAGAAACCAATGATTGTAAATTTTAGACAGAAACCTTACCCATATACCATAAATATCTCATATTCCATTTTAAAGGATAAACATGCCAATAAACTCTTGAAAGTTCTTATTGGGTAGAGAACCATTCATTCTATGCACATAAGAGACCTCAAAACATTTTTTCTTGCCTTACCTTCAAATTTTGACCTGAAACTTGGTCAACATACTTTAAAAAACATGAAACACTTTTTTTAATTCTCACATGTCCATATTATCTTTGGAAACTGATCCTGATACCTCATTAGATCATGTTCTCTCTTTATTCTCTAGGCCTTGACTTGCAAGTCATGTTAGGTCTTGAAACTGACCTTATAACCACTATCCAAGATATAAAAAACTCATATAAAAACTAAATAAACCTATTTAATTCTCAAAAACTAATTTAAATCCTTCATGGACCTTGAAAACACCTCATTTGGTTAGGCAAGGTCTAGAACTAGTCTAGTTACAAACTTGGGATTAAGGTCTTACCCTTGTAATCTCACCTTAAAACTATTTTGAGTGATATAATGCCTAATATGTATACTAAATAAACCTTATATATCCTCTTATTCCTTTTTGAATCCATCTCACCTATCCACCATGATATTTCATGCTCAATACTTGACATCCAATGTACAAACCTTCATTAGACCATGCTCTCTCTTTATTCTCTAGGCCTTGACCTGCAAGTCACATTAGGTCTTAAAACTAACCTTATAACCACTATCCAAGATTTCAACACCTCATATAAAAAATAAATCAAACTAGTTAATTATCAAACACTAATTTACATCTTTAATGGTCCTTAAAAACACCTCATGACACCTCATTTGGTTAGGTGGGGTCTAGAAATAGTCTAGTTACAAACTTGAGATTAAGGTTTTAACCTTGTAAGTTTAGCTAGAAACTCTTTTGAGTGATCCAATGCCTCATATGTATGATAAATAAACCTTATATATCATCTTATGCATTTTTTCATCCATATCACCTGGACACCATGTTTTTTCATGCTCATTACTTGACATCCAATGCACAAACCTTCTCAAGTCTCTTACTAGGTTCAAACACTTGAAAATTTTGACAATTGATCTTGAAAAACTCTAATGATTATACACCTTTCTCACATTCCTTGAATTTTAATCAACCAATGTCATAACTCTACATAAACCTCTTCATTCTCATCATTCACAGTCTCATGATATGACTATCATTTCTATTTCTAGGCTTCTCAAAACAACTTGTGCTTCAATGACTAGTACTTAAAAATATGCTTACCTTGACCTTAGAATGAATCTTAACATCAAGATCAAAATAATAATTATGTTTCCTTAAAATTATCTCTCAATAGAGAGACATTAGGTTGCCTTCAAATTCTCTCTTGTCACATGGCTCATATCTCACAGATCACTCACCACACATCTTTACTAGATACACCTTAACATCAATGACATATATCTTAACATAAAATTACATAAACTTTGACATCAATAACAACATTTATAAAAAAACCCCACTTTATCATTTATGGAAAAACATTATTCAAACTAATCACTCTCATATCCATTCTTGAAATTTCTTCCCCTTTGACATTAATGACAAAGGTCTTCCACAACTATCATATTATTTGAAAAAAAGGTTAAAAATAAAAAATATGAATCATTAAGGCAAAATTCTCCCCCTTACACCATGCATACCTCCTTCAAATGATCTTAGATTATAAGATCACTTCTCAACATAGTCAAGCTAAGTCAATAACTTGAATAGTTCCCCCTTAAACCAAGCATCCACCATGCTTGTGCTAACTATAGAGTTTCTAAATGAATCATAATGGATTTATCTATTTAAATATAGCACTAAAATAACACAATTTTAGGAGATCATCTATTCACATGGAGCACCAACCCCAACTAACTAAGTACCAACTCAACTAGGCTTTAATAAGAACCCACTTGAAAGGAGGCACCCAACCCCTAGATGACTCAGAACCAATTCATCAACATGATATATTTGATAAAATTTAGGAAACACTAATGTTAAACTAGCTGATGATGACCACTTCTTCATCTCTTCACACTCTGATCCCTCTCAAATTGCCTTCTAGCCTTCTTCACTCAACTAGTGCTCTTATTGACTTGATTAAGTCATATAATCTTGATTTTAAAATATAAAAACTCTATAAAAAACTCATAAAAATTAGTATACAAACCTATTATGGTCTAAAATATATTATTTTGCTTACAAATATTATATTTCATTCATTTATACTCTTCACTCCTCAATAGGCATAAAATTGCCTATACATGTCTCTTGTTCATATCGTTCTTAGTCAGCCACATCCTTACCCTTATTATGTTATCCATGAAATAAATCTTATGGAATATCATAAAAATGGATAAAATTTTATTTTATTCCATTTAGGTCTAACCTACCTCAATTAGGACTTATCTCACCTTTAGGTCTCATGGAGACCTAATATTATTAGGTCTATTTAAGATGTGTTACACTTCGAATTCTTTAGAGCACTTTGAAACACTTAATATGAAATTAAAATATCATACTATACTTAAATATATCCCTTGTAATCTCATATATGCTTCATAACACTTTTTAGCTTCAACCACCACTTAAAGCACATCATTAGCACTATTCACAATTAGGCATGTGCATACTTAGAAAGTTTGTCTTGAATAAAAGAAGCATAAACATAATTTTTACAAAAAATATGGAAAACAATCACATATAATAAATATAAATGACCTTAGAGTCATAACCACATGATTTAGACTTCAAAAATTAGGGAAAAAGGACTCAAACCCTTATTTGTAAATAACTCACTCAGAATTATCAACCAGCCTCAAAACATAGTCATGGAAAATTGAACTTATGACACCATAAATAACACAATTAATAAATTTAAATGAATTAAAATGATCCTAAAACATCCTTATAATAACATATAATAAAATATCATAATATATCATGTTAATTATTAGTCTTAAAAACTAATTTGTTGACCTTCTCTCTCATAAACCTCACTCAGCCAGTCAAGCCATTTTGGATTCAATGTTTCAACCCTTACAATATTTTAAAATCTTATTAAAATAATTAATAGGAAATAAAATTCCCAAAAAATAAATCCATTCACTTAGATCATAGAGCCTAAAACTAAGCATTATAGCTTGCTTACCTAGAATTGCTAGTCTACCTTCAAGATCAGTCATGGTGATTTTGACCTTCAACACGTATATGAACACATTCAAAGAATTAAAATGAATTTGGATGATATTTTTATATAATTAAACTAATATAAAATAAAATTATACTATGGACAAATCACAATATTGGTTTTTTAGACTAATATCATAACCTTACACCTTCACTATCTAATAAGTACTAGACATGTCAACTTATGAGCAACATTTTCATCATGCTCACTAACCTCCAAATATTATATTAAAAATGATCATGTATTTTATATATTTAAAAATTTATCCATGAGATTTTATTCATCCCTAATCTATGATAACACATCCTTAATCACCTTCTTACTTCTACTTAGGTTTCTCACTATTTTCACCATTAGGCCTATTAACAACTAGTTAACTTGGATGATCGATTTAACACCCTTGAGGGATAGAACCTAATAAATAACCACCATGGACATAAAATACAATTATAAATATTTTTTATCCATCCATTTATTAAATTTGACTTGCTCAACTCTAACTTTTACAATAAATATCCAATAAATAAGGCTTTTCTTATAGGGTCCACTGACTCACCTGACAAAATAATCACACCTAGAGGTGGATGGGAGAGTTGGATACAATATAAAATAAATTAATTATCCATACCAATCAATTTTATCACTTTAGAGAAATTTATTTCCTATCAAGTCAATAATAGGGTTCTTTGAGGGTTTAAACCATCTTCTAATCTTAATGATCATTCATAAAGCTTAGCCCCTCATTATAGAAACTAATGATTATAACTTTGAGATAAGAACCTTGAATATATACCATAAATATATTATATTCCCATGTATAGGTTACAAATTCCAATGAACTCTTGAAATTTCTTATTAGGTTGAGAACTCTTCATTCTATGCACACAAGAGATCTCAAAACACTTTTTCTTGCCTTAACCTTAAAATTTTGACATAAAACATGGTTAAAATACTTGAGACAACATGAAAAAATTATTTAAATTCTCACATGTCTATATTATCTTTTGAAAATGATCTTGATACCTCATTAGACCATGGTCTCTCTTTGTTCTCTAGGCCTTGACCTACAAGTCACATTAGGTCTTGAAACTGACCTAACCACTATCCAAGATTTCAACACCTCATATACAAAATAAATTAAACTATTTAATTATAAAACACTAATTTACATCCTTAATGGTCCTTAAAAACACCTCATGACACCTCATTTGGTTAGGTAGGGTCTAGAAATAGTCTAGTTGCAAACTTGGGATTAAGGTTTTAACCTTGTAAGCTTAGCTAGAAACTCTTTTGAGTGATCCAATGCCTCATATGTATGATCAATAAACCTTATATATCCTCTTATGCATTTTATAATCCATATCACCTGGACACCATACTCTATCATGCTCAATACTTGACATCTAATGCACAAACCTTCTCAAGTCTCTTACTAGGTTCAAACACTTGAAAACTTTGACAACTAATCTTGAAACACTCTTTGATGAATATAAACATTTCTCACATTATTTAAATGTTAATCAACCAATGTCATACCTTTGAATAATCCTCTTTATTCTCATCATGTACATTCTCATGATATGACTATGATTTTTATGACTAGGCTTCTCAAGACAACTTGTGCTTCAAGGACTAGTACTCAAAAATATGCTTAACTTGACCTTGACATGAATCTTCACATTAACCTGAAAAGAATAATTAGGTTTCCTTAAAATTATCTCTCAATAGATATACATTAGGTTTCCTTCAAATTATCCCTTATCACATGGCTCATGTCTCATAGACCACTCACCATGCATCTTTACCAAATGTACCTTGACATCAATGACATCGACCTTGACATCAAATGACATAAATGTTGACATCAATAAAAAAATTATAAAAAAATCCCCCTTTATCATTTATGTAAAAACATTATTCAAAATAATCACTCTCATATTCATTCTTGAACTTTCTCCCCCTTTGACATTAATGACAAAGGCACTCCACAACTATCATCTAGAATCACAACTTATTTGAAAAAAAAAGTTAAAAATACAAAATTTGAAACATTAAGTCAACATGATCCCCCTTACACCTTAAATTACTCCTTAAAATTAACTCAAATTACAAGACCACTTCTTAACCTAGATCAAGCTTAGTCAATAACTTGGATAGCTTCCCCTCAAACCAAGCATCCACCATGCTTTTGCTAACTATAGAGTGTCTCCATGAAGCCTAATGGAGTCATCTCTTTCCATAGAGGACTAAAACAACACAAGTTTAGGAGATTCCCAGATCTCAATGTTTTCACAAGAGTGAATATCCTTTAGTATCTTTTTAGGCTTGATTATCAATATAGGTTTGACCTCTTCATCAACTATTTGAACATCAATGTGAGCTAGCAATAGACATTCCTGACTTGATTTCACATCTTAAGTATGTTCTATCATAGCAAGCAGTCCACTTGAGCTTATAAACTTATCATGACTCATATTTACTATATTTGGTTTCCACACATTCATTTGCCTTTTTTCTTACACTTTTAGGGCTTCAAACCTCATGTTTTGACTTGATGACCTTTTAACTTTGTAAGGACATAATCTTTCAATGTGTTTTGCATTATGAAAACTATAGAACACCACCTCATTCATACCTCTTTAATGATGATGCCTTCCAGAGTCTCATGAGTACTCATTCTTGGAGGGTATTCTACACTCTTTTGTTCTATGACTAAACTAACTATATAAAAAATAATAACCATTGAATGAGTTAGCATACCTCATAACATTAATCTATTTGATAGGTGTTTTCATGTTGACCTTCTTATCTTCAATAAACTTATCCTTGATTTGAGCTACCAAATTTTGGTCTTCTTTGAAACCAAGACATGTCTTATCACCTATAGTCTTTTGGCTACTCAAAATGTCAGCTAGAACCTTAATTCTCTTTTAAAACTTCATAAATCTCTTTACCTTTCTATATTATTGATCTAACTCAACCTTCAAGGTTTCCACTTTAGTTTCATACTTGGTGCATTCTTCCTCTTTAGCTTTTAGACTTGCATTTACTATCTCAATATATGCTTCCAATTGATTAATGATCTCATCATACTCTGTGGAAGTGTTACTCAATATCTCCTCAAAAAAGACAATATGCTCCTCATAGTCCTTAACTAATAATCTTAGTTTGTGATTCTTTCTCCTTTAGAACTTTAACTCCTTTAGGGCAGTTACCAATTCTACCTCAATATTCACTTTAGCTTCTTCTTCATCTGATTCTATCTCAACCATAAGGCCTTTCTCATTTGATCAACCCTCATTATCTGATTCTATGGACATGAATAAGGTATCATTATTGTCATGTTTAGGTTCATTACTCCCATCACCACTATCAGATACACTTGAGTCACTTACATTAGAGGAATTGTCTTCTTTAGTATAGTATCTTATCTTCATCTTGAAAGTTTCTTTCCTACCTTCATACTTCCTGAACTCATTGTTTTTGTTAGGCTTATAGGCCTTCTTGTCATCTCCATGATGTTCATCATGTTCTTCATTGTGTTAATATTTATCCTTGTTAGGACATGTGGATTAAAAGTGACCAATCTTTCCATAGTTGAAACATTTTAAGGGCACATTACCCTTATACTTACCTAAGCTAAAACCTCAAATTATTTGTAAACATGGATATCAGTTTATCATAATCAATATCTGAACATTCATCATCCTTGACCTTGTTGGATTTTGACTTCTTATCAACTTTAAAAGTTACTTCCTTATTGGGATGTCTTCTTTAATTAGTTTATAATCTCATAGGTAGTCAAAATTCCATTAAACCCATCCATTTCAAGCTTGTCCAAATCTTGCATTTCTTCCATTATAGATACCTTAGAGTCAAACTTAGGAGTTAGTGATCTCAAAACTTTTTGAACAACTATAGATTCTTTCACCTCTTCTCCCAATCCTCTAATGACATTTACAACTTAACAAATATTAAATAGGTAGGATATAATGGTTTCATCTTCATTCATATTCAAACTTTCAAACTATCTTAGGTGGGTCTACAGCTTGGACATCTTTACCTTGGTGTCTCCTTCATAGATGGTCTTTAATTTTCCCTATATATCTTTAGCTGATACAAAATGCATCACCTTCATAGTCTCTACTCATGATAGGTCACAAAGAATGGCATTCATTACCTTGGATTTATTTTCACTAGCCTTCTTACCTAATGTATAAGTTTGTGGAATATGAGGAACACTATAACCATCCACAACTGAATACATAATATCATGACCTTGAAACATCAAATATATCTTCATCCTAACATTCCAAAAGGCATAATTAGATATATTTATTAATGAATCCTTATTGGTAAAGAAACCACCTTTATATTGTTGACTAGCCATCCTTGCTTCTAGGATCTCCTTTAGGATTTAAAACTTGTTTTAAAGGACTAGGCTCTAATACCAAATATTGGAGGCAAAGTGACTAGGAGGGGGGTGAATCAATATTCAAAAACTTTCTTATCAATTCCACTTAAGAAATCATCAACATATAGTGTATGAACCTAAATTTTCTCACCTACATTATTGTCACTAATATTCCTATTAGTCAACACTAATTTTTCTTAATCTAGTTTATCTCACTAATATATCCCCCTTTTATAGACATTTATCTAATGTCCCCCATCAATATTTCATCATTAAATAACCTTATTCCATCCCACTTCATCATTAATTCACCTAATCATTTCTTTGTCTTAATCTAACCCCACTTATCTATTATTTGGTAATTTTAAATTCCCACAACCCACCTACCCACCTACACTAGCCTACTCCTAGGATTTCCTACAAGCCAATTCCCCTAGTCATGACCTAATCACCTTTTAATCCTTCCTAACACTCACCTAACCTATCTTTAATCATATTTAACCCAAATAAATATTCTAAAACCCTCCAAATATAGAACCTTCTCTATTATCACCCCTTTTCTCTAAAAGCCTTTAAATATATAGGCTTCCAAGGAATTTAAAATTCCTTAAATAAACCTTAAACCTTTATCTCCTTAATCCAAAATTCATATCTCTACCATATATCTTTCCATCCTCTTTATATTAAAATCACTCCTCTCCTTTATTGGATCCATCTTGAAAAATCATAAATCTTTCATGTACAATTAACTAGAATAATCATGCTATCTCTATGAAAAATCAATCCATCATCAAGAATATTTGATCAAACAACATCACTATGTCAAATTTCTGAGTCAAGGTAAGCAATAACATCATCTTGTATTTTTATTCCATTTGATATTGGTGTATATCATTTAACTTTAGGATCATAGTGTTGGTTTTGAATTGTGTTCATCCACTTGCATTTTAGTCTTAAGGATTTATCACTTTACTTAGTGGTTTGATGTTTTGAGTGATTAAATCATGTAGTTTAATCCATAGATCTCAAATTTCATCTACATTTTAGTGAACTTATTTTGGCATAGGCTAGGAGTATACGGGTAAGGAATTGATTGAACACCTATCTATTGCATTAGGTGAAACAATGTTAATACCACACATGGATACCTATGTCTTATATATCCTACACTTAACATATTTCATGAAAAAATATGTCATTACTTCATATCATAAAAACTTTACCAACATCTACCAAATTACTAAATTTCATATACATGTGGATAAGTGTATTTTGAACAGTTGTGCATGTAATGAGAATCCACTAGGAGTGCTGAGAGTGTTGAATCATTTATCTTGGTAAAATGCATTATCAGTAATGTAAGTCTATAATAGTTGAATTTATGTAAGGATTGTTTTTGTGCATATATATTAATCAAATCATTCTTATTTGACATATTTTGTCAAACATTTCGGTGTAGCCTATGTTTTTCCACATCTTACATACTGGTGTGCTAGTAAGAGCAACATCTGATAAAATCCACTTCTATGGATATCTGTCCTTGGTCTTAAAATTCCCATAGAGAGCTAGTCAATATCTATACCCTAGATTAACACCTATTAATTTTCATTGGACTATATCAACATCTTTTCTCTACCCATTGGATCATGTACTTATTGACTATCAAAATAATTGTTGTTTTGTTTCTTGTGTATATACATTTTAATCCTAATAAAATCATCTTGTGTTGATTTGAAATCATGAATGGCTATAGAGATTTTAAGTTAAAATAAAAACCAATGGTTCTTGGATATGCATGGGTACATCTCTTAGACGTCTAAAAATTTCCAAACTATGAATTTAGATAGGGATTTAAAAAAAAAACTGGAAATAACATATTGGCATAGTCTATTATTCTTTCCATGATTTTATAGCAATAATTACACCAAAAATACTTTTCCATAATAATCATTTTGAGTATATTTAATTTTGATTCGACTCCTTGACAAAATAATATAAAGTTTTCTCTATGCTTTTAGACACATGGCCAAAGGGTTTTATTTTGAATGTTATTAGGAATAGTCATTAAGTTGAAATTAATTTTTAGTCTTTTCTAAGGATGTAATATGGTTAGTAGCATAAGTGACTAGTATTTTTATTATTAATTTAATGATTTAAGTCATAATCTTTTTTTAGTTATCCTGAAACAATAATTATCTAGAAAGAGAGGTAACCACAAACAAAAATAATCAAATTTGTTTAAATTATTTTTCCTTATAGGTTAATTTGTGTTACTTCATATAATGATTATCCAAAGATTAAAATAAATATAAAACTACTTAAATTTGCTTTAAAAGTTACCTCCCAAGGTTGACAATCGAAACTACTAATAATTTGTCCTATAATTTTCCCTTTTATGAGTGCTACTTAAACTACTAACCGTATGCTTGCAAGTTGTTTGTCAAAGACTACTTGTGGAACTTTTAAAATTATTTTAAATCATTCTAATCACCTTGTCTTGTATATATAATTTACATCATTTTGTCTTATATATATGTTTGTGTCTCTTATATTCTTGTCTTTCATCTTGTAAATACATCACATTTTAATCTTAATTGATTAATTAATCTTTTGTCTGATTATTTGTTTCCTAGGGCTACAGTTGGTGTATGATCTCCTCCTTGCATCCTTGTAGTGATTCCTAAGGATAAAAAACTAGCTATAAACCCTATTACACTTTTATTTTTCTAGGGGGCTAGTGATTATGGATTTCACCACCACGTACTAACCAAAATCCATGTTCTAATGGAGTCTAAAAGTTAGGAGACTTATCATTATGTACTTAAGTGAAATTCCCCATAAAGGATTACATGGGGTGAGGGGTAGTTAAGACACAATATACAAGGCAATCAGAAAGCATCCTAAATGGACTTAGGTCCCACTATACCTTCATGTATATAGGGGATTCACCTAGAAGCTTTGTGCAAACATATTATAGATATTTCACTTGTATAAGGCATCTCACTGTTGGAGTTAGTATCATCTCTTAAGTAGCCATCATGTGCAAATAATGTTGAGAGGGTTAGATCAATTCCATAATGGGTCACTAGTCTACATCTTCACCCATGATGCCATTTGATGGTGCCATCATTAGGTTACACACCCTTAAGTTGACTAATAATAGGTTTTTGTATTGCTTGTTTATTTGTGTGTTATGCTAAACCCATGTTGTTTGTGAGCCAAGTCAGCCTTTACCCAAACTTATACACACGTCTCTAAGTCTTTTAACAATCCATCAACCTATACATAGTTATCCCATCATATCCCCTTTCACATACTTGTTATCACCTTCTTGTATCCTTTTCATTATCCTATCCCATCCCAAATATTTTCTTCATCCTATCATTGATCACATCCGCATCACCTACATCTTGTCTTTATACATCTTTATCTCATCACCCTCTTGTACATACTTTGTACATCTTCTTAGTCACATCCTATCATTAGGCCCTACCTATCATTTACATATCCTAAATCATATATCATCCACATATTATCCTAAGTCCCTACCCTATCACCTATTTTGACCTTGTTTTCATCCCCTCCTAGTCTAACCATCTCCAATCATCATTGATCATCTCTCATCACCTACATATTCCAATAATCATCTTATATATCCTTATCCTACTCTCTTTTACATATCATTTTTTTCTTTTAGATATTTTTATCCTCTCTTATCATTATAACCACTCATCATTAATCACACCCCATCACCAATATCTCATCTTGTACATCTTAGACATCATTTTGTACATACTATCCTTTTGTCTTACTCTTATCCTAGTCTAGCCATATCCACTCATCCTTGATCATCCCCCATCACCTACATATTCTAATCATGTCTTGCACATCCTTATCATATTACCATTGTACACATTAACCTTGTATTGTCCTATCCCATCCCCCATCTTCTCTTCATCCTATCCTAGGCATATCTTATCACCACCTTGTTTTCCCCTGCTCTTAGTCTCACCATTATCCACTCATCATTGGCTACATCCCCATCACCTATATCTTGTTTTGTATATAATTTGTTCTCTTGTACATCTTTCTAGTCATGTCTTATACTTGTCTCACTCATCATTAGTCATACCCCTTCACACATCTTAATCACATTTGGTCTTGTCTTGACCTTACCTTAGCCTAGTCACCTCATCACCCATATAGTCTAAACCCATCTTATATTATCCTAGTTGGCTCTTTAGGCCATGCTCAGGTCCTAAACCACCCCCATATTTATCCATAATCACATTCATCATCACCTATCCATAAATTCCCTTATCTCATTATCTTTCATCATATAATATTATCCCATCCTATCCTAAACAAACCAGTCTAAGGTTTTGAACTAGTATTATCCATCTCTATCATCCTAACATCCTATTCCACTATCTCTCATCATTTAGCTAGATCTCATACCTAGTTAATATCTTAATATCATCTTATCACTTTTTCAGTGTCAATATAGTAAACCCATTATCATAAATTTAGTCTAATCACGTTTCCCTACTCCTAAATAACACCCCATCTAATCATCATCTTCCTAGTTTTAAAAACTAGGCACTCATCAAATCCTCAATCCCTTTTACATGTTTGACACCTAGGCATTAGGGATAGGCTTTTATCACCTATTATACTATTGGTCTAAAATATAATCCTAGTATTTAATCCATTCATCTATCATCACCTAATTATACTAGCTCAATTATTTCAACCTATTTTGTTCAAGATCCCTATCCAATCCTTATCCTACCTCCAACACTCCTCAACCATTACCATGGAGATAGACCCTAGATTCATAGACCAATATATAACTACCCATAAGGATGAGATCCTATTTAAGTTTATTATGATGGGTTTTCCACTCCCCAAAGGTGTTGATCCATTTCAACTCATTACACCTCCTATCTAAGTCCCTTCATGTGAGTCCCATACTAATCCTACATCTGTTAGTCATAAAACACCATCTACCCATTCCCATACTAGAAAAGGGAATCTAATCTTAGCTACCTTGACTCCCTTCACCCCCTCATGTCAATAATAATTTGAACACAAAGAGAAGTGGGTTCTTATACTCCCCTTCCTATCTCTTTGGAATCCCTTTTTAAATAACTAGTCAATTCCAACATGATGGTCTATCCACCTATCCAACATATTGATCCCACCAAGCCTAAGCCCTCTTGGTATAAATTAGACCAATACTATTTATATCACTAAACCTAGGGGCATACTATTGATCTATGTTGACCTTTCCAAGATTATATCCAAGTCCTCATCTACCATGGTGACATAGTGATTGAGGATGAACTATATGAATCTATAACCTTGGGTGAATAAGAAAAGGAATGCCAAGATCCCATTCCCCATCATGATCAAATCCTTCCCCTTCCAAGCCAAGGTCAAGACACCAGACCCATATCTTCCATCAAATATAATCTTTTCCCCATGATCTTAGTCTTCCCATCTCTCATGAGTTATTCTATATCCTTCTCTTTGTCAAATCCATTATTCCTCAATCCTCTCCCTCTTAGCCATCACCTTAATTATCCCTTAATGAGAGGTCAAGTATAGATAATGAATATCTTAATAGTAGAATTACATCTTTTACATCAGAGCTAGCATCAAATCCAACACAAGCCTCATTAGAATTAGGATCATATTCTCAACACCTATATCCAAATCAGATTCCTCATAAAAAGAAGTATCCCTCATTGATGTTATAACAAATACTAATAATGCCTATCTTTTTGAGGATACTCCTAATCTAGATACCTGAAATATATCACTAGACATATCTTTTAGTCCCAATCAAGATGATGAAGTCATAATAGATTTGTTATAAGCTTTATCTATAGAACATTATTAGAGTGAATCTGATCCTACTTTGGATGCATCTACTATAGGTAGTCTTAGTTATCTTTTTATTTATCTTCAAGATATTTTCTTTGATGTCTAAATTAGGTCTCCTTGAAACACCTATGAAGCCCATGCTACCCCATCACCACTCATTAACCTCATCATACCATCACCACCACCTTCATCCATCATGGACCCTTTTCTCCCCATCGATGATCACTTAATCACCTCCCTCCACAAATATAAAAATGAACATATATTTTTGGAGCCTTCCTCAAGTAATATAATGTGTGATACAAGTATAAAAGTCCAAAACCACATTACAAAATTCATAAATCATAATCAAGTTATCCTTGATCCTATTAGTCAAAATCAAGAGGATTCTAATCATCAACCTAATATGAATTTTTCTTCCCATATTTAAGCCTAATATCAAGCAATAGAGATATGTCAAAATCAAAATCTTCATTTATCAGGTTAAAAATTAATCTCCCCTAGTGAAGCCCAAAATCAGGCATCAGACATAGTCAAAATAAAAATAATGACAAAATCATGGCTGATCATCCATCAAGTGATCAAATAAAATATGAATCACAAAGTCAAAGTATAATGTATCTCATATAGTCTTTTGTCAATTGGCACCAATAAAATGAAACATGTCTAACATCTCTAATGATGTATGCAATTGCTAGTCCTAATCCATTGTCACCGTATCCTATCATGATATTATCATTCATTTTAGCCCTAGTCCTCCATCACCCATAATACCATCCTATCTTTATTTAATCATCCATAAAAATTAATCTCTAATTGAATCCATACCTCACATCACCTCCCTAGGCAACATTGTCTCTCCTAGGGGCAACAAAGACACCTAGTCTAGATATTTGGAGGGGTATCCATCAAGTTTCAATAATGGTCACATGGACCCTAATACATCCATTAGAATGATCAAAACATCACACATACATATAATATATTTTGGTTTAATATCCACATAGTATCAATAATCATGCATCTCGTACCCACATCCAATAAAATCAAGATGCCCAAAAAAAGTAAAAAAAAAATCATTAATCCAATTATGAAAACTAGTCTTCTAGTAATTTGGGAAAGTAACATGATTAATTTTTTTTTTTATCATCATGGTAAAATAATCTATTATTCACATTGTACCTCAATACTTAGGGGCAAAATCCAACAATCCATCCTTGTCCACTTCCTCCATAGTTTTTAATCCATTATCTACCATCATATCATGCATTCTATTATGTCCTTCCTTTTTTGACTTTTATAAGGAAGTGTAATGTGTCTTGAGAATTTTTTTTTAATCATCTTGGAATATCCTTCAATGGATACTCAAGAAACTAAACATCTAGCTCCTTCATGATGTGGTCATTAGCACTCCCTAGTCCCTTTTTCCTTGGTCCTCCTCTTTTCTACATCATCCCCATCCTTTTGTCATCCCATTCATCATTCCATCCATCCTCATCCTTATCTTGGTTTCTAGGCTTGTTATTCATTTTTCTAGCAATCCCATTTGTATAGTGTACATACATATCCCATAAAGCCCTAAAAATTGCAATATGTCAAAAACCCTAAAAATCATAAAACTTGAAAAAACTTCAAAAATAGTCCATGGTGTCTTGCCTGATGTCCAATACCATAGTCACACCCATATCCATCAATTTAATATCTTCCCAAATTTATATACCACATTTAGCCTTGGAACCAAATTAGAGTGGTCACCCATCACTCCATCTCTTCAATCTCATCCTGTTCACTAAGTATTATTAACATACATCACATTGTCAAAGATTTTAATTTGGCACCCATCACTTCCTTATCATTACCTCTTCATATATATCACCCATAAAATAACTCCCTTGTTAGTGTGAAATATAATTGATCCTATCACTTTCCTTATCATTCCCTTTTCATACCTAACACCCATCCAATCTCTCTTTTGTTAGTATGAAAGGTATTTGATCCCATCATTATCTCCTCTTCTTGCTAGATTAGACTCTTGTAAGGCCATGTATATTGGTAATCCTTGGTCATAAATTTTCTAAATCACCTTCCTTGGCCACTTTTTGATTTGATTTCAAGACCAAATCAATATTCAAAGACTTCTCCCATCTTCGATCTTTTTATCCTCAACTAGAGGAAACCTTTTAGCCCAATCCTAATAATGTTTCAACTTATCAAAATCAAATACCATCCTTATTCCACAATCACATCTTGATCATCCTATTCTATCCCATCACCCAAGCATTCATCCCATCATTAGACAAGACATTGTGACACTGCATGTTAACACTTGTGTGTGTTACTTATTTGCTATGTTTATCTTGTTTGCATGTTTTTATCATGTAAATATTTGATTGTATTTGTCTCTTTTTTCTATTAGGAAATGAATGAGGATTCTATAAGGTCACCCAAAGCTATAATAATGTTTATAAGTTCCTTCAAGGATGCAGAGTTTGATATGTACCCATGCACTTTGGCATCATGTCCTCTTGTTCATGCTTATATAATGGGGTAAATTGCCAAGTGTTATATTTATTAGATTGATTATAATATGATGAGCCTTATGATAGTTGTGATGGTTTGATCATCTAATAATCTAATTATAATTATCCCCATCACTAATCTAATCATCACACCCCATTTGGATAACATCTAATCTTTAATCCTCATCTCGTCATCTATGTCATATCCTTTAATAACAAACATCATCCTCAAATAACTAATCATAATCATCATCATCATCAACATTATCTTCATCCTCTAATAAATCCTTGTCATTTATCCCTAAGTTAGAACTACATTAGCCTGAGGTCTTTTCAAACTATGTAGGCAACACTTGGCCATGTTTTAATGACCAAGGATAGCTTGGATACTATCTCATCTATTTCTCCCTTTCATCTATTATTTCTATGGGAAAAATCATTAATCACATTAGGTATAATTGATTTAATGAAATTAAATACAATTATTTTTCCATGATTATTGGTCACTTGACCATATTAATTATTATCTATCATCACCTACATCATATTGATCAATTTATATTTGAGCTACACCCATCAACAATCTTATCAAATAATCATTTTATCCTATCCTATAGTTCTCCCTGGCATGCATCCTTGTTTGGGATATGTCTATATATTTTGGCCTTTTAATCCTATCATCATCATATTATGGTTGATTCCCCCTTGGGATGTATCAATAATCATGACCACATCATATTTACTCGTTATGCATATGTCCTTATCAGGGGCATCATCAAACTATAGCTCATATCTCAAGTTGAATATGTCTTCTGCATCTCCTATCTCAAATCTAGTATCCCAACCCCTTGTCTATCCATTTCATCCCATCCCTCACTTCTTATTTAGAGTGGCCATCCATCTCATTCTTCCCTACATGTCCCCTCAAGGGGGCATCATATCCATTAAAATCATCTACTAAGATTCATCCACAACATGATTTTTATTTGAAAGACCATTAATCCTTCTACTTTTCTCTAGTCGTAATGACCTTTCAAAGAGGGGAAAAATGTATGCACATAAATTAACTTTCCTACATTATTGTCACTAATATTCCTATTACTTAACATTAATTCTAATTTATCTAATTTATCCCACTAATATATCCCCCATTTTCTAGCCATTTATCTAATGTCCCCCATCAATATTTCATTGTTCACTAACCTTATTCTATCCCACTTCATCACTAATTCACCTAATCATTTATTTAACTTAATCTAACCATACTTATCTATTATTTGGGAATTTTAAATTCCCATGACCCACCTACACTAGCCTACTCCTAGCCTTTCCTACAATCCAATTCCCCTAGTCATGACCTAATCACCTTCTAATCCCTCCTAACACTCACCTAACCTCTCTCTAATCATCATTAACCCTAAGAAGGATTTTATAACACTCCAAATATATATCCTTATCTATTATCACCCCTATTCTCTAGAAGATTATAAATATAAAGGCTTCCAAAGAATTTTAAATTCCTTAAATAAACGTCAACCCTTGATCTCCTTCATCCAAACATAAAATCTCTACCATATATATTTCCATCCTCTTTCTATTTAAACCACTCATCTCCTCGATTGAAGCCATATTATAAAATCATAAAGCCTTCATGTCCAATTAACTAGAATTCTCATGTTATCTCCATACAAAATAAATGCATCATCAATCATCTTTGATAAAGAAATATCACTATGTCAAATTTCTAAGTCAAGGTAAGAAATCTCATCATCTTATCTTTTTATTTTGTTTGATCTTGGTGTAGAGCATTTAACTTTAGGATCATAGTGTTGGTTTTAAATTATGTCCATCCATTTGAATTTTTTTATTAATGGATATATGACTTTACTTATTGGTTTGAATTTTGAGTGATTAAATCATGTAATTTAATCCATAAAGCTCAAATTTTATCTATATATAGATCAAGCAATGCATAAGCAATCAACTATACAAACATGAAACAAGATTGCATAAATTAACACACCATATATGTGGGAAACCCTTAAGGGTAATACAAAATAATGATATATTAAAATGTAATATATTAATATAATACAAACATAAAATTTAGTGAATCACCCACTTCACATGGAGCACCAACCCCAACTAGTTAAGCACTAACTCAGCTAGGCTATAGTAAGCACCCATTTGTAAAGGGGCACCAACCCCCTAGATCACTCAACACCAAATCAACCACATAATAAATTTTATCACATTTATGATACCATATTTATCAAAAAAATTATTATGGCCACTTATTCATCTCTTCACACTTTTATCCCTCTCAAACTACCTTCTAGCCTTATTCACTCAACTAACCCTCTTCTTAACTTGATTAGGTCATATGACCTTCATTTTCATATATATAAACTCTATTAAAAATTAATAAAAGTTCCTATACACACTTTTTATTATCTAAAATACTTTATGATTCTTACCAATTTTCTATTTAATTCTCTTATACTCTTCACTCCTCAATAGGCATAAAATTGCCTTGTATTTATACAAGTCTCTTGCTCATATCCTTTTTAATTAGCCAAAAATACTTACCATTATTAGGTAGAACATGAAATGGTTATTAATACATATCATATACATGTAAAATATTTTATTTTCATCTCTTTATGTCTAACCTACCTCAATTAAGTCTTATCTCACTTTTAGGTCTCATGGAGACTTAATCCTATTAGGTTTATTTAGGACACGTTACACTTTGCCTTCATTAGATAAATTTAAAACACTTCATATGGTAAATTAATTTGATATTACACTTAAATTTACCAATGATAATATCATATATGATTCATAACACTTTTTAGCTTCAAACACCACTTGAAGCACATCATTAGCACTGTTCACAATTAAGTCTATGCATACTTCGAAAGTCTATCTTGAAAAACTGAAGCATTAAAACATTTTTTTACAAAAAACCATGGAAAAAAATCAAATATAAATAATATAAATAACTTTTTGGTCATAAAAACATTATTTATACTTCACAACTCATGGCAAAAGGACTCAAACCCTTCTCTACAAATAGCTCACTTAGAACTGTCAACTAGCCTCAAAACACAATCATGGAAACTTGAACTTATGGCATCTAAAATAAAAAAAATAAGGAATTAAAATTCATTAAAATTATCCTTAAACATCCTTATAACAACCTAAAATAAAAATGTCATAATCTCTAGTTTCAATTATTGGTCCTACAGATTAATTTGTTGACCTTCTCTCTCACAGACCTCACTTAGCCAGTCAAGCCATTTTGGCTTCAATGTTTTAACCATTTAAATTGACTTATAAGATTATAAAAAGAATTAATAGGAAATAAAAGTCCCAAAAAACATATCCATGCACTTATATCCATAAATTGAGAGCATAGGGCCTCAAAATCAACATTACAACATACTTACCCAGAACTACCAGCCTACCTTCAAGATTAGTCTTGGTGATTTTGCCCTTGAAAAACTATATGAACACTTTTAGAGAATTATAATTAATTTTTATGATATTATTATATCATTAAATAAATATAAAATAAAATTATAATATGGTCAAGTTATAATATTGGTCTTGTAAGCCAATCTCGTAACCTTACACCTTCACTATCTCATCTGTACTAGATAGGTCAACTTATGAGCAACATTTTCATCATATTCACTAACATCAAAAACTTATATTCAAAATTATAATTTATTAAAGTTATTAAATAATGTCTCCATACATTTGGATTCATCCCTAATATATGATAACACATTCCTAATCACGTTCTCATTTTTGCCTAGGTTTCTCACTATTTTCACTATTAGGCTTATTAGTGACTGGTTAACTTGGATGACCAGTTTAGCATGATTGAGGGTTATAACCTACTTATAAACCACCATTAACATAAAATAATATTCTCAATATTTTTCCTCCATCTAATTAGGAATTTTGACTTGGTCTATTGAACATAGCTATCTACTGAGAAGGGGGGTATATCAGTAGATCTCAAAAACCTAGTTACAACTATCAAGATAAATGTTAAACAAATGTAAACTTAAAAAAATAAAAGAAAGATATCACATGCATAGAATCAAAACACATAACACCTAATTTATACATGGAATCCCAAAGGGAAAAAACCACACTGAGAATGCTTTTAGAATATACTGTTCTAAACCAACCTCACAAAGTTTGTCTCACTGACTATACCTCATTATTTACATTTAAGGACACCCATCCCAAGGAGACACAAATAAAATGAATTTAAGAGCACCAAGTCTAAGGAAGTATCCATTCCCTATTTTAAGTACCAACGAATCAGATACTTGAATTATAATTCAAGTTATTGAATCAGATTTATAAAAGAATCCAAGTCTTTATTATTTGTTGTAATTCCAATTTGTAACTACTTGTTTCTTATTTAACACACTTTTTTGTGTCCTTCACTCTTCCTGTACCCTTTATCTATGTCTAAATTTATTTGTTTGATACCTTGATATTCTCCAATTCAACCATTACTTCTTCATACTCAGATGAGTCTCATATTTTTGCACTTGCAACTTGACTCCTCTCATTCTTAAAAATGAAGTAACTATTTTTATTTCCTTATCTTCATCTCTTTGGAATTTTGTATCTATCAAAAATTATATGAGTCTCTTTTATTTATAAATTTTACATTAATTGGTTGTCTCTTCTTATTCTAAGAAAATGACTATATGACTTCCATTCTTTGAGCCTCTTCAAATTCTACCCTAGTCAAATCAATTTCCACACTCACAAAATTAGAAGAAACATTTAAGTTCAATTGTTGTTATTTATATCCTTCAACCATCTCACCAGATTCTTATAACTAACTCACTTCAATAGTTCTTTATTTATTTTTTGTTTCAAATTTGAAACATGTTTATCGATCTTTCCATTCAAGATATGTGTGTCATTCAATCTCTTGAAGATGTATGATATTTATATTAGCTTGGTCATTAAACTTTAGCATGTTGACTTCATCTTATTTTCTTTGGCATTAATGTATTGTTTTTAATCCTTTCGATTGTCTTAGACATGCTCTATCTTTATTTTTGCCTATATTCCTTTTGAGAGTTTGTCATAGAAGCCTTTTCCCTTTTTTAAAATGGCCTTATGTCTTACGTAATTATCCTTTGGCACTTGTGGAAATGTTCTATGTCTTTCAGTAAATTTTCAAGTGTCCTTTCTATTCATTCAAACTACCCTTCAATATTTTTCAAAATATATTTCAAAACTTTGCAAGTGTCCTCTATTCTTTAGAAATATCCTTTGGAAACTCTGAAAATGTCCTTTCTTCATTCAAGCTATCCTTCAAAAAAATTGTTGTGGGATTTTTATCTAAGTTCCATTCAAGCTTTTGTAAATGTCCACTTGCCTTAGACAAATTATCTAAAATAATTCATCAATGCCCTTATTTTGAAAGCGTCCTTTGAAATTTCTATAAAATAACTTTCAAGATTTTATAAATGTCCACTTGCCTTAGACAAATTATCCTTCAGGATTTTTTTTGGGTCCTTTTCATCTAAGGGTCTTTGGGATAATTTCCTTGACAAAATACCAAGTGTCTTTTTCTTTCAACATTTTACAAAGTACCTTTTGAGACTTCTCAAAATTTCCTTTTGGAAACATTGTTTGGGTCACATACCTTTCAGAACTTTTGCAAATTACCCATTGGATTTTGGAAAATATCCCTTTGGAAGCTTTGAATGGTCCACTTACCCTCAAAACTTTTTTCAATGATCCCTTCAAAACTTTTGAATGGTTTACTTTCCATTCAAAATTTTTGCAAAGTATCCTTCAAGATTTTTGAAAGGATCCCTTAGAAACTTTTGAATGGTCCACTTAACCTTTGGCTTTTTCAAATAAAGACTTAGCCAATTTTCCTGAAAGAAATCACCGAAACCATTTTATTTAAGAGAATTTCCTTTTACATTTTTCCAAAAGAATTCCCTTATTTGTTGTGGACATTTTGTCTAAGAGAATTGTCTTTACCAATATTTCTAAAAGAATTATATTTACCAATATTTTTGAAAGAATTATCTTTACTAATATTTTTGAAAGAATTCCCTTGATAAATGCAAAGGTGCTAAATAGACTAAGTATGGAAACTTAGAAGGCTTTTAGCTGAGGAACAACCTTATGCATTTGTAACATTTTCTCTATTCATCCTTATGACATATAAATTAGACCACAAAGAATAAACACATACTTGATTATCATAGTGTGATCATTTACTTCAAATGCTACCATATCTTGTTAAGATAACCATGTGAGCAAATGCATTCAAAGTACACACACAAGTCTATTCACTTCAACACACACACAAGTATGTTCAACTTAACACACACACACACACAAGTTTATTCAACTCAACACACACACACAAGTTTATTCAACTCAACACACACACAAGTTTGTTAAACTCAATAAATTTGTCATTAATGCATGATAAGACATGCTACCTTTGATATCAATGACAATTATTTAGACATCAATGACTATGTCCAACAATCTCCCCCTTTGTCATTGATGGAAAAACAAGTAGTACAATACCTATTTTACACTTGCATCTTGCTCTTTTCTCCCCCTTTGACATTAATGACAAAGCATTTCTACCAAAAAGGTTAATTAGCTCCACCTAAAGTGCACTTCTTTAGGTATTACATTATTATGATCTTAAGACCTACAAGATAAGAACCATTTATGAGAATTTCCCCCTTAGGCCATGAAACAATTGCCTAAACTCTTATTCTTCTAGGAGTTAGTGATGTTCTTTTGATACTCCCCCTAGAGACATGCCTGATCACTAGGAACTAGTGATGTGGGTAGGAGATATCACTCCCAATCATTGTCTTAGATATTAAAATTGGTCCTTAGGCAAAGGTTTAGTGAATATATTTGTAATTTGATCTTTTGTTAGAACATATTCCATTGTGTCTTCTTGATCACCAACCTTCTCTCTTATAAAATGATACTTGATTGATATGTGCTTTGTTCTAGAGTACATCACCAAATTGTTGGATAAAAATATAACACTTGAATTGTCACACATAATAAGAATTGGTCCTTTGAACTCTACTTCAATATCTTTTAGTGATTACTTCAACCATAACACATGAGTGCAACATGCCACTATTGCAACATATTTTTCTTCTACTATAAATAGTGTAACTAACTCTTAATTTTTACTCAATCATTAAATAAGTATGTTACCAAGGAATAATTTTCCACCAATAGTACTTATTATATCATCTATGATTCCTACCTAATTAGCATCTGTGTATACTATCAAACTAAAATCATCACTTAAAAGATACCATAAACCATAGTCAATTGTGACTTTGATACATTTGAAGATTATCTTTATTACATTTACATGTCTCTTTTGGTATAGCCTAAAATCTTACAACCATGCATAGCTTGCATGATGTCTGGTCTTGTAGCAGTACAATATAGAAAACTAATAATAATTGATCTATACATAGTTTGGTTCACTTTAGGAGATTCATCACCTTTACTCAAATTACATCCAATTATCATAGGAGTACTAATTAGTCTGATATCCTCCATACCAAATTTCTTGATCATCTCCTTTACATACTTGGTCTAAGATATAAATATCCCTTCTTTGAATTATGCAACCTATAGACCAAGAAGGAATGAAATTTCTCCCAGTATGGACATTCAAACTCTTTTTGCATTTGATTTGAAAATTCTTTGCACATATTGTTATTGTTACCACCAAATATAATGTCATCAACATAAATAACTATGATCAACATATGTCCATTTTTGGACTTAACATAGAAATTACTGTTAGCACATCCTTTGATAAATCCTTGTTGCTACAAATACTGATCTAGCTTTGAATACCATGCTTTGGGTGCCTATTTTAGACCATATAATACCTTCTTCAATTTTCACATGTAGTCTTCCTTATCTGTCAGCTAAAAGCCTTTTAGTTGTTCAATATAGACTTCTTCTTCCAATGTTCCATTCAAGAAAGCTAACTTAACATCCATTTGATATACTTTGAACTTCTTAAAGATTGAGAATACCAAAAACATTCTGATGGCTTCCAATCTTTCCACTAGAGTAAATGTTTCCTCAAAGTCTATTCCTTCTACTTAAGCATATCCCTTACAAACAAGTCTAGATTTATTTCTCACATCAGCTCCATCTTCATTCAACTTGTTTTTAAAAACACATTTTGTTCCTATGACATTCTTGTCTGTGGATCTTGAAAATAGCTACCAAGTTTTGCTCTTTTCTATTTGACTTAGTTCCTCATCAATGGCATTTTTCCAACTTTAGTTTTTTCTAGCTTCAATATAGCTTTTGGGCTCAATTTTAGATGGTAAAGAAAAGCTTACTTGTTCTTTGCTCATTGTAACCCTTCTCCTCATTTGGAATCCTTATTTCATATCTCTAGTGATCTATTCCTTAGGATGATCATTTTTAACAAACTTTGGGGGTGCCTTTTCAATCCTTTTTGTCTCTTTTTCTTCATCTTCTGACATTTCAATCTCATCTTCTTCTTTTAGCTCTTCAATATTAATCTCTTTTATTGGTTTAGTCTCTTCTTTGAGGACCTCTTCTACTTTAACATGAATGATTTCCACTAGTTTATGCAGTCTTTTATTATAGTAGACATAAGATTTGCTATGAATGGAATAAACAAGAAATATTCCCTCATCACATCATGACTCAAAACTTCCTATCTTTTTCTCCTTCCTTCGAATATAGCATTTAATACCAAAGAATCTAAAGTACTTGATGGAAGAAGGCTTTCTATACCATAGTTCATATGGAGTCTTGTTGTTGTTTAATCTCAAATGAACTCAGGTTAAGATGTATACTACTATTTGGACTACTCTCGAATAGCCATTAGGTAGGTTAGCTTATTTCAACATTGTTCTAGACAGTTCCTTGATAGTCCTATTCTTCCTTTCAAACACTCCATTTTGCTATGGAGTTCTCACAACTGAGTAGTGTCTTTTAATTCCATTCTTTTCACAGTACTCTATGATTTCATTTGAAGTGAATTCACCACCTTTGTTAAATCTGAGACACTTTATCTTTCTACCAATTTCATTTTCAACCATGGCTCTAAAGATCTTGAATCTCTCAAAGGCTTGAGACTTGTCCTTTAAGAAAGTTACACATGTCATTCTAGTGTAGTCATATACAAATAACATGAAGTAATACACTCCTTTGGATCCTCTTGTCTTTGTTGGTCCATAAAGATCAATATGAACTATCTATAGAGGATTTGTAGTTGCATATTCTTTAGTTTGAAATGAGACCCTAGTCTGATTACTGAGTTGACACTCTCTACACATTATGTTTGTAGGTTTAATTATCTTTGGCATGTGTCTTACACATTTTTTAAAACTTACTTTGACTAAATTATCAAAGTTAACATGACCCATCCTTATGTGCCATAAATAGCTCCATCAATTTTTACCATGAAACAATTTGTATTATTTACTTCAATCAGATTATATATATATATATATATATATATAAATTTTAGTCTGCTTTTCTTTAGAAATTATTTTACTAGACCTTCTTAGTGTTGACCAATTTTGCCCAACAGGAAAAAATTTGGTCACCTTCTTCCCTTGCTATTTAAGGCCAATTCATTTTTTTATTTTGCACAAGTCCAAGAATTTCTACAGACTCTATAGGTGATTGGTTCAATCTCCAAGTTCTTTGACTTGGTTTAACTAGCTGAGTTCATGCAGAGTTCAATCGGCAAAGTTCAAATGGTTCAACGGCTTCTAGTTCAATGAAGAGTTCATCACTCAGTTCAGACACCTCAATTCATCAATTTTTTGAACTATTGAACTATTGAACCATTGAACCAATTTTGGTTCAATGGCTTAGTTCAATGAGCTTGGTTCAGTCAGTTCAAGTTCAACACTTGGTTCAAAGTGAGTGGTTTAATGTTTGGTTCAATCAGCTTGGCATGACATGGTTAAAACATTAAATTGTTGAACCATTTTTGGTTTAATGGCTTGGTTCAACAAGCTTGGTTCAAAGGAAAAGGTTCAAGTTCCCGGTTCAACTTAGTTCATCAGCCTTGGTTCACTAGGAATTCAACGTGCAATGGTTGAACTCTTGAACTGTTGAACCATTTTTGGTTCAACAGCTTGGTTTAAGGTTATGCCCTTGGCTGAGGGGTAGTCCAAAATTTTTTTGTACCCTTCCAAAGGGCAGGTGCTTCAAATGGAAAAGATCAGGTAAGTCTAAAATTTGCCAAAGTTCAAATTGTTAAGCCCCGAATTCCTTCGAACGAAAAGTCCAAAGGAATTCGGGCACAGTCCAAAGTCAAAGCAGAGGGTGGACAAAATTTCCATGGACTTTTTGTCTACGGGAAAAAGTTTGTGGACAAAAGTCCATAGAAAATACACAGAGTCAAAGCAACCTAGGAAAATTGTTTGCAGGGACCTAGGGAAAAGTCCAACGCAAACAGGGACCCACCAAAGGACCCCAAAGGGCAAGTGACCTTGCAGGGGACTCTCAACCAAGTGTAAAGGGTCACCTTCCCTTTGGGAAGGTGATAGAGATAGAGAAATATGCCTGTGAAGAAATTAAGAAGGCTCGAAGCCAGCAAAGGACCCAATGACATCCTGGAGGATGTCAAGTTTAACAAAACAAGTTAGCCATTGGTTTTCAAACCAATGACAGCTACATGAACGTCAAATTTCATGAAATGAACTAGCCATTTGTTTTCAAACTGAGAGAGTGAACCAAGAGCCCAGATGAAGTGACCCACCAGAATGTTTGCCCTTGGGGGCTGAATGAGCCAGATGAGACAAAATTGAGAAAAGATAAAGAGACAAGATAAGAAAGGGATGAAGCAGTCCAAGTGGCAAAGTGAAGGTGATTTATTGCTCGATAATCCCTAAATGGCACAAAAAATGAATGACATGGCTCATGTATTTAAAATGGGACAAATCTCAATCTATTTATAAAAAAAGAGGGTGTAGCTTGTGTTTCACATTAATGCTCGAACGCCAAAGTCAAATTTGGTGATTATACAACATGGTTTTAGCAGGCTTCTTCTAAAAAGATGACATTGGCAATAGTGTTTTCCTCTTCCCAATGAAGGGATGCAAGAGGCCACTTGTAAATAAGGAGTGCCAAATGGGCCTCCTTGCTTCTCATATATATGGTGAGCTTGTCATTTGTAAAAGGATCTTCCACATTTTTAGAAGGTGCAGCCCTGCTAAAATTTTCACCTAAATCAATAAACACAGTTTTTACCTCTCTCTTAGATAGATATATCCAAGTATGTCTTGAGTGTTGTTTGTGTTCAGTCATTATTTCTTGATGCTTTCACAGGTTAAACACCAGCATACCTATTGTCTATAAGGTACCATCTCTACAGCTGACAAGAGAAGAGTTGTATTTGGAAGTGCAAGAGTAGAAGAAGTTACTTATAGTGTGTATTTCACAATACCTTGGTGGGTCTCTATTTTTGTGTTTTCATGAAAGCCTCCCTGCCAATTTTTAGTAGCTTGGTCCTTCTGCCAAGTTTGAAGTGTATGTATGTGTTTGTCTAGTTTCAAGAGTGGATGTGAGAAGGTCGACTTATTTTGGTGCATCACCTCTTTAGAGTAGTTTGGTTTCCTGTATCTCTCTCTCTCCCTTTTCATTCCCCTGATTATATCCATATATATGTATGTGTTAGCACTTGCTGGAACAAACACGATGTATTAAAGGGAGCTAGCCCTTATCTAGAGACTCTCCCCTCCAACTTCGCCAGTCCCACAAGTGAGAGGGGAGTTTCCATATTTGCAAAGAGAAGGCAGGAGCTCAGCCTCCTACCAAGGGTGTAATCTCTTACATAATAGTTTTGGCATGCCTGATGGGACTCAGTTTGACAATGCAATAAAGTTTTAGGATCGATGCTAGTCTTGTTATAGCAAATTGAATTTTTTTTAGCATCTGGAAACTCTAAGTTAAATCTCCTGGTTAAGTAGCCTGGTGCCTTCAGAAATCATTTTATTGTATGTATACTTCTTTTGCACAAAATCATGGGTCTTGTTTTCCTTCATATGATTTTGATTAGACTCAATTTTTTTAGAGAATTGCCTCAAGAAACTCTCTTAGTTTCCCTACAATGATAAGGGAAGTGGCCCTAAAATCGGAGATTAAAAGACTGGAAAAGCACTACAGATATTTGCAAGAGCTGACGTATAATGGGAGTGCTTGTTTAGGCAAGCACATGCCTTACAACCCATAGAGGCAGAGGTAGCAAAATGGAGAAATCCATTTATTCAAGGTAGTCACCCTTGAGCACCCCCTCCTATCCTAAAGAAATCCCCCTCTTTTGCACCAAATCCTTTCTATCAAATTGCACTTGCTCACTCCAACTCATCAAATGCATTCACTCTCAATCCTGTGTGCCTGGCTTTCCAACACCAAAGGGCATTAAAACAACCTCCCATGGAGATGAACCTTCTAAACTCCTTAGATCATGAATCTTCCATTGAGGGAAGTACCACTAGCTAGTATGTCCCTCTTCTAGAGACTCTTCCAATGCACCAATAGTCTCTTCCTTGCATTCCTTAGCCTCCACAAGTTTTTTAGCATAATGCACAGATTTTGAGTCGGAGGAAGGATTGCCAAGAACCAGCTTAGAGCTCTGAAGAGGATAATGTTGGTGACCTCCAAGAAAGACTCTTTTAGGACAACCTAGCAAAGAAAATTGAAGATTTAGAGGCTAGGATGAAGTTGCTTCTTGAAAGAGAGTTAAAACTTCTAGACCTTACAGAGGAACCCCAGGACCTTGGAGAAAACAAAGTTCCTGCCTGTTCACAGGAGCAAAATTCCAATTTTGAAATCCTGAATTGGGAAAGAATAGTAGAATCATGGGGTAGCAAGGAAGAAGAGAAGCAAGGTTTTTCTCAAAACCTTGAAGAAGCTAAAGCTACTCCTACCCATGATTCATATGATCTTCAAGAAAATCTTTTTCAAGAAGATCTAGCGAGGAGAATTGCGGAGTTGGAGTCCAGAGAGAAATTCCTCAACCAATGTGTGATGGATAACTTAGACCAAAAAACACATTCCATGTCTGAACAAACCCCACCTACACATTTCCAAGAGAGATATCAGGCCACACCTGATATTGATGAAGTGTTGACCAAGTGGAAAGAGGAGAATCATTCGATTCTAGCTCAAGGACTGCCTCCTCTTCCATGTGTTTTTCCCATTTCATCCCTTCTTAAGGTGAAACCTATTTTTCAAGAGGTAGGTGAGGAGTAGAAGATCTAATCTATAGTTCTTCAAGAGGCTATCATGAGTGATAATGAAGAAGAAATCATCATCAATGCTCCTTATGAAGACCTTATTAGCAATGGAGAAGATGCAGGTCTTGCATATATGTAGATGTTCCAGCAATACAAGGAGGAACAAATGCATGGTAATCTCTCTTCCCCTTTGTTTGATGAACTTCCTTGCTACTTTGATGAGGAGGATGACTACACTGAGGAGCCTGACTTGGAGGAGGAAAAGGAGAGGTCTATCTTCTTGGAGGAATGCCTTGAAGAAGAGAGCATTGAACTCTGTGGGATGAGCAATCATTTTGTGAGTCCATTTCAAACATCACCACAGTCATCTTTCTATAAGAAGGCCAAAAGGAAGTAGAGGATGAGTCTGACAAGATTTTCAATGAGGCAGAAGGAAACAAGTCAAACCATGATACATTATAGAGGAGCTATACACATCAAATGGCTTATGGTGATGAGCCAATAGCCATTGATTTCATGGTGAGGAACACCAATATGAAGGATCAACATTCAACAAGTTTCTAAGGACAAGTAGAGTATATATATGTCAAAATCATGTTCGATTTTGACCCACTCAAATACCAGCCAACTCAGGTGGCAGGCAAGAAGAGCAGGTCACCAAATCTCTTTTTCATTTAGCTAATTGCTTGGCACCATAAGTCCTTTTGCTAGGAAGGGGACTTAAGATATTTTCCCTTTGATCTAGGAGGGAGGTGAGAATACCTGGTTAGCTATATATATTAGTTTGTTTTTAGTTTCTTTTCTTGCTTTCCCTAAGTGTTGTTACATAGGTAGTGTTTTTTAGTCTTATGTGTTTCCCTTCGCGTGTGGGGTAAAAAGGCTTTATGTTTGATTCTCAAATCTTTTAGGGCTATCGCTAACTCTTTCATAGCTGTAATCTGACTTTGTGCCCAATGGATTTTAAGGCAACTAGCTTCTAAGCATAGTAGGCATACTTCCCCTGCGAGTCACCAATTTGTTGACCAATTTTGCCCAATAGGCAAAATTTTATTCACCTTCTTCCCCTGCTATTTAAGGCCAATTCATTTTTTGATTTTACACAAGTCTAGGAATTTCTACAAACTCTACAGGTGCTTGGTTTAATCTCTAGGTTCTTTGGCTTGGTTTAACTAGCTGAGTTCATGTAGAGTTCAATCGGCAAAGTTGAAATGGTTCAGCGGCTTCTAGTTCATTGAAGAGTTCATTACTCAATTTAGACACCTCAATTTAGTAATCATTTCAACCATTGAACTATTGAACCAATTTTGGTTCAATGGCTTAGTTTAATGCGCTTGGTTCAATCGGTTCAAGTTCAATGCTTGGTTCAAAGTGAGTGGTTCAATGTTTGGTTCAATCAGCTCGGCACGCAATGGTTGAACCATTGAAATAATTTTGATTTAATGGATTGGTTCAATGGGCTTGGTTGAAAGGAAAAGGTTCAAGCACCTGGTTCAACTTAGTTCATCGACCTTGGTTCACTAGGAATTTGGCATGCAATGGTTGAACTCTTGAACCGTTGAACCATTTTTGGTTCAACGACTTGGTTTAAGGGTATGCCCTTGGCTGAGGGGTAGTCCAAATAAGTTTAGTACCCTTCCAAAGGGTAGGTGCTTGCAAAGGAAAAGATTGGGTAAGTCTAAAATTTGCCTAAGTTCAAATTGTCAAGCCCTGAATTCCTTCAGACTTTTTGCCTGAAGGAATTTGGGCGCAGTCCAAAGTCAAAGCGGAGGGAAAATAAAATTTATGTGGACTTTTTGTCTACAAGAAAATGTCTGTGGACAAAAGTCCGTGTAAAATACATATAGTCAAAGCGACCTAGGAAAATTGTTTGTGGGGACCTGGGGAAAAGTCCAAGGCAAACAGGGACCCGTAGAAGGACCCCGAAGGGAAAGTGCCCTTATGGGGGACTCTCAACCAAGTGCAAAGGGTCACCTTCCCTTTGGGAAGGTGATAGAGGTAGAGAAAGATGTCTACAAAGAAATTAAGAAGCCCTGAAGCTAGTAAAGGACCTGATGATGTCCTAGAGGATGTCAAGTTTAACAGAATAAGTTAGCCGTTAGTTTTCAAACCAATGACAGTCGTGTGAATGTCAACTTTCATGAAATAAAGTGGCCATTTGTTTTCAAAATGAGAGAGATAACCAAGAGCCTAGATGAAGTGACCCACTAGAATGTTTGCCCCTAGGGGTTGAATGAGCCAAATGAGACAAAATTGAGAAAAGACAAGGAGACAAGATAGGAAAAGGATGAAGTAGTCCAAGTGGCAAAGTAAAGGCAATTTATTGCCTGATAATCCCCAAATGACACAAATAGTGAATGGAATGGCTCGTGTATTTAAAAGGGGACAAATCTCAATCTATTTGCAGAAAAAGAGGGTGCAACCTATGTTTCACATTAATGCTCGAATGCCAAAGTCAAATTTGGCAATTATACAACATGGTTCTAGCAGGCTTCTTCTAGAAAGATGACATTGGCAACAGTGTTTTCCTTTTCCCAATGAAGGGATGTAAGAGGCCACTTGTAAACAAGGAGCACCAAATGAGCCTTCTTGCTTCTCATATATATGGTGAACTTGTCATTTGTAAAAGGATCTTCCACATTTTTAGAAGGCGTAGCCTTACTAAAATTTTCACCTAAATCAATAAATGCAGTTTTTACCTCTCTCTTGGATAGATATATTCGAGTATGTCTTGAGTGTTGTTTGTGTTCAGTCATTATTTCTTGATGCTTTCACAGGTTCAACACCAGCATACCTATTGTCTACAAGGTGCCATCTCTGCAACTGACAGGAGAAGAGCTATATTTGGAAGTGCAAGAGTAGAAGAAGTTACTTTTAGTGTGCATTTCATAGCACCTTGGTGGATCTATGTTTCTATGTTTTCATGAAAGCCTCCCTGCCAGTTTCTAGCAGCCTAGTCCTTTTGCCAAGTTTGAAGTGTATGTATGTGTTTGTCTAGTTTCAAGAGTGGATGTGAGAAGGTTGACTTATTTTGTTGCATCACCTTGTTTTTATTCAAATTTCGCTTTCAAATTCAAAGGAGAGAAAATGAGAAACTTAAGAAATGGTGAAGGCTTGTATGTACCTGGATATAGTCTGCGCACCGTAATCCAGATGCTGAGTACTCCTCTTTGGCTGTGGAGGAATGACACCTGAAAGAGATAAACACTAAAAACACGAAGAATGTTAGTTGATAAAAGGGTGGATTACCAAGCAAAAGTTTGGTCCTAGAAGCGCTAAGGCTTCTTGGAGGATGACAATCCACTGTTTAAGACAGAATATGATAGAGACAAAAAAGAGAAATAATGAAAGATGTGAAAAGAAAAGACTAAAAAGCAAATGCATACTTGATAAGCTGCAATCTACTAAACACAATCACCGATGTCAGTGATATTGTTGGCGTCGGTCAGGGAGGTCTCCGATGACGGTTAGACTATCGATGTTGGTATGGGTAATGGACGAGGTCAGTTAGGGCAATTAGCTAGGGATGAGTTACAGGTCCAGTTTCTGGTCTGCAGAATGGATTTGGTCTCGTCTCAGGGTCTATGAGGGACTCAGAGGGATTGTTTAGGGTCTAAGGGACTGAGAATCTTGTCAGGAAAAGGAGTGAGAAACAGGAAAAAGGGGTGAGAGAAGGCTTTTCAGCCTCTTCGAGAAGAACAGGGAAGGTTGGGTCAAGAATGCTTGAAATAGATAGAAGACAGAATACTAATATATTTGAAATGATATTAGAATGAAAAAAAGTATAGATACCTAGCTGTGATATGAACTGGCAAAGGTGCAAAAGCTGTGTCTCAGTTGTCGCTGGTGATGGAGATATCGTGCAGTCCCTGTGTAGAATGTCTGATGCAAAACTGCAGTGCCTAAAAAGTGCTGCCAAGAATTCTGATCCCTGCAAGAACACCAAGAAGTCCAGAACATTGAAAAGCAAATGCACAAGAACTTTGTTTTGCCAGAAGAGGATTCGAGAGTCGTGATTAGCTTCAAAAATTAGCCGATTGTGATTGGGGTCGTCAAAGGGTCAGAAAAGTTGGTTAAGTATAACTGACATCGGCGATTCCGCTGGCGTCGGCCGACATTTGACTGACATCGGTGGGTTTAAAATGGGCAAAAAGAGCCACCAAGCCCATTTTTCATCTACCAAGTGCACTATCCATTGGAGAATGTTGAAGGTTGGGCTAAATATGCACGAGAGTTTGTTAGGCAGTTAGAGAGAAGTAAGAATAGGTCTTGGGTGAGTCATAGGATGGGAATTAGTCCAAGGCGAGGTGTCCTAGGTGAGGTGTCATGGGTGATGTGTCCAAGGAGGGGAGTTAATTCAAAATAAGTTTATTATTTTAAATTATTAATTGCATGTTTTAGGAATGGGTTAGGAATGGACCAAGGGGTAAGGTGACCAAGGTTTAGACACTATTTAGGTGCCTACATTTGCCCCTTTTTGTCTTGTTGGTTGCTCTAAATGAACTGCAAGACAAAAATAGGAGTTGGTTGCCCCAAGTATGGGATGATGTGGATTGCCCTGAGGTATGGATGAGGTATTCCCCCTCAAAGCAAGAATTGAGGGAAGGGAACTTGATGTCAGGTGCCAATTTGACAAAAGGTGGATGAGAAGGAGAGTGAGGGTGAATGCTACAAAAGTCGTGATTGTGCGCATACCACTTCACTGGATAGGTAGGTCAAATGGTCACAGTCAAAAGGTCAAGGAGTGCCAAAATTGAAATAATTAGGCCCCAACATTTAGTCATCTGTTGATTTGGTTATTCAATCTAAGCTGAAGCTCTAATGGTCGTCATGTTCTAGGTATCCCAGGCTTAGGAAGTGCTTCTGAAAACATGAAAAAAGTCACAAGTAGTGCGGATAAATCAGCTTACGATCCTATACTTGTGAGGGTCCAAAAATAAGGTCTACGAATAATTTTTCTATCTATTCGTGAGGTAGCATGCGTGCAAACAAAACCAAGATAGAGTTGTCTCAGAAGTGGTCAGGGTCTAAGGAGATATGCGTGATCTCCATGGTCGCTGGTCGGGTTTAGATATAAGTGATCTCAAATGGGCCCCATGAGGAAGCAAAAATGACTTCAACATTGGTAGGGCTAGTTGATTGGGGCATGATTTTGGGGCAATGGAGAAAAAAGGAGGATGGAAGGACGCCAACGTCGGTGACAAAAACTGACGTCGATAGAAAGCGGCTGACATCGATAGATATCAGCCGACGTCAGTGAATTAGGGCACGCATATGCCAACGTCAGTGGCCTGCCAAATCTAACAAAACTAGATTGGTGGCCCACCAAAAGTCATTTGCTACTTGTTGATTGAGAGAAAAAAGAGCTCTGGAGTTGATTGAGTGAAAGTGACCCAGAGCTGACCGAAGAGCGGTGTGAGGTGGCAGAGGAACATTGGTGAAGAGAAGGAGTCCATTGGATGCTACAGGGATGCGTGTGGGCTAGCAGGAGTGTGCAAAGTCATTGGCACAAAAGAGATGGTAGAGGGGAGTAGAGGACCCATGGGAGGTCCACCACTAGCGGCACCCATCATGCCACCACACCGACGATGTCGAGATGAGGTAGGAGGGTCTCTGAACCCTATTTGGATGTTTTTTGTTTTGAATTTAGTTTTTGAAATTTTAGTTGTTTTTAGGTAGAAATTAAGGGGGGAGGGTAGCTAGGAAGGTGGGTGGGGAGTCTAGGAGAGATTAGGAGTCTTTTTAGAGGGTTTTGGGGGTGTAGGGGTTAAAAATGGGGAAGCCCTAATTTTTAGGGCTCACCTCGTTCAGCCCTAGGGCCGAACCAGTCACCGACGTTGGTGGGTTCACCGGCATCAGCTGACCAGCGACCGGCATCAGTCGCTAACCTGTTGACGTCGGTCACTAAGTGATCGATGTCGATGAGGTGAGTGCCATCACCAGCATGCTAACCGATGTTGATGGCTGCTTGGTCAGAAAGGGTGGTGAAAAATGGTCAAGTCGAAAGGTCAAAGCGACGCCAAGGGCTTCCCAGGTGTCAGGTTAGGCATAGATGGTCAGAGTGGTTGGTAAAATAGAAAGAGTAGGAACAGTTTTAACATGAGATTGACCCTAAATGGATGCAGGTGAGGCAGACTCTGATGTTGTGGGATCACCTCCCAACCTTGCTAACATGGATGCGTAGAGGCGTGATGGTCGAGGAGTGGGTGCAAATGAGTGCAGTGGGGCTAGGCGGGTTGAGACGCTACTGCAGAGTGGTGAGGGATGTGAGCCTCATGGTGGCATTGATCGAGTGGTGGGACCATGCCACCAACACCTTCCACCTGCCCACTGGCGAGATGATGGTCACGATCGAGGACATGTACTAGATTTTGTGACTGTTGGTACACAGAGCTAACATCTATGCGTGCTTGAGAGAGGCACACGATATACACATGGTTACACTATTTGGGGAGCATGTCACGGAGACGAGCTACCATTCAGCTAGTTTTGATTATGAGCCATTGTATGCGGTAGATGAGGGCACACATTAGCTGGCTATTTTGATGATGATCAGCATCACAGTCTATGTGTTGATGGATGCGGAGGGAGGCAGGTTCTCGGTGGCCATGACCAAGGTTTTGATGGACATGCTGGAGTAGCAGACAGTGTTCACTTGGGTGCTCATCTTTTTGGCCCAGGTATATAGAGAGCTATGGGGCATCAGTCAGCAGTGATGGTATAGTCTGTGTGTAGGCCACCTTTTCCACTGTTGGGCATATGAGCATATTGTGGTTACCCAACCTCTCGCCCTCCCAGTGATGATCCAAGCTAGTTTTAGGGTTGGATTCAGGCGATGGCATGAGGTGATGGCACAGATGTGGGTGGATGGAGTGGTCAGGGATATTGATCACTATCGAGGGGTATTGGAGGCCCTGATTCCAGTAGATATCGTTTAGAGACCATACTTGGTGTATCCAGCATTCAGAGACCAAGGTGAGTAGATGGTTGGGACTCAGAGCATGCAATGGGTTAGAGGTAGGTGAGCTGGTGAGCTTGAGAGGATCCCAGTAGAGAGAGTGCAGTGCTAGTATTGGATGTTACAGGATGTACCTCCCACATTCCCACAGTACAGGCAGGATGATATAGAGGCACCGCTCCCACTGCCAAAGGAGACATAGGAGCCAAATTTTGAGGAGTTGCCAGTAGGACTTGGGATAGCCAACCTAGGGTGTACAGAGGCCTACACAGCATGGTGGATAGGATGGTACATAGACATATAGGTGGGTCCCTAGCCAGATCTGTAGGCTGTCACAAGGGAGTGGGATACAGCCCACGAGGAGAGGGACACAGCACGATAGGAGAGGGACGCGGCACAGGCTCAAGTGACCATTTTGTAGGGATAGGTCACAACTTTGTAGGGGTAGCTGGTAGGGGTGATAGGATAGGTGATAGAGATGATAGGTCACGTGGCAGCATTGATAGGGTAGGTCACTCTATTACAGGGACAGCTGTCCGCAACCCAAGCACAGGCAGTGGCAGGTCAGAGCTTTGGAGGGAAGGGCCCATTACAGCAGCTATCTTAGTAGCTGGCATTTTCACAAGGGCTAGGATAGTCGGCATTGGTACATCTAGGTTAGCCACAGCCATAGGGGTCAGGATAGGGCACAGCAGTAGGGAAGATGGGTCCACCGCAGACTGTATCTCTAGTTAGATACAGTGATGCACTAGATGAGATCACGTATTATGAGAGGGCCATCAGGGGTTTCCCTCAGATACAACGATACTCAGAGATGTGGGCAGAGTAGAGCCAATAGAGGTTTATGTCTCGAGTGATGGCTTTTGGGTCTCGCAGATGGCACAGACCAGAGGCGGGAGAGGATACAACATCTTCTCGTCCACCGCCACCACCACCACAGCCATAGCCTTGAGGGCAGATTTTGAGATTTTATTTTTGATGTATATACCAGCATGCGAGCTGTTGATGCGAGATGTATTATATTTTGTTGAGAGAGAGAGAGACAGAGACAAATTGTGTCATTGTATAAAAGATTTTGAGATATATATGATGATGGTTTTGGATTATTGATGTGTTATTGATGTTTAATGTTTAATGTATTGAGCATTTTTGATTATGATGATGATGTATGTTTTGATATTATGTTTATGATTATAATGTTATGATGATTAAATATGATGATGATAATGTGATAATGCTAATAATGAGAATGGTCATGACTTTTAGATTAGATGATGATGCGTAAGGATTATGTGATAGTGATATTTATGTTATGACTTGTGGATTATATGATGTGAATGCTTAATTGTGTGATGATGATAATATGTTTGTGATTAATAATGATAATGATGAAAATGATTATGCTAAAGATTATGAAAATATGTGCTTGTTTGTGATGTGATTGGTAGGTGACGAGAGAAGGAGATGGAAGAAAGTGATGAAGAGAATGGTCGAGCTAACCCCAGAAGACCCCATGTCAACTGAGTGCTGCCTACATAGCCCCTGTCATTAGGGCCTCAGGCCAATGTAGTTCTCCCAAGAAGGGAGGAAAAAGATTGAAGTGGTTGATTTTGGTCATGATAAGGATATAGCATTTCCCATATGTCTGAGGGTACATGCTTGAAATGATAAGGAGAAGATGATGCTACATCATTTTCCAAATGGTGTAAGCTGTAACATTGGTCGGGGTTCTTCATCCGTAGCAACTATCCATATTCGTGATGGAAGTTTGCTAAGAATGAATGGTAGGTCAATTTATGTTTCAGCAAGTAATGGTTTATGCTTGACATAAATTGTGTGGTTGATAGTTTCCATGTGTATTGATGTCTATGGAAACCAGAATAATTAGGCTATGTGAGTGGTTTGAAAAGAGTCGGATTGAATCATCTTGACAAATGATGTGGTTGAATGTGACCAAAGTGTAGGCAGAAAGTAAAAGGCATAAGCACCCTTTTATTGATAAGGACCAAAAAAACAACATAGACAGGGGTTGTTAGAACCAAGAGCCCCATTTATGCATTGCATTATTGACCATAGTTATGTTAGAGCGGTAATCGAATCACTTTTGACATTAAAGTGAGCTCGAAGTCCCTTGAATAGGTGATATGATAGGAGGAAAAGGGTAACCCATTTTTAGAGTATGGAGAACTTTGCCCCTTTTTATAGGAGACCCTGAGACAACTACAAGTCAAGTCCATGACCCGGTTTTTCTTTTTTTTAGAGCGGACTGATCAATGCGGGAAGTTCACATAAAGATGTCATTTGTTTGGTGGTCATTTGTGAAGCTGATCGATGTGGGAAGCTTCTAAGAAAGTGCTATTTGTAGTAAGATTTTATTCATAGCCATCCTTCGAGGGAGTGGTCTATACTTTGCTTTATAGATTTTGAATAGCTGTCCTTCGAGGGAGCAGTCTATTAGCTACAACAATGATATTATAGCTATCCTTCGAGGGAGCAGTCTGATTTTTGATTTGGTTTTGTGACCTTAGATATTTTGACATCTTGATTTAGTTTTGATAGAATATTGAGTCATGGACAAGACTTATAGAGGATCAAGGTCTCCCTTTTATTAGGATGAAGCATCCATACGTCATAAAAGGGTTGTAGAGGATTTTGTTAAGGGGAAAAGGGTGAAATGGATTTAAGGATTAAAAGGACAAGGATTGCTCAAGGGACGAGCTCAAGTTAAATGTCAAGTGGATGAGTACTCGACTATCAGTAGAATGGTCATAGATGCAAAGCATTAAGGGGTTCAGGTTCTGGTCGGCCTTCAAGAGAAGACAGACGATAAGTCCCTGAGCCATACTTGTGCGTGATGATATAAGGTTCGAGCCAATTAGGAGCAAATTTGCCTCGTTTACTCCATTCCATATTGGTCACATGTTGGTTCTCTTTGAGGATGAGGTCTCCGATATTGAAATCTTGTTCTCTCAGAGTTTTATTATAGGTGCGCTTGATGTGATTTTGATAGACATGGAGATGGTTGAGGGCAGCAAGACGATGTTCGTCAAGTAACTCAAGTTGAGCTAATCAATCTTGATGAAAGTCATCATTAGAAAGAATGTCATGGAGTGAAATGTGAAGAGACAGGATCTGTACTTTGAGAGGTAAGACCGCCTCTAATTCGTACACTAGAGAAAAAGGGGTAGCACCCATAGAGGTTCGGATGCTAGTGCAGTAGGCCCACAAAGTGAAGGGTATTTGAACGTGCCAATCCCTTCCAGTGTCGTTGACCACCTTCATGAGAATATTAGTTAAGATTTTGTTAGAAGCCTCGGCCTGCCCATTTGCTTGTGGGTAGTAAGGTGAAGAAAAGCTGAGTTTGATGCCAAATGAATCACAGAGTTTTTGGATGGTCTTGTTTTTAAATGACTTTCCATTGTCAGTGATGATTTTGTGAGGTACACTGAAATGACAGATGATGTGGGTGTTGATGAAGTTGACAATCTTGTCAGCTTTTATGGAGATGAGAGGAATAGCTTCCACCCATTTAGTGAAATACTCGGTGGCAGTGATGATGGATTGATGACGAAGAGATGAATGAGGGTTAATCTCGCCGATGAGATCTAAGCCCCATTGTGAAAAAGGCCAGAAATCCTGAGTGACTTGTAAGGCATTATTGGGGAGATGAAGCAAGTTAGCATGCTGCTGACACTTGATGCAATGCCGAACATAATCTTTACAGTCTTGATGAAGAGTGGGCCAATAATAACCCAGGCAAAGGATGCGCTTGGCAACCGAGTTACCACTGAAGTGTCTACCACAAATCCCGTCATGGGCTTGTTTAATAGCATGAGAAGCTTCAGTGGAGTTTAAACAATGAAGAAGAAGGCCGTCAAAACCTCTTTTATAAAGAAGGCCCCCTAGCATGGTATAGCGAGCGGTATGCTTGATGAAAGCCCACCGTGCATTGCTAGAGAGGTTGGGAGGAATGAGAGAATGAGCCAAGTAGTCATCAAGTTGTTTATACATACATCTTGTGAACTAGAGTCTATGGTATGGAGGAGATTGATGTCAGTGGAAATGTATGAAGGCAATGGCACACGATGTACCATGACATAAATTCTTGATGAGGATGATGAAGAAGAAGGAATATGTGAGGCGAGGGAAGCCATGGTGTCAGCAAACTTATTCGTCGATCGAAGAACAGTCTGCAATAAGTGATGGTCGAAAGATGCTAGAAGAGTGTCAACACGGTGCTTGTACCTTTGTAAAATTTCATTTTTACAAAGATATGAACCATTGATTTGATTGATGATAAGTTGTGAGTCACTGAAGATGTTGATGGACTTGATGTTTAAAGAAAGGGCAGTTTGAAGTCCCAAAATTAAGGCTTCATATTCAGCCATATTATTGGTACATTCAAAGTCGAGTTTGAAAGATAGGGGCATGGGTTCACCTTCATAGGGAATGAGGATGACCCCCGCACCCCCACTGAGTTGACATTTAGAGCCATCGAAAAACATTGTCATTTGGTAGAATGTGTCATCAGTCGAGAGAGTGGCGATAGATTCATTAGGAAACTCGCATTGAGAAGGTTGATTGTCGGGAAGAGGGGCATCCGCTAGTTGGTCAGCGATTGTTTGCCCTTTGACAGATTTTTGCTGGATAAATTCTAAGTCAAATTTAGCAAGAAGCATGAGCCAACGAGCCATACGCTGGTTTTGATATGGTTTGGAATGCATGTATTTAAGGGGATCAGTGTGGGTGACGACAAAGGTTTTGTGATTGAGAAGATAGTGACGGAGCTTGGTAGTGGCAAAGATTAATGCCAAATATAGTTTCTCGGTATGAGTATACCGAGTTTCATAGTTGACAAGTGTTTAGCTTATGTAGTAGACTGCTTGATCACGGTGTTGCTCGTCTCGATGCGTGATCATGGCACCTAATGAATGATTGGTTGCTAAGATGTAGAGGTAGAAGGGTTGGTCATCTTTTGGTGGAATAAGGACTGGTGGAGAAACCAAATAGCATTTGAGGGCTTTAAAAGCCTCTTGGCAATCTTTATCCCATTTAAAGGAGACGTCCTTCTTGAGGAGGTGATGAAAGGGTTGACAATGGTCAGAAAGCTGTGAAATGAAATGGCAGATGGATTGGAGCTTCCCTTGTAGACTGCGAAGTTGCTTGAGATTAGTTGGAGGTGGCATTTCGAGGATAACATGAATTTTGGTAGGATCTATCTCAATGCCATGAAAAGAGACAATGAATCCCAGGAGCTTTCCTGAGAGGACCCCAAAGACACATTTCTTGGGGTTAAGACAGACTTGGTACTGAAGAAGGTGAGAGAAGATGATTTTGAGGATAGTCAAATGGTCGTGATGCAGCTTAGACTTGCCAAGCAGGTCATCGACATAGTCCTCCATGCTTTTGTGGAGGAGATCGTGAAAGATGTAAGTCATGGCATGTTGATATGTGGTGCCTGCATTTTTCAGACCAAAAGGCATGACTCGATAGCAGAAAGTTCCTCATGGTGTAATGAAGGTGGTTTTGTGCTGATCTTTCGATGCAATCAGGATTTGCTTATATCCTAAAAATCTGTCCATGAGTGATAACATCTCATGGCCAGCCATAAGATCAACAAGTTGGTCAATGTTTGGAAGAGGAAAGTCATCTTTGGGATAAGCTAGGTTAAGGTCACGATAGTCCGTGCAGATCCAGATCCCCCCAGTCACCTTAGTGACAGGAATGATGTTAGAGACCCACTGTGGATAATCGATGGGTTGGATGAAGGAGACTGAAATAAGGTGCTGAAGCTCTTCTTTAACAAGAAGTGCAACACGAGGATGCATTTTGTGAAGCTTCTGCCTAATAGGCTTAGCCTCTGGGTTTTTGACAATGTTATGAATGGAAATGTTAGGGTCGATGCCAGGCATGTCAGCGTAGGTCCAGGCAAAGGCTTTGTGATTGTCTGAGAGAAATGTGGTATAGCCGACCTGCTCTTGAGTGTCTAAAGATTGACCAATCTTTAAGACTTGAGGAACATCATAAGATGAAAGGTTAATGTCGATGGTTGATTCATTTAACATAACCTATGTTTTAGAAGGGAGGGAACGCTGAATGAAAGAATCATCGGCACCCATATAGGTAAGAATGGCATCATCATCTATGCAGTGGACCGTGTTGATGGTTGCCGATTCATCGTCTATCATGCTAGGATAAACGAGAGGGAGAGACTTGGGAACCCCATTGAGCTAATAGGTTAGAGGTTCCAAATGGATGGTGTTTATGCAAAAAAAACTAGGAGAGATGGAAACCACCAACTCTGTAGGTGAGGATGGAAGAATAGGTGAGTCTAGAAGAGATTGGTCGATGGTTGGTTTGGGGCAAAGGTTTGTGGAAGCCTCAGTGGGTTCTTGGAAACCCAGTCCATACCGTTTCTTGGCATTATCATCATTGGGTGGTTTGATAGGCCGATGGGAGCCTTGTTCGTAACGTCCAAAGCCAAAACCCTTCCATGCACACCTATAAAGGTAGGTATGTGCAAAGGTGGGGTTGCTAAGAAAGGAGAAATTGAATGTGAATATTTGAGGCGAGGAGGAAGGATTTGATTCAGTAGGAGCTTGATCCAGCCCCCCGTAGATGAGATTGGTTCGAAGGCTAGGAGGACCATAAGGAATGACCATTCTGATTCGATAGTCATAGCTTGGGTTTTGATGAAGCTGTCCATACTCTTGAGGAGTTTGGAACATGTCTAGAGTAAGCAGGTGATATTCCCCCAGTGAAAGTCTTTGGAAGATATCGTCCATGGGGTCCTTGGTTGTTAATTGAGAAGATGATGTGGTGGCCACCGCTGTTTGTGTACTAGTTGACGCTTCTGTGGATGGAGATGATGTTTGGGTTGATGCCTTGAGTGGGATAAGAATATCATTGGGGTGATAGGTTGTGTTACAAGTCTTAAAAGGGGATGGGTCGGCAGGAATGACATGGACTTGTTTGTTGTGTTTAAATTTGACACAACGGTGAAGTGTTGAAGGGATGCAAGCCATGGCATGGATCCAGGGTCGCCCTAATAGCATGTTATATTGGAATTCTCCTCAATGATGTAGAAGAGCTCTAGGATTGTGTGTGGACCAATGCGGATATGGAGGACAACAGTGCCAATAGTGTTAGTAGTGGTGTCATTAAAGGATCTAAGGATTGCATCAATTTTTGATACACAATTCTTGGGAAGAGCCAATTGATCAAAGGCATGGGTGGAAATGATATTAATGCTAGCGCCCCCATCAATCATAACTCATTTAATACAGGTTCGATCAGCGTAGGCTGTGATGAAAAGGGCAGCATCTTGATCTTCCAAGGTAGAGGTAGGAATTTTAGAATCACTGAAAGTGAGAGAGGCGATAGGGGATAAAGAATGGACTAGGGCAGCTAGTGGTTGAGGGTCTTCAGGTTGGACTTCCGCTACCTGTAGGGCTTTGATTAGAGCTTGGCAATGCTGGGGGGAGCTTTGGATAAGGTCATATAGGGTCATATTCACAGGCATTTGGTGAAGTTATTTTATCATAGATTCTTTGATTGCCTCTGAAGAAGGGGGTTGAGATGCACCTAAGATGGAAATCTTGGGTTTTGGTGGTTGAGGTGCCTGGACAAAAAGATAGGTCCAAGGAATAGTAGCTTTTTCTTTCGCCTTGTCCTTTTGTGACCTAGTGGTTATATGGATAACATTGATTTCAAAGATAGGAGGTGAAGAAGGGGTCATGGCCTGTTGGTGAGATGTTGATGTGGTTGAAGAGATTGGATGGGAAGGTGTTGAGGGTCGGTTAAGAGTGTCTTCAAGGAGAAGAGTGTCTTTCTCCATATAGCAGCGAATGACTACCTTGAGGGCACAATAAGTCTCGGTATCATGTCTTGGCGTATGATGGTATAAAAAAAATTTGTATCATCGAACCAAGATGGTTTTGACCTGAGGGGTTGGAATGGCTTGATAGAAGGAAGGGTAATGATGGAAGTTTACAAAAGTTGGCGTAATATCAAAGCATATGAACCTACTAAGGGGTCTGTGCTTGTTGATGCATGATGCGTTGGTGACTTTTGCTTGGGGGATGTTGAAGAAGGTTTTCGTACCACCTTTTGGTTTGATGGTGTGGTGACAGGTGAAGATGACACTTTCTTTGTGAGAGGTGCCAAATTTTTGAGAGGGGGTTGACTTGTGGTTGGAAAAGGAAGTAATGGAGGTAATTGGTTTTGGTTAAGGGTCGGAGTAGGAAGCACGCTGATTAGGGTAGAAGGATGAGGACTTAAAATAGAGGGCAATGTTGACGGTGGAGGAGGAGTTCGCTTTTGTGGTCTGGTAGTCTTCTTTGACTTGGTTGGAAGACTAGTTTTGGTCGAGGTCATGTCGAAGTCCACCTTCACTTGCGGGTGAGTGAGGGTAGAGACAGGGTGAATGCCGAGTGACTTGATCGGTTTAGATTGGGTAGATGCAGGGTTAGAAGCGGGAGTCTGGTCTTTGTTGAGAGTTTTGGGAGATTTTGCCTTGGGAGGATTGGCAGCATGAGATGAGAGGGCACGGGAATGTTGAAGAACTTTAAGATGCTCCCACAATCCGTGATGCTCCACTTTCCTTGAAGGGAGAAGTTTGATTTTCTCCACTAGTCGGGAAAATGGTTGAGAGGATGTTGGATGAGGTTTGGATTCTTGAGAAGACGTGTTAGGTGTGGCAGTAGTTTCGGACCCAAGGTGTGTGGGAGTTATAACTGGATTGTTGTTGATTGAAGAAGATGGAGAGTCAGGTTCTTCTCTTGGTGGAGAAGGAACTGAAGAATGTGACTCCTCAAGCTGGTAAAGGGTAGGGATTATGGTGCCCTCCACTTGCAGTCGAGGAGTAGGTAAGATCAGGTCCTCTATAGGTAGAAGAAAGGAGGATGGTGAGATCGGTGGTGCTGGTAAGGTTGAGGCATCCTCCAAGATGATAGAAGTTGATGGAGAACTAACCGGAGAAAGAGGTTCATCCACATGTGATGGACTGGTAGATGGACTAACCTCTTGAGGTTGGTTGGGGATGAAGGGCAAGACCGTATTGACCGTTCGAATGTCGTGCTCATGAGTGTTGTCAATCAAGGTCTAGACATTATTTTGGGTTGGTGGATGATTGGGGAATGATTGCTTAAAGATATCGATGCCCTAGTTTGGAGGTGCATTGGGATTATCTAGAATGAGTTCACCCTTTTTAAGCATGTCTTGGATTATGTTTTTAAAGGTTTTACAATTTCCCGTGTCATGACCTTTGACACGGTGGAAATTGCAGAAGTCATTTTCCCTATACCATGCAGGGATGGCACGTGAGGGATCAAATTGTGGTGGTGGTCGAATCTGGGGGAGGTTGAGAATCCCCTATTTAACAAGTTTTTCCAGTATAGACGCGTATGATTCTCTAAGAGGAGTTTATTATCATTGTATGTATCTCTGTTGGAATTGACGGGTGGCACTCTGAGATGTGGATGGCTCAGGTTGATTAGTTGAAGAGGATGAAGGTCTAATGACCACAGCGTTAGCTGAAGCTTTAGACTTAGGATTGGATGATGAAGGTTTAGAAGAAGAGGAGTCATTGGTCTTAGAGTTGGGATTCTTGCTCCGCAACTTGAATTTATTCTCCTTGATGGCACGTAATTCAAGTTTATGGGCCATCGTGAAGGCTTCATCGAAGGTGCAAAAGGTCTGAACCTACAAGGTGGAAGAAATATGTTTGGCGCAAGCTTGGGAGAATAGTTCAATAAGTTCAGGTTGAGGTAAGGAAAAGGAGAGTTGATTGATGAGGCCTCTCTAGTGAGCAACGAAGTTAGCTATTGATTCGTCCTCGAATTGGTGGATAGTGTAAAGGTCTGTGATCGAGACCTTGGTGATATTAATGGAGAAGTGATCAAGAAAGCGCTGAGCTAGCTGTGTAAATGTGAAGAGGGAATGGCTGGCAATAGAGCTGTACCAATCAAGCACAATGCCAGAAAGAGACATAGGAAATGTGTGCAAGAGCAATGCATCGTCATGGGCAATAAGGTAATAGGCATGTCTGAATGCCTGTAAGTGTTGCTGTGGGTCTTCCTTTCTTTGAAAGCGAGAAAATTTGGGAAGCTCCCACTGGTTGGGGTATGGTCTAATTGGAATGGAAGGATGAATAGGCTCATTGCAAATTTGCTCATATGAGAGAGCATTGCGTGAGCCAAAAACAGAGGTCTCTAAGCTAGACATCTTATCCATCAGCATTTTGATGATATCTGCTGACGGATTGGCAGGTGGAGCGCCCCCTAGATTATAAGGCGCTTGAAAGATATTGGGAGGGGTGTATGACATTGTTGGTTGCATAGACGCAACATATGGGTAGCTGGTTATGGGAGAAAAAGTTGGAGCCAAGGGCACTTGTGTTATGGGGTTGGTAGGCACAAGTTGGATAGGGGCCGTCAAGGATGGTTGAGGAGTAGCCATGCTTGTTGATGGGTAAACGGTTACTCTTATGTTGATAGGTGCAAGAGTAGGGGGGATAGAGACTAGTAGGTTTTGGAAAGGTGTGGGGTTTGGTTGAGTACTTTGAGGTTGAGGGAGTACCGAAACCCCCATGGAGGTAGGTTTAGATGGAGTGGCTACATTTTGAAGGTAAGACACGGTTGGGTTATTGGTGGAGGTGTTGACTTGATTGTCTAGTGGCTGAATTGTAGGTGCAGTTGATGTGATTCTTGTCTCAACTAAGAAAGTCAGCATCCCATAGATTGGGTTGCCTAGGGAGTCTTGCGTTTGGCTATGCATGAGATAGTGTTGTAAGGCTTTGATGTTAAGGTCCAAGAATCGTGCGAAATCTTGGTCCCCTTCTGGGACAATAGGAGTTTGAGGTGGGGTTGGGCGAGTAGGAGTTCTTTCAGTCTCCGAGTGGAACTCCATTATAGGACTGGTTATAGATGGTGAAGGTGGAAGTGGTTGTTGACTAGCGTGGTCAAGAAGGGCCTTGGTTTGACTGTGTGTCAAAACCATTCAAGGCAAGAAAGGGTCAGGTTTCAGAAAACTGTGTTTTTTCAGTTTCAAAAAACCAGAATGAATGTTTAGACAGCCAGAAAGTTGGATTTTAAGCTTGCTATTTTTGGAAAAAAGAAAATGGACAGTGATTGACGTCGGTAAAAAAACCGATGTCGGTGAAGAAGACTGCCGATGTCAGTCAGATGACCGATGCCGGTGCAGAAAAGTTGCCAATGTCGGTTACAACACCGATGTCGGTTACTGTGTTTTCCAGAAACTCAGAAAAAAAGTTTTTGGAAATGAAGAAGATGTCCTTACCAGCTCAAAAAAATAGATAAAATAGAAAATATGATGATGACAGACAGATCCTAGCATTAAATCCCTAGAAACAATTTTATTAAGATCGTGTGGCTTATGCCATAATGTGATGTTTGAGGAGGTTGGCTGTTAGAAGGGTCTTAGAATAGGTAATCTAAAGATGGTTTTAGGTATGTTTAGGCACTCAAAAGTGTGTATTAGGTTTCGTACAGGCCTGGTGCTGAGGAGCAAGCTCCCCTCACTTCACGATTCCAGTGGTTAGCTAGTTTCGCTTAGCCAAAATATACTTTCCCTATAGTTTAGACTCTGCCAGAGAACAGAGTGGGCTTTCCCCTTGGTGGTGAAATCCAAGTAGGATTGCCGGGATGGGTAAGGTATCCGCTGGGTGATGAAATCCCAGTCGGGCCTTATCTCAAGTGAGTTTTATGTTTAATTGAGTGCACGTGATCTGGTTGTGTAACATCAAGTGATCTACGATTTATTCAATATGCGGTTTACTAATTACTAAGTGTAGACTAAGAAATGCAAGAAAGCAAGAAATGGAATGTAGTATATTTTAAAGCCCCAAATCGAAATGTTAAGTTGGAATGAAAACAAGTTTGAGAAAGGGTTGAAGAAAATGATTTTTTGACTAGTCTAGAAATGCAAGAAAAGAAAGAAAAAGTTCTTTTTATTCCTGCTTATGATGTCTTTAGAAAAGAAGAAAGAGGTGAAGAGGAAGAAACCTAATACACCTAAATGAACAAAGAAGGAAGGGAACCCAAGGAAGGCCCTAAAGGGGTCCCACCAGGCGTGCTAAAATGTTTCTATTCAAATTTTGCTTTCAAATTCAAAGGAGAGAAAATGAGAAACTTAAGAAATGGTCAAGGCTTGTATGTACCTGGATATAGTCTGCGCACCATAATCCAGACGCTATGAGTACTCCTCTTTGACTGTGGAGGAATGACACCTGAAAGAGATAAACACTAAAAATATGAAGAATGTTAGTTGATAAGAGGGTGGATTGCCAAGCAAAAACTTGGTCCTAGAAGCGCTAAGGCTTCTTGGAGGATGACAATCCACTGTTTAAGACATAATATGATAGAGACAAAAAAGAGAAATAATGAAAGATGTGAAAAGAAAAGACTAAAAAGCAAATGCATACTTGATAAGCTGCAATTTGCTAAACACAGTCGCCAACATCGGTGATATTGCCGGCGTCGGTCAGGGAGGTCACCGACGATGGTTAGACTGCCAACGTTGGTATGGGTAATGGACGAGGTCGGTCAGGGCAATTGGCCAGGGATGAGTTATAGGTCTAGTTTTTGGTCTGCAGAATGGATTTGGTCTCATCTGAGGGTCTATGAGGGACTCAAAGGGATTGTTTAGGGTCTAAGGGACTGAGAATCTTGTCAGGAAAAGGAGTGAGAGACAGGAAAAAGGGGTGAGAGAAGGCTTTTCAGCCTCTCTGGGAAGAATAGGGAAGGTTGGGCCAAGGATGCTTGAAATAGATAGAAGACAGAATACTAATATATTTGAAATGATATTAGAATGAAAAAAAGTACAGATACTTAGCTGTGATATGAACTGGCAAAGGTGCAAAAGCTGTGTCTCAGTTGTCATTGGTGATGGAGATATCGTGCAGTCCCTGTGTAGAATGTCTGATGCAAAACCACAGTGCCTAAAAAGTGCTGCCAAGAATGCTGGTCCCTGTAAGAACACCAAGAAGTCTAGAACACTAAAAAATAAATGCATGAGAACTTTGTTTTGCCGAACGAGGATTTGAGAGTCGTGATTAGCTTCAGAAATTAGCCGATTGTGATTGGGGTCATCAAAGGGTCAGAAAAGTTGGTTAAGTATAACCGACGTCGGCGATTCCACCGGCGTCGGCCGACATTTGACCGACGTCGGTGGGTTTATAATGGGGAAAAAGAGCCACCAAGCCCATTTTTCATCCGCCAAGTGCACTATCCGTTGGAGAATGTCGAAGGTTGGGCTAAATACGCACAAGAGTTTGTTAGGCGGTTAGAGAGAAGTAAGAATAGGTCTTGGGTGAGTCATAGGATGGGAATTAGTCCAAGGCAAGGTGTCCTAGGTGAGGTGTCATGGGTGATGTGTCCAAGGAGGGGGGTTAATTCAAAATAAGTTTATTATTTTAAATTAGTAATTGCATGTTTTAGGAATGGGTTAGGAATGGACCAAGGGGGAAGGTGACCAAGGGTTAGACACTATTTAGGTGTCTACAGACCTCTTTAGAGTAGTTTGTTTTCCTGCATCTCTCTCTCTCCCTTTTCATCCCCCCCATTATATCTATATATATGTATGTGTTAGCACTTGCTAAAACAAACATGATGCATCAAAGGGAGCTAGCCCTTATCTAGAGACTCTCCCCTCCAGCTTTAGCAGTCCCACAGGTGAGAGGGGAGTTTTCATAGTTTCGAAGAGAAGGTAGGAGCTTGACCTCCTACCAAGGGTGCAATCTCTTATGTCAACACTTAGCTCATAACCTTTAACATCAAATATGACTTTATAATCATTATCACACATCTAACTAACACTCAATAGATTATGCTTTAGTCCTTTAACATAAAGAACATCATGTGTAGGGAGCTTGTTGTTAATGTAAAATGTTCCTTTAACTCTAATTTTGACTATAGTATTGTCTCCTCAGATGATAGTCCCTTCCTTTCACCAGCTCAACTTGGTGAACTTACTCTTTTCACTAATCATATGCTTTGAGTAGCCACTATCTAGGAGCCATAGATTTTTCTCTTTAGTATGCAACACTATTTGGGTGATCATAGACTACTTTTTATTTTTCCATATCTCATTGGGATTCTTGAATGTACTTTTCTTTATTGTGTCATTGATTTGTGAGCCTTTGTTCACTTTAGGAGTCTCAACCCTTTTTTCATTGTTAGACTTTGATTTAACAAGCTTTGTTCTATAATTATTTGTTATATGCCTAAAATTAGTATAGTTATATCATAAAACATCTAGATATAGTAGAGGGGCAAAAGAATTCTTAATTAAGAAACTTATCCTTCTCTTAGGTAAGATCTTACAATCAATTGGTTTATATAAAAATTGATTATAGCCATAAAAATAGCCATAAAATGATGAGGAATACCTACTTATCATTCTCCTTTTGGGATATAAATGAGGTATCTTGAACTCTATCTTCTTCACATTCCTTGCTGTTATGTTATTTTTTATAGCAACAACCTTGGTATTTGTAGGAACATAGTTATTACTTTTGTTCTTCTCTTCAGGAATGTGATTTTCTTCTTTTTTGATCCCTGATTCTACTACTACCTCTAAGTTTTCATACAAATTCCTAGTTGTACTCAACATGGGACTCTTGCCTTTCTCATACCTAAGACCTAATTTTTCTTTGAGGGGATTTTGTGAGCTGATCATCTCATCTAGTATTACATATCCTCCTTTTAGTTTCAAGCCTTTATCAATTTGATCTTTGGCCTTTTTTAACTTTTTTATTAGGTCCATGATTTCTTCCTCCATCTTCAAGCATTTTAAGGATTTTCTTGCAAATTAGTTTTGACCACATCCTCTATCTTCTTTGTCTCCTCAACTTGGGTCTTAAAACTCACTATCATTTGATTTGATTCCTCATTTATTCTATTTAATTTATCAAAATCCTTTTGACTAAGTTTATTTTGTTTAAAATTTCTTTTCTCGGCTTGTCAATTTATTTTAAAGCACATATGATTTCTCATTCTAGATTTACTTCTCCTTATTCTTCTTCAGCATCATCTAAGTCCTCTTCTTCTTGGTATAAATAAGTTTATTCATAAGTCATGAATAAAACTTCATTTTTTTTGGCCATAAATCACTATCATGCTCATCACTTGAACCGCTACGATCATCAAGCGAGTCACTATCTTCTTTTGAGTACAATCCCTTTTTATTCTTAAAGAATATTTTCTTCTTTTTGGGATAATAGGATTTCTTCTTTTGGTTTTTCTCAGTTAAATCAGAGTCATCCTTCCTTTTATGTGGACATTTAGCAGCAAAGTGACCTATCTTTCCATAATTAAAAAACTTGAAGGGTAACTTACCTTTGTATTTACCTAATCCCTTCTTCAATTTTTTGATGAAATTGGCCTCTACATCATCAACATCCTTAGATTTAGAATTAGGATTTTCTTCTTCTTTTTCTTGCTTAGAAAATTTGAAAGCAACTTCTCTCTTGTATGAGTTAGCATCTCCCAGCCTCATCTCATATGCAATGAAAGTTCTATGTAACTCATCTATTGTGAGCTTGTTTAGATCTCTTGCTTCTTCAATTGTAAAAATTTTAGAATCATACTTTGTTGTCAGAGATATTAAAACTTTTTTGACACTAACTGCTTTATCCATTATTTCTCTGAGTCCTCTAATTGCATTAAAAATCTCATCTACCCTAAGAAGGTAATATGTAATCTCCTCATCCTCATTCATCTTGAGGCTTTCGAACTATCCCTTATGAGTTTGAAGCTTTGATTGTTTTAATTTATCACCTATTTCATAGATGCTCTTCAATTTGACCCATATGTCTTTTACACTTTGACAGTGCATCACTTTAACAAACTCATTGTTTGACAATCCATAAAGAATGGCATTATTTTCTTTATCATTATTTTTACATGACTTTTTCACTGCTTTTTTAGTGGGAGGAGCTACAAGGGGTGATTATCCATTTTCAATTGACATCCAAACATCAAATCCCAAAGAAGTCAAATACGCTTCCATCCTTATGCACAATAAAGCATAGTTAGTCCCAATAAACAAAGGTGCCTTGTTTGATGAAGTTCCTTCATGAATGGTCATTTTGTGTTCAAACTCCAAGATTCACTTGATTTGATTAAACTTATAACTAGGAACCTAAGGCTCTAATACCAATTTTTGAACACATTTATCTAATGAGAAGGGGGTGAATCAGTAGATCTCAAAAACTTGGTTACTTATAACTATCAAGATGAATGTTAAAAAAATTAAAACTTAAACAAATCAAAGAAAGATATCACATGCATAGAAGCACAACACATAACACCTAATTTGTACGTGGAAACCCAAAGGGAAAAATACCATGATGAGAATACTGCTGGAATCTACTATTCTAATCTAACCTCACAAAGTTTATCTCACTAACTGAACCTCACTAGTTACATTTAAGGACTCCCATCCCAAGGAGACACCAATACCCTAAATTTAAGAGTACCAACTATAAGGAAGCACCCACTCCCAATTCTAAGCACCAACCCAATTCAATCTGAAGGCACCAACTAATTAGATAATTGAATTACAATTCAAGTTTTTGAATTAGATTCATAAAATAATCTAAGTCTTTATTCTTTGTTACAATTCTAATCTAAATTTGATCATTTCTCCTTCAACACACTTTTGTGTGTCCTAAACTCTTCCTGTACCCTTTTTCTATGTTTAATTTATCTATTTGACACCATGATAGTATCCAGTTTTACCATTAATTCTTCATACTTAGATGAGTCTCATATTCATACGCTTATAGCTTGACTCCTCTCACTACTAAAAATGAGATAACTATTTTTCTTTCCTTCTCTTCATCTCTTTGGAATTTTGCATCAATCAAAACTTAGACGAGTCTCTTTTATTTATACATTTTGATTTTATTTCTTGTCTTTTCTCATTCCAAGTAAATGATTATATGACTTCCATTCTCTAAGCCTCTTTGAATTCTACCCTAGTCACATCAATTTCCACACTCAAAAAATTAGAAGAAATGTTTTGGGATTAACTATTATTTTTAATATCCTTCAACCGTCTCGTCAGATTATTGTGACTAACTCACTTAAATGGGTATTCATTTATTTTTCATTCCAAATTTGAAATGTGTCTATCAATCATTCCATCTGAGCTCTATGTGCCATTTGATCTCTTATAGATACATGATCTTTATATTGGCTTGGTCATTAAACTTTGACATGTTGACTTCATCTTATTTTCTTCATTCATGTATTGTTTTTGTTCCTTCCAATTGTCTTAGACATGCTCAATATTTATCTTTGCCTATATGCCTTTTAGGAGTTTGTCATGGAATCCTTTCAAAAAATTTTAAATGGCCTTATGTCTTACGTAATTATCCTTTGATACTTGAGGAAGTGTTCTATGTCTTTTAGAATATTTTCAAGTGTCCTTTCTCTTCATTTGAACTACCCTTCAGGATTTTGTAAACTATCTTTTAGAAGTTTTCAAGTGTCCTCTATCATTTGGAAGTGTCCTTTGAAAACTCTACAAATTTCCTTTCTTTATTCAAACTACCCTTCAGACAAATTGTTATAGGATTTTTGTTTAACTGCGCTTCAAGATTTTGAAAATGTCTATTTTCATTAGATAGATTCTCTCAAAGAATTCATCAATGCCCTTCTTTCAAAAATGTCTTCAAAACTTTTGTAACATACCCTTTAGGATTTTGTAAATGCCCACTTACCTTAGACAAATTATCCTTTGATATTTGTATTTGGGTCCTTTTCATCTAAGGGACTTCAAGATAATTTCCCCAACAAAATACCAAGTGTCTTTTTCTTTCAGCATTTTTCAAAGTACCTTTTGGGACTTCTCAAAATGTCCTTTTAGAAACTTTGTTTGGGTCACATGCCCTTTGAAACTTTTTAAAAGTACCCTTTAGCTTTTTGAAAAGATCCCTTTAGAAGCTTTGAATGGTCCACTTACCCTTCAAATTTTTTGTAATGATCCCTTCAGAACTTTTGAATGGTCCACTTTCCCTTTAGACTTTTTTACAAAGTACCCTTCAATATTTTTGCAAGGATCCCTTCAAAAATTTTGAATAGTCCACTTACCCTTCAGTGTTTTTCAAACAAAGACAACCAATTTTCCTAAAATAAATCATGGAACCATTTTATTTGAAATAATTTCCTTTAAAATTTTCCCAAAAGAATTCCCTTATTTGTTATGGGTTTTTTGTCCAAGAGAATTATCTTTTCCAATATTTCCAAAAAATGTCTTTACCAATATTTTTGAAAGAATTCCCATCATAAATACAAAGGTGATAAATTGAATAAGTATGAAAACTTAGTAGGATTTTATTTGAGGAATAACCTTATGCATTTATAACATTTTATCTATTCATCCTTATAACATAGAACTTAGACCACAAAGAATAGGCATAAAGTTGATTATCATAGTGTGATCATTTCCTTCAGATGCTACCATATCTTTTCAAGATAACCATGTGATAAAAGGCCTTCAAAGTAAACACATAAGTATATTTAACTCAACACACACACAAGTATATTTAAATCAACACCTTTGCCATTGATGCATGATATCACATGCTACCTTTGACATCAAAGACAATTCTTTAGACATCAATGACTATGTCCAACATGGTTAACTCTGACTACTATAATAAATATTTGAGAAACAAGGCCTTTCTTATAAAGTCCACTCACTCACCTAATAAAGAAATCACACTTGGATGTGCTTGGGAGAGTTGGATACAATCTCTAAAAACTTAACTAGACATACTATTCCATTTTTAGCACTTTATATAAATTTCTTTCATATTAGGTCACTATTAGGGTTCTTGAGGGTTTAAACCATATTTTAATCTTAACAATCATTCATAAATCTTAAAACCTCATTCCAAAAACCAATACTTGTAACTTTGATATAAGACCCTTCCCCATCTACCATTAATATATTAGGTTCTAATGTAGAGGTTACACATGCCAATGAAATCTTGAAAGTTCTTCTCAAGTTGAGAACCCTTTATTTTATACACATGAGAGACCTCAAAACACCTTTTCTTGCCTTAACCTTCAAATTTTGACCTAAAAATTGGTCAACATATTTAAAAAAACATTAAACACTTTTTATAATTATCACATGTCCATATTAGCCTTGAAAACTGGTCTTAATACCTCATTAGGCCATGCTCTCCCTTTGTTCTCTAGGACTTGCAAGTCACATTAGATCTCAAAATTAACTTATAACCATTATCAAAGTTATAAAAACATAATATACAAGCTCAAGTAACCTATTTCATGATCAAACATTAGCTTACATTCTTAATGGGCCTTAACAACACCTCATGACACCTCATTTGGTTAGGTAGGGTCTATAACTAGTCTAGTTGTAGACTTGGACTTAAGGTATTACCCATATAAGCTCACATTAAAACTTTTATGAGTGCTCCAATGCCTCATATATATTATTAGAAAAAAATATACATTCTCTTATGCCTTTGGGCATCCATCTCACTTGGCCACCATGTTCTTTCATGTACAAGACTATCCAATGCACAAACCTTCTAAAGTCTCTTCCTAGCTTAAAACACTTGAAATTTTTGAAAAATAATATTCAAACACTCTTTTATGATTCTATACCTTTCTCACATTCCTTACATGTTCCTCAACCAATTGTCATATCTTTACACAAACCTCTTCATTCTCATCATGCACATACTCATGATCTGACTATGCTTCTTATGAATAGGCTTCTCAAGACACCTTGTGCTTCAAGGATTATTAATAAAAAATATTCTTACCTTTACCTTGACATTAATATTTCAATAAACCTTAGAAGAATCATTAGGTTTACTTAAAATTGTCTCTCAATAGAGAGACATTAGATTGCCTTCAAATTCTCTCTTGTCACATGGTTCATATCTCATAGATCATTCACTATGCATCTTTACCAGATGCAAATTGACATAAATGACATCAATGACAACACTTCTTAGAAAAACATAAAAATTTAAAAAGTGTAAGTTAAATGTGATGAATTAATCATAAATCAATGACAACACATAAACTAAAATGTTATCAAAATGTTACAAAACATTAAAATGACAATCCACTTAAGAACAAAAGGTAATAACCCACTAAATACATACATAAATTTGAGAATAATTAATATTATATGATATATTTAAGTAAGATTAACATAATATTATGACAGAGTTAGAAGGAAAGCTTAACACTATGTAAATGAAAATGATTAAGAAATAAATGTAATGACAAAATAAAGGATAATGAAATGCATATAAATAATAATTAAGTAATGTATATATAATGAATTATTAAATGCATATATAATGGAGACAAATATAAAGGAAATATTTTATTTTTTCCAAAGACAATGCAAACCAAATATTGTGCAACAATCAAAGACTAAAAACAACCCAAAAATAAAAACCACAAATTGTGCATCAAGAAAATATCAAATATTGTGTAAAAGTAAATGAAAATGCATGTATTTTTGAAATCACAACTGTCAAAAAATAAAATTATAAACACACATTGAATAATTAAAGTTCCAAGTTATTGACTAAAGGTGTTATGAGGAAAACTATACAAATTGTAAATACCATCTAAAGAAAAATAATAAAATGAGATAGGCAACACAGAGATCATTTGCATGAGATGTATTTATAAAAAAATAGAAGATAGAGAGAAATATATTATGAGGTTATTTCTATTAATATTTTAATATTTTAAACTAGTGCAAAAATTAAAAAAAATAGACTATAATAAATAGATAGAAAAAAATGCTTAAATGGAATCTTTTTTTTACATAAAAGTTTAAATTAAATGAAATAGGAGAATGATCGACTTGGAGAGCTTATTGAAATTAGTTGGAGAATGGGAAAATTATCCTTATTAGAAACCTGGAAAATTTGGGTAGAGAGAACAAAGCTAAAAAATAATAAAAAGCTATAAAAAAGAGAGATGTAGTTGAAAATATTGCAAGGGTGGAAAACCTTGAAAAATGATCAAAAAATTATCTAAAAAAGCCTACATAACTTAAAAAATAGTGTTAGAAAGGACATTAAACTTTGAAACCATGTAGTATCTATGATAGAGTCATTAAATAATAACATTTAAAATTCAAAAAAATAGATTAGTAAGAATCTAGAATACCTCTCAAAGAGCAAACCACAAAGTGAGTTTTAAGTGATAAATTAAACTAATTAGAAAAACTAACATGATAATCTTAAAAATATTCACAATACAAATTTTTAGAAAAGAAAATAGAGAAGAGGGATATTAAGTAGGGAAAGAATAAGGGAGAGGGAGTTACAAGGAATCCCATCATGACATTATAAGGCCTCCTTAATGTGTGATAAGTGTCATATTCTCTTATAAATTGAAGGGAAGTGTGTGACACATGGGGGAGGAGTTACTTGCACAAGAAACTTTAAAAATCCTAAATGAGGAAAAAGAGGTAAGTGACACCTCATGGAAATCCAAATTTATGTGAATTAATAAATCATATAAATACAAATTATATATACATATAGAAAATTTCAGAGAAAAAATTATCCCAAATAAAGGGTAATCTTAACACTATGATAAACCCTAATCATGAAATTTAATGGAATGATAAAGATAAAGATCATGTGAATATGCCTTTTATAATATAAAAACTTACTTAAGGATCAATAGGTAAACTTTTAGGCATGTTGAAAATTTGCCATTCATCCTTATCAATAAGTTTTTTCCTTCATATGATGACAAACAATTTTAAAATGAATATATCCATATGTAAAATTGAAGTATTAAATTTTTTATACAACCTTTTCTCTACCCTTTTGATTTCATCATAATACATGTAATGACACAATAAAAATGTATAGGTTAAAAAGGTTAGTTATAGATCAATCAAAGTTTAGAAATGAATAAGGAAGAAAGAATACAAGTTGAAAGTAAACTCATTTATGACCTAAGACCCTACTTGGTCTGGTTTGTTAGCCCACTTTAAAAAAACATGAACTCTAGAGAAAAAAAATGTTATAAGAGAGATGAAGCTGTATACAACCTATAATATTTTAATGTATAAGACATTTAGGAAAAGGAATAATATACATTGATATTTTAAAAAATATCACTTTAGAGAAATAGGGTAAACTTATATGGAAAATATCAATTAATAACTTTATTATTAATAGAAAACTTAGTATTTGTCTAAAGTCAATAATTATTTATATATCTCTTATAATCATTCATGATTTCTTGTTGTAAGTGTTTTCCCACACCCAAAATAATGGTTTGGGTGGGTAGGTCCAAAATATTATCCACTGATGATTGGGCTTATATTTTCCAATTTGGTTTTTTGTCACTCATTGGTGATATATAAAGAAGTATGAATATGTTGGATAGAGCTTCATTTCAACTCTTTTTTCCTATTAAGATGTATATGCTTATAATTATATATATGTACATGGAAAATATTATATGAAAGTTATTTTAATAATTGGATAAATAATTATATTATTATTTATTTCATGAGTGAATTATTTGTATGTAGTGCTCAATTTTGATTATCTTATTTTTGTGTTAACTGCTCATTATGGTCTATTTAATGAAGTTGTGCATAGGTATATAAACTAGTTGTATAGCTCATGTCATGTACACTTCATAGAATTAATAAGATTGATGTTAATATAATTTTCATGTGACTTATATATCGAGTATGACATCCAATTAATTATAATAAAATAATTTATAAATATTGGATTCAGTTACAATTCTATAACAGGCTATTTTATATTATATATAAATAATAAGAATAAAACTAAGATAGTTATGTTTGTAGTTGATAAATTTCATAATCACAAGTTTAATATAAATTTTACATATATAATAAATATATGTTATGTATGCATTTATTATATCATTTTAGGATGTATATATATTTATAATTATTGAATGAGGAAAACATTGTAAGATATATATAGGTTTTATCAAGTATAGTTGGAATATTTGGAACTCCTACTATCTATTAGAATATATATATATATATATATATAGATGTATATATATTTATAATTATTGAATGAGGAAAACATTGTAAGATATATATATATAGGTTTTATCAAGTATAGTTGGAATATTTGGAACTCCTACTATCTATTAGAATATATATATATATATATATATATATATATATATATATATATATATAACATAATTTAAACTATATATTCATCTTTGAAATCCAAAACTTGTGTATTTACTTATTGATAAACATTTCTATCCACTGATTTTATTTGGTCATGTAAGAATCGTATGTATTTCTATTCCTAAACTAATGTATATATGTTGGGTTAAGTATTATACCATTAATCCATTCATGTATGTCCCTCACCTCAAGTATGCATCTATGTTAAATATATACTTCTATTTGACACCTACATTCTTGTTGGATTTCATCATCATACTTATGTTTTCCATGCACATTTTAATCATAATATTGAGCAATTTTTTTATTCGTAGGCATATCAAACCTACAGTCAAGAATTATATATTTGATCAGATTTGTCTATTTTTAGCAATGTTGAACCTACCTAATCAATGCACATTTCCAAAAATTGACTAGCTTGGTAAAGTTTTAAATTCCATTGTGAGCTTTTATTCCTATGAGATTATTGTATTTAGACACTATTATTATTTGGGTAAGGCATGTTCAGTGGATGAGCAATAGATAAAGATGCCAAGAAGGAATAAATAAAATCTATTTATGTAGTATTAATGTTGAACATGAATTCTCTTACTTACATACTAGATTTAGAATTCCATTAACTTACACTTTCCATTCAACTTATCCATAGTGATTCCAAGCTATGTACATATTCTAATTACTTTTGATATATACATCCTCAAATCATTCCATGAGTGGTCCTTTTGTAATCATTCTACAGCTAATCTCTATGGATATTTTCATGTAATTTGGTTCTTGAGTTAGTTGTATAATAGCTTATATGTAGTTTTGTAGTTGGTCTCAATACTTGGACATCCTACATCCTGCCACCAATATGATCAAATAATCTCTTAACTTTTTCATTTGAATGACAAGTTGTTAACTTGAACATTGAGTCCAATCTATAGGAGTACATAGGTTAATGCATTGTAATAGTTTGTCTAGTTATAGTATTTTAATATTTTGTGATTTGTTTAATTTTTTAGTTTCCTATAATAAGTTTTGAGCTTTATTTAGCTTAAAATTAGTGAGTTTATAAAAAATCACAAGTTTTTATAGTTTAAAGAGTATTTTAAAGTATTTTTTTATGAGTATAAGTAGTCATGGCGTATAATCTCTTTCTATTTATTATTTGGGTCAAGATAGTGTCTTTAATAGTATTTTAATTATTTTAAATAAAGTTTGTCAAGTATGTCATAGGTTTATTAAGTCATTTTTATGTCATAAAAATTCATTGTCAAAATTCGTAAAAAATAAAAATTGTAAAAGTACACATTTTTAGGGTAATTGACATCCATTTTCTAATGAGTGTGTCCAAACTACGGGGCAGATTTTTCCTCAAAAACTTCATGATTCTAAGCTTCATCAACACATTGGTTAATTAAGTGGCATATGTTGGAGGTTGGAGGACATTGAAGGATGGATTCTTTCTAAGCCTCTCATTAGCCACTAATGAAGGGGAACTTTTGCTATAACAATGCATATATTTTATTTTTAGCACTTGTTTGTATGTATGATAAATAAGAGGTGTATTTCCTATTTTCCCTAGCTAAATTAGAGAAAAGTGTCATGGAATGTGGTAATAGTTGTATAAGAGGTAAATTAACTATAGAAATCATCTAAATGTAAAGATCCTATGATTATCATACTTCTTTATGAAGATGATCGATTAGTGAAATGTTTATTGTGTTCACATGGAATAAATGTAGGATGTATTCTTCACATAGTAGTGGTCATGTGTAATAAGATCCAACCAACAAGATTTAGATAATAGTATGCAAACCTAAAATTATGTGTTGGCTTATGATTTTGTTAGAGCTAGTTATTGGAGATACAAGAGTGAAAATTTAATAGAAGGTTCTTGTTTGTAAGTTCCCACACTGTATAGGTTTATGTGGTTCCCTTAGTGAATGGTTGATGGTAGATGTACTTGTTTTAACTTTAAACATTGATTCTATTTGTATTGTAAATAGTGAATGGTTGATGAGAGGTTGATGTGTTCATTTTTTACTTTCATTAAGTCCTATGGAACACAAATTACCATGTAAGGTCTAAGGGGGGAAATGTTAGTAAATGTTAACCCTCACATTAATTTGTGAATATTGTAATATGAAAATTTATGAAAGTAATAATTGATTGTTATATATATTTGGTTAGAATATATTTTTTGGCTGTGATATTGTTGTAAGTTACAACAATATTATGTATATAGATTAGTTGTTATTTATGATTGAGATATTATAGTTTTATGAATATTCATAGGGATATGAGGAGAGATTTCTAGTGATATGGTTAACCCTCTTTGTAGGAAATGCATTCCTATACATTTATAATACCTGACTGAATATGTAATAGAAAATATTATCAGTGTGAAAAATCATATTATTTCTATGTTTGGATCCTTCATTGCTCTGTAACTCTGGTTTTTCCCAATATTTAATACTAAGGCTAACCATTTTGACTTAAAAGAATGAAATATAATGTTTTACAGATCTAGGGTACTTAATTTAAATTTTTTTAAATTATTACATCTACTCTTTTAGTTGGAATAAACTCAAATATTGTATATGGATACACTTGATAATTATAAGATTTGATACTAGCTTGAAATGGTATAGTGGGTCATTTAAATGACTAGTTCAGTTCATGAATGTTGATTAGTAATTAAAAAGAAGATATGTGTTTCTTAAGGACAATATTGACTGATCATTGTTTTGGATGAGTAATGTGTCATGTTAAACTTAAGGGTCTTTTAATAAATAAGAGATCACATGTTTGATTGGATTTGATAAAATAAAGGCTAATTAGTCCCAAGGATTGTTTGTTAAACATCACTATATTAATGTTTTACTTGTTATATTAGATGGTTATATTTTGTATGAAAATTATTTATTGAGCCTTAAAGTAAAATGACAAATTTTACATTTTAGTAAATAAGTGCTAAAAAATTAAAATGGTGTTCTCACTCATAGCGAGTTAAGTGGTTATGATAAAAAGTCCTGAAATGAAAAACATTTTAAGCATTAATACTTGTAATTAAGATATTTCATAGGCATTGGCCTTTAGCTAAATAATTTGAATTTGATAAGTTCAAAGGCATATTAATTGAATCTTAACTATTCCATAAAAATACGGTCTCATACGATAATATATGTAAGTGTAAATCAATTAGACTAAAAATATTAAATAATTGTACCTAAACTTGTAAGTTTTATAATCCAATGTAATATGATGAGGTTTATAATTGAAGCACAAATAAATTTTAACATATGCAACAATAAGTCTATAGATATTTTTATCAATTTAGGCTTGAGGCACCATGTATTATCACTCTGAATGTAAATGCTTTTTTAATGTATGCAAATTAGTATATGGCTTATAATGAAATTTGGGTAGGACATTAAAGACAAGAACACATATAAGAATTTTTTCTTAAGGTTGATAAAATATAATATTTACAACCATGATAAATTTTTAGCTTGAAAAAAAAATTAGAGTGATTTTGAAAGGATGTTTCATATTATTGTTTCATTGTGAAATGGAGACTCTAAATTATTCTATAGACCAAGTGCACTTTGGAATTATTGATTATATAAAGTGGGTGTTTTCTTAATTAAATTTGACAGTGATAAAAAAAGTGTTTCCATTCCTCACTCTATTACTAGGTGACATCCGTATTGTTTTCAATGTGAATTTAAAAAGAATGGGTATTGTTGTTTATAATGGAAATGTAAATTCACCATATATTGGGTTTATGAGTTTAAATTCTTTAGATCAGTGTTGTAATGTTTATGGGATTCATCTTATTTTTAAAATATTTATAATTCCTAAATTTGATTTGTTTATCATATATATCATAGAATCGATATTACATATTTTAATAATTTTCATGCTCATTTCCCAAAAATAATTAGAAATTGTAACCCAAATTTGAAGGTAGTAGTGCAAATAAGGGAGAGGGCCATTTAAAAGAATTTATTAAATTGATTAATGAATTTGAGATAGAAAATAAATATTTTGTGGTTATCTAATAAAATTATATACTATTGGGATGGATTCAAACATTTTTTGTTGAGAAGTATGGTGACAAAACTGATCCTTCTCTTATTTTGTGTTATTTTTATAATATTAGAAAGGATCAAGATGAAAACATTCAATATTTTAATCTTAGACTTAAGAAAGCTTTGAAATTTTTTCTTATGCATTTGAGACCAAATGTGTCAATTGTCATTTTGTTTTATTGTGATGCTTTTGACTTTTATCTAAATTATGTTAAAAATATAAAAGCTCATAAACTATTGCCCCTATTTGTGATTTATCTCTAGGTTATGATTTTGTTTTTCATTATTTTTAGATGTACAATGAGAGAGATAAAATTTTTGAGGTTGAATATGAAGTAAATAATTATAATCATGTTGATTCATTGACCATTGAATATGAAGTTTGTGAATCCTTTGTTGTAGATTATTGTGAGCCTTGTTTCTCTAATGTTTTATTTCATGTTATTTGGATAATGTTAATGTTAACATGGGTCTCTTGCACATACCCATATTTAATGAGGTGGCCTCTAAATTTTTTTGATCTCAATGGAGAGGAGCTCCACTTTGGACATAAGTTATAGTTATGGTTTAAACAACCTTGTGGTGGAAGAGCAAGCTGAGCATGCAAATTGTTAATTAGGTGTACTTGTGGGGAAGTGAATCCTAGTAAAGAAATAAAAACCTAAGTGGGTTAGATGGATGGGTGGTATCTATTCCAGAGTGGGTAGGCCTAATTTAAATATAATTCAAAAAGATAGAAGGGTAGAGCATAAAATATAGTTATATGGTGTCAAGGGGTCATTTCCTAGGTTGGTTCCTTTGTGGGCAAGTGTTTCCAAGACTAATTCTTGCTTTTTTTAGTTGTTTCACACTCATAACAAAATGTAGTTAGGTGGTCTGGGGAAATGGTATAGGAAAATTAATGGTCCCAACTAAAGGTTGATCCTTTTATATTTGTTATTACACACCCTTAATTAGGAGATTATAGTTTAGAATAGAATGATATATGGGGAGTTATAACACACACCTAGAAGACTATGCCAGATAGAAAACACTCTTACACACTTCAAAATATTAACAAATTCCTTGAAATAAATGAAATCTACTTTCAATATATTTTACACATCTAAAAATAGCATACATCAGTGATAACAACTAGAATTATCGATAACTTTTACACATTTTAAATTACTAAATTAGTAAAACCAAGAAAATAAAACCTAAATAACATAGATATGGAAAGAAAGAACACCGACATAGTTTCATGATAATAAAAACTAATTTCTTCTTGTATTGATAAAACTTCCAACCCTTTGGAATGTGTAATTACATGAATATATAGACCTTGGGAGGGGTCACTTCATCCTCCAAGTCCATGTAAACTCATAGTTACATTATGAAATTATAACCTCAATTATATTTTTATTATTAAAATTACATGTTTGCATGCTCACAACTAATTACAACTATGTCAAATTAAGTTAGCTTATAAAATGCAATGCAATGTGTGCATGCTTACAAATATTTTAGGTAAATTTTACATTTATGTACTAAGTATAAGTAAATTAGAAGTACAAGGGTTATTATTATTTGAATTACTACATACAAAATTAGCCTTCAACTAAGGCTTGATAGGTGATTGAATGGCACCATTGGTTGTTGGAGGCATTGAATTTGTAGTTTGTGTTGAACTGTAAGTTGAATCACCGAATTTATTCTTTGCTTCCAACATTTGAAAGTGGTTACCACCAATATCTTGTTGGTACCTAATAATATCAATATTCATCATTATGGGTTTTAAAATATGATTTTAAATCCTCAATGTATGGGGACTAACCCAATTTTATGTTCTTTCTTTTAGGCAAGGTAAATACATCTTGTCTTTCTTTCAAAATGATGCCCCTTCTAGTCTCATCTTCTAGTTTCCTCTTCTTTACCCTTTTTATAATCCCCATAGATTTTTTTAATATAGATATTACTATGAGAAACTCTGTAATTATAAGATTAGGCCTTTGAAAAGCCTATGATTGGATATCAGTTTCCCACTATAGGAGGACCAATTGGGTTGTATCTAGGGGTTAAATGTTTTAAACTATAATCTCACCAAAAATTCTCCATAGGATTGATTCAAAACTTCTTCAAGTAGTGGATACAGCTATGAAGGCCAAACTATTTTAAACAAGTTCACTCCACCATATTGAGGTAGTGGGTGGACTGTATAAACTAGTTTCTTCTTCCCATCCTTCTTCAATGTTACCATAGTAATGTTCTAAGTATAATTTTAGGAAGACAAAATTAAACCCAAGTGCGAAGATAAAACATGAAGTTGAGGTTTTGATATTACTCTCCTAGCCTTCTTGGTTACTTTTTTCTTAGTCTTTTGAGGAGCTAGGATAGTGGTGGAAGTAACCATGGTAGAAATAATAGGAATGGACATAGAATATATAATTATAGGAGGTAGAATAGCTATTTTAGTAATAATAGTAGGGGTAGAGGAAGCATACTCTACCTTTGGAATAAGCAGATTTGGTTGGGCACTTGGTTGTGAAGAAACAACCTATACCTTAGGTACCAAAAGGGGAGGGGGACCACTAGGACATAGGAAAATATAATAAAATGAAATAATAGTGAAAAGAGAAACACAAGACACAATAAGATTAGTGAAAATTAAATGGGTTACTTCATTACCTAATGGCTCTCCATGTAATGGTGTTTTTCTCTTGGTGTCATATAGCCTCATAATCTTAGCTATTTAAATCTCCTACTCCTTATCAGTTGATTCACGTCTAACTAGCTCACTTGATGGCCCCTCTATTGATGGTACATCAATAATGATACTTTATGGAGGGGAGCGAGCCCTTGGATTCTTATTATAATATATAGTTATTTTACTAGGTGTGGAATATGCCTCTTAAGTGGGTGTGGTTGAGGAAACCATAACAATATCCTCTAGGATTGATGTAGTAATTGGATAGGTAGGTCCCTCTAAATTTGAATAATTAAGACAAATGGGATCATCATGTGCTCCCCCAAGTGAAGTATCAAGCTCTCCATGCTCCTTTACAAATTTTAATGCCACAAGGGATGTATATTAGGGTTTCCCTTGATATTTTAATGGTTGAGAGGGCCTATTGACCTAAAAATCTAAGGTATCCCATCATCCACTTAGTGGGAGTCTAATTTTTTCATTTGTAATTGAGATACATGGCTACCCTTGAATGATTTTCAAGAGGTATTCAACTAGTCTAACTATTTATGCCTATTCCTTAACTTGTAAATAAGAAGTCATAATCATATGTATCATGATGATAGAGAATACTAAGGCCCTTGATGTATTTTTTTACTTATACATATGGATCCCATTTCCTCTGTGGTAGCATGGCCAGTGAGTAGTACTCCCTATACATACTAGCTTCATAGAAGTATTTTTTATTTACCTAGCAGATTATCCTAATCATGATGTGGGAGCCATGAAAGGAAATATTATTCTTGTGCATATCTTAATATATCCACCACCATAATTGGTAATCAATTTATTGTTCTTCTAATTTATCCAACACATATTTGGGGAGGTGTAAGGGTAATACCTTATGGCTTATGACCATAATCAAAGTGTAGTCTTAGTATAACTAGTAATATCCCATGATCAATAATGTATTTGTAATTATTTTATATATCCTAGGTAATTGAGACTCATGAATGACCATCTATACCTAGAGGTAGACATTTTTTTCAATGCATATGATATTTTGGGTGTATGCATATATGTGCATGAAGGAATAGGAATCACATATATGATTTTTGATAAAGTTGGGAGCTAATTTCTTGATCAAATCATTGTGAACATAAATTATGTGAATCACAACATAATTAAGGTAGGACATCATGTATAAATGGCATCCCTTGGGCCTCTTATATTTATACAACACCTATTGTCATAGTGTCACACTAATTACTTCACCCACAGTGAATTTCAACTCTGAAGTCATAAAGAAGTCTAAAAATGAAACACAATCAAGGTGGAGAAATTTAATGTTGGGATATATGTATAACCTATTTAGGAAGGACATCTAAATATGTATTCCTATCCTAAATTTGGTCACTAGTACCGGTTATTTCTCCTTTAAATTGATGGTCTCCCTAAGATCCATCCAACTACTTAATGTTTTATCAATGGACTTATCCTTCTTCCTTAAGAATACCATATGAAAATAATATGTAGCATATATAATAAGGATAGATAGATGCCTTTGAAATTCACCCCTTGATATGTAATTTATGACTATCTTATACTCTAAATGGTGCAAGAACGTGCCTCTAGTCACCTTCCTAGTGAGTAAAAGTCTCATAGGAGGTCAATGCATGGCATGACCTATATATTTTATTTTATGAAGTGTAGTCCTTGGAATTTTAAGGGGAGGAGGTCTGCATCTAATTTTCATTAAACTAGAGTTAACCTCTCTTCATGGGTGTGTGTGTGAACCTAGTGAATCACCTCCCACATTATTGAATAATTTTTGTAGTCATTATTGAATAATATAGGGTAAAATAATGTGTAATTTTACTTAGTAAAATCCTTGATAAAATATATTTATGGGGGTATGATTCCTTATAATGTTTTAGACAAGAACACCTTTGCTAATTGACTATTTTGACAACTTTCTAGTTTGTGAGTTAGTAGTTCAGCTCTCTTAGGTGCACTATACACTCAAAATGCTATTAATTAGGGATTTTAGTATGGAATAAAGTGAGTTTGAATTCATATTATGAAAATTTAGCACATCATTCATATATAATTATTTGATATAGATTTGCCATTCAATTCTAGTTCATGTGCCATTAATGTCCAACATCTATAATTTTGATTTATTTGTTTAATTCAAACTTTGCCACTTTATTTGGTGGGTATGTCATGTAATACATTTTTATTATTAATAGGAGCACCACATCATTTCCTTTTTACCAAGTATCATTTCATCTCTTCTTTTTCTTTGGTTTACTATGCCATAGGGGATATTGGTGGTCGAGAGTCAGGATATGGCATGAAAACAATGTTTATAAGGTGAAAAACTCTCTTGAATAAAATTTATGAACACTTTTGGTAAAGACCAAAATGACATAGACAAAATCCCAAAATAATTTCTTGAAACAAATTTTTTGAATACCCAAAATTCCAAAAACCAAAATGTTGAGAAAAAGTCCAATCATTTCCTCCAAACACTTTTGTTAAACATGAGTCTTGAAAATTTTCGCTAAAGACTAGTTTTGTACCAAGTAATTTCACCAAAGAGTTTCACCAAATAAATTTTCAAAAGACCAAAATGAGTCAAAGTGTAAAACTTACAAAAACTTGGTTTATGAAGAGAAAATGGCAAAGTCTTTAATATATGGTAGATAAAGTTGCAAAGGCCCAATCTGTAAACAAAAGTTATGAATAACTATACTAAATAAAACTTCTAGAAAAAAATCTAAAGAGTAACTTAACTCTAAGGTTTATATATGTGTGAAATGTTATAAACTACTAAAGATAGGCTTCTAGACAAAAGTTCTGAATAACAAATCTTGCAAAGCAAAGTTATGCACAAGTTTGTCGCATAATTCTACCAAAGACCAAAGTGAGTTGAGAATTGTATATACACAACTTCCAAAGGGAATGAGTAGGTTAACCCACATAAATAGACATGTTTATATGTTTAATGATTAGTAAGGTTAGCTCAATACATAAATATTTATCTTTAGAAGACTTTCAAGATAGGCCTAGACCTTTTTATAAAGATAGTGGGTCCCTATTCTAGAAAAAATAATGAGGTATGTTGGGTACAATAAATGGTGACTAACAAGGGAAATACTCCCAAGTATTTGAGACAACAAAACCTTTTTTTAACAGGTTTAGATCAAACATGAACCATTCCACAAAATAATAATTTAATTAGACACATAAAAGAGACTCTTAATAACCACATACAACAATATTGCCTCACCCATACCCTAGATCTATGTGTGAGGAATTGATTTCATTTTACCATTATTGCAAGTATTTTAGTAGAGACTTGGGATAACTATAGGTTTCATTCTAGTTTATGAGAAAAATATATTAAAAAACTAGGGAAGATTTTGCAATACTCTATTGCTAGACATGCATCCATAGCCCTGACAGAGGTACCATGGGTTTCTTCTCTTTCCTCCTCATGTATTCTTACATGATGAATGATACATTGATCTTATTTCATCATTTAAACTTTTGATCACCTTTATATTTTTATTTAGGTTTATTAGATCACTCTTTTTTAGATTCCTTGATCCTTATTTTTCTATATTTTTCTTTTGTAGAATATTTCTGGAAGAGCGAGAATAAAAACCATAGTGAGATGGTATATATGAAAGTATAATTTTTATTAGATTGTCCCTACCAACTATACCCATATCAATGGTTATTTCATCAAAAAAGTGTTGACATGATAGGTGAATTTGATCCATTGAAAGTGAAAAAACTTTCTAAAATTTGTATGTAGTAATGATATCAGCCTTTATATTATTGATTGAAGCATTCAGTGGTAGCCTAGTCATGATTAATTTTCCTATTAGATACTTGAATTCTAAAAATCTGAAATATAAGACTACAAAATCTTTTAAGTAAACAAGTTGGTGTGCCTTTGCTTGGTGGGATTTCCATAAGATGATCTTTTAGCTTCTAAACATGTTATAAGAAGTCCAATGGGTTAGACACTTGCTTGAGCATACTAGGGGAAATCAATCACATTGACACAGGATGAAGAAAAATGTCTAATCTAGAAAATAGGAAACCAAATTATGAAACGAAATGCTGAAAATAGGAAATGTTTACCTAGGAAGCAAGGAATCTATTCTATAAAAGTAATAAATCTATTATACTAAAGTAGTAAATCTATTCTAATCCTACTCTTACCAAAACATATGTTGTTACTTAGTGACATCCCCAAATGGCACATAAATGAAATAATGCTTCAAAAACTATCCATTGACTGGATATGTCATTTCATTGCCTCTGAGGTCCCTCAAATAGAAATCATTATTATCCAAGATATCTAAAATCTACTTGTTGAGCATGGTCATTGATGTCATAGGTTATCATTGATGTTAAAATAACATGAGATACTAGTGCATTAATGACAAAGAGGTTATTTTTATAGATTGGAAGACTTATGGAATGTGTACAGGTCATTGAGGACAAGGAGTATGTTTTGTGGCATCCATAGGTGTCTTGGTGAGGTTCTAGTATTTTTATTGATCTTTGGAAAAATAAAAATGCACCATTTTATCTTAGAGAAGCTAGATCATCATTGAATTTTATGGAGACTCTCCCAAACCAGGAATTTTGTGTATTTATTATGTGTACCTATTAAGTCAACTTTGGTCAAAGGTTTTCATCGAGATGTTGTTCATAGTGCCAAGATGGTACCCTAAAATCTTTGTGTCTTGAAGAGATCCCAAGCTCAAGTTATAAGCCTCCAAATTTTATTTAGTATAATGTGATGTGGTAGATATCATCATCTTTTAGCTTCAAGAAATACTTATCGTTATTAAAAAATATATCCATTGGGATTCAAATTGATTATGTTTGCTAAATGGACCCAAGAGAAAATAATGGATTGTAGAAGCCATGAAAATGGTCAAATCAAAATGGTGTAAAAATAAAAGATAGAATAGAAATCATGAATAACAACCTCCAAGTAGAATGGAGTCTTGATAGTCTATACATGTGAATTTATTGCATGTTAAAGTCATTAATGGTAATGTGTAAAAGTTATGGTGGACCTGAGGAGAGTAAAAATGGGTTATAACCTTGTTAGATCATTGAATTTGATGAGATAAACATTGGATCATGTTCCTAGTTCCCTGTAGACAAATCTTATGCATTGAATTTGATTTGAAAGTGTGTTTTTGTGCAAGTAAATCATCATGAATGTTGATTGTACCTTAAGGTCTTTAACAATGGAATAATAGAGTTAATTTTAGAGTTGTGTGGGGCATTTGGTCACTTAGGATGATTGATAAAAGTAAATGGTTATGTTATTAAGGTCATGATGATACTATATATACATTATACATGATTAGATTGATTTTAGAAATGAAGAACAAGCTTAAGACATAAAGAATAGAGGTATGAAGGGTTTCTAGTCTTCATATGGAAACAAACCATAGGAGTGTTTTACTGAGGCAAAATTATCTTATAAGGCCTACATATTTCAATGAGTATTATATGTATTAATATATATCATTCTTGTTATTCATGTTTGAGCTCAAGGTGGTGTCCAAGAAGCCAAAATCAGAACAGTGGCTCATGAAAGTTGATGATTGGTCTATAAAACCAATGCCATTCAAGATAAATCTTTTGTATATGAGATTAAAGGCCTAGAAATGATCTAAGAGTGGGATGAAATTTTTTATGTGCCTTCAGATAGTTCATAAAGATATGAAGGTCATCATTGCTTGCAGCATCACAAGAAACTAGTAAACTTGAAAAGTAATTTTTGTAGCATTCTTTAAGGTTGTGTTATGGGATGTATTATTCCATTGATGTCAAGATGACCTCATAATGTCATAAAGGGAACATGTTGACATATTTTAAATTCCATGAATAAGTTCAATGTTCTAAGGAAGATATACATTCCAAGTTTTTTTATTTCAAGGTCTTGACTGTGTGTATGCTAAGTTGATTCTTAAAGTCAAAATGAAGAGTGTCATGAAGAATACAATGTCCTATGTGCATCAAGATGACATTAAGATCATAGAGGATTAAGGATATTATTTAAAATATTTCAAATTATTTCTCAAGAGGTCTAATAAAATCATATTATAATTATGAGTTTGTAAAATAGAGTGAGGGTTTTAAAACAATGAGCTTACTATGAACATGCCATGTTAAATTATAAGTCATGATTGGTTGAAGAGATTTTGATGCAATAAGGAATGTATGGGAGTTGTTTAATCATGCCTATTTAAGTTTGTTAAGTTGGCCTAAGGGGTTATTTTTTAGTGATAAGGAGTAGGTATATTTCAATTATGTCTCCATGAGACCTATTGGTGGTATGAGGCCTAAAGGATATTTCATGGAGTGAGTGAGTATTATGTGACTTATAAAGCATGAAGAATGTCTATAGAAGGTCATGAATTTTTTTTTTGAAAATTTTCATTTATCTATTGAGATCTATGATGTTGAAAAGATTTAAAGTGTAATGTGTTGATAAAGGAGGGCTAATGCACTAGGTCTCTCTTATGCCTAAAGAGTTGTATTGGTCTAAATGTGTTTGGACAACCTAACTGTGATCTAAATTTCATTGAGCATTATGTGTAACATGTAATTATTGATATTTTAGGATTTATCTAAGTTTTTAAGGTGTTATGGCCAACTAAAAAGGATTTATTCAAGTGACTTGTATAAAAGCAAGACTAATTAGGCCTATTTGGGTGTGAAAAGGAGTGAAAAGAATAAGAAAATGAAATAGAATATTTTTAAGCATAATAAGGTCATATATACCATCACATGTATTTCATGAATATCATACAAAAGGTTTGCATATGAAGATCAAGGCAAGAAGACCTAATCAATCCATGGAGAAGGCATGAGCAAATGAATTGAATATCTAACTATAATGAAGGTCATAATAGAAAGATGTGAAGCAAAGAAGAAGAGGGTTGTGTGAGATTATATAGGTGGTGAAACATATCAAATAAATTATATGAATCAGTCATAGACATATACAAGGTTTCATGAGTAACATGATAGTTTCAAGCCATAGAAGGGTTAATTGAGTGAAGAAGGTAAATGACAATTTTTGCTTGTGTGAGAGGCAAATATGAGTGTGATAGAGAAAAATAAGACCATAATTAGTTATGAGAAGCAAAAAATAACAAGGTGGATAATTTTAGAGTGTTGATTGAGTGGGTACTTTATTATCAAGGGGGTTGTAGCTTCCTAAAAAATTGAAGCTTGCTAAAGTCAAGTTGGTCATTGATAAATTTAGGGGTTGGAGTTCCTTGTTGGGTTGGTGATCAACTAAATTTGATTCATGGTCTTATAGGACATGTTTTCCAAGATGTGTTTTAGTGGGTTTTATTCCCCATGAGGGTTTCCCACATACATAATGTGTTATGGTGTGTTCTTATGTTCATGTATATGCTCTCTTTGTAATGTTTATAGATCATTGATATTGCTTGGATGGTTAATGTACATGTGAATTTGATGGATGTGTAATTAAGATAATCAATTAAAATTAATTTTTTTAAGGGTACTAATTCACCCCCCACCTTCTCAGTGGTTGTGCTTCCATTAGTGCTATGGTCCAATCCATAATGGGGTGAACTTGTCATATTGTCCTTTTTTCATGGGCTTTGTACCATATAAGCACCAGGTCAAATATTCTAAATGCTTTGATTTTTTCTCTCCTATCAAACCACTTTTTTACTATGTCTTGATGTTTACTAAAATTTTATAATGCCTTAGTCCTTAAATCTACCATTTCAATTATATCTAGTAATTGAGACTCCACCTTCTTACTTTGTTGCATGTATTCTTGCATAAATTGATATGTTGTAAATTTAAGCTTGATTGGTAAAATTAGTTGTCACTCATACACCAAAAAGTAAGGTGAGTCCTTGAGGTCTTGCTTATATGTTAGTCGATTAGCCTATAGTGCATACTTCATTAGATTGTGCCAATCTCTAGGTTTGTCTACTACTAAATTTTTAATGGCATCAATTAGGTTCTTGTTTGTTGATTAAACCAATGTATTTACTTATGGGTAATGGTTTGATGATGGCCTGATGGTGATTCAATTATCATGGGCTTATTCAATGAATTCAACCTATTTAAATGTTGTCCCATTGTCACAAACTAGAGAAATAAGGGTAGCAAATCTAGTTATGATATTTTCCTCTACAAAGATGATTACATCTTGTGCTTATGAATGCTTTGTATCTACTAATTTGGTCCATCATGTGCAATATTCTATGGAAGTGAGTAAAAACTTATGGCTAATTGAATAATTAGGGTTAATGATGCTAATGAGACTTAATTCCCATTGAGAAAATGCTCTCCCTTCAATCAAAAGATATAGAGGCATTGTTGTGTGTATTTCTCTTTTCATCGAGACTTGGCATTAATGGTATATTCTAAGATAAACATGTGCATATTTTAAGATTATTTTCTAATAATAACCTATTCTAAGGATTTTATGGGTTGTGGTGTTTTTAGAGAGGTGACCACTGCCTACCTTTTGGTGTAAATTTTCTATAATTTCTTGGTCTTCTTCTCATGATACACATCTCAAGTAGATGTCTTCATGATTCCTTATATAGAGGATGATGATTTGATTCTCAAAACTCTCCTTTTTTATATTTTTATATTTGAGAATTAATTACCTATGATTAAGTAATTAATAATGTTAGTATACTAGTCTCTTTTAGATACTTAGTTTTTAGAAACCTCTTGAATGGTGATGCACAAGTCAGGCTCAATCATGAGATTAATGATTCCTTGACCTCTAATTACCTTGGTAGGATTGATTTATATGTCAAATTCCTACAATTTTTCCATGTATTTTCATATGCATTCTCCTAATTTGTTTTTCCCCAAGGTGAGCTTAATAGTAGGATCTAGTACAGTAGTGATGGTCTTGTTCCTTAGGATGTAATGTCAAAATTTATTTACCACTTTGATAAGGGAAAATATTTTCTTGTCTATCATGGAATAAATTATTATATCTCCTTCAATTTTGTGCTCATGAATGCAATAGGAGCTCACTTTCATCTTTATTTTGGGTGAACACGGTGGCAATATTATGTGCAAAAGTGAATAAATATAAGAATAAGTCCTTAGTAAAGTTTGGACTTATTAGTACAAGGTCTTGAGATATTGCATCTTTAATGTCTTAAAAATAATTTCAAGCCTCTCTTATCCATTCCACTTTATCATATTTCTTGAGAATTTAATTCAAAGGTCTAAAATTTCTATGAATCATGATATAATATTTCTCATGAAATTTATCTTCCCAAAGAAATATTTAAGTTCCTTCTTTCTATTTAGGAATGTAATTTTTGATATCCCTTGGATTTTGTTTGGGTTAGTTGTAATTCTATATTTGGTGATGATGTGCCCTAAAATCTTGCATTTTGTGATGCAAAATATGCTCTTCTTGGGGCTCAATGAAATTCCAAGCCTTTTGTATCTTTCAAAGATTGATTGTAGGTGACCCATGTGATTAGTCCTATATTTTAAGAAAACTATGAGTTCATCCATGTAAATGATTATACATTTACCTATCATCCCTTGGAATTCATGATCCATGGCTCATTAAAAGGTATTTATTTAATTAATTAAGCCAAATAGAATAATATTATATGCTTAATTACCCCACTTCATGGTGAATGTTATCTTTATTCTATCCTATTAGTCTACCAGCATCTAATTATATCCTAATAATTTATCCAAAAAGGACATCATTTCTGAACCACTCACTATCTATATGATCTCATCTAAGGAAGGAAATGGATAATTATCTTTCCCATAAGATTTATTCAAGTTCTATAAATAAAAATAGAGTTTAATTTACCCATTCTCCTTCTTGAATGGAACAAAATGAGCCACCCAAGAAGAATGTATGATAGGGAAAACTATTTTTGAACTCAATAACTTTTCCACTTCCTTATGATAAGAGGTTAAATAATAGGGTTTACCAGCCTCTATATTTTACTGAATGGTTTGTGCTATAAATTTAATGGGATTATATGAGTGATGACCCTTGGGTTGAAAACATTGAAGTATTTATATGTCCATTCCATCACATCTTTGTATTGGGTGAGTAGATTCTTCACCCTTTTCCTTTTTTTTGGAGTGTAGCTAATACCAACATTAACATAACATGGGTCATATTCATCTCCTAAATTCCCCCTTTTGAATTTATATTCATTTAATTTTTGTTTCCCTTATTATTATTCTTGAGGACCCAAATCAAACATAATTTCTAAGGAAACTATTCCTAGATGGAGGAAATTGTATTTCAATTGAATGACTCCTTCTTCCCCCAATTCCTCTTGGCATAGGTACTTAATCTCTTTATCATCAATGATTTGAGACTCAAATCACCATAAGTTATTCAAGAACTAGATGATATGTTGGTCATCATCAAAGACTTATTAATTTCACAAGTTGTCTAGAAGATATAAATAAAGTACTAGCTCAATGGGTAATCTTTGTACCTTGGATTCTTGTAAAGATGCCAAGTTGGCAGCTAAAGTAGTCAGTGGATCCATAGCTTGATTCTATTATCTAGGCATAGAAACTATTTTAAATGCTTCAAAGGAATTAATTAAATTATGAGACCAATATTTTTACCTCTTTAGGCATGATATATTGCATTGTTATTTGTTCTTGATTTTATTGACTACTAGTTTTGAATATCCATAAATTATTAGTTGTTTGATGTTATTTTTTAGAGCAAAATAAAATACCAAAATTAGTGCCTCATATTTCAATCTATTATTAGATCAAGGGAATTGTATATTTTAGGATGGTAAATATTTATTACCTTGTGGGTCTACCAATTCAATGATAACACTTGATCCTTTCTTGGATCTTATACCATCGAAGTGGAGAGTCTGTAACTGGGAAGGTACCAAGACTTTTGGTTTTTACACCTCATGATTTGTAGTAAAGGTGTAAATCCCAAGGTTAGTATATTTATTTATTATTTATTTTTCATATTTTTTTTCTATAATATATTGCTTCATTCTTGGCTCTCAATCAATTTGAATCTAGTTTGCAATACCTCTTCATGGTAATCGAATGTGGGAGAAGTCCATTACTACATACCAATTCAACATTTTAGACCAGTCCCTATTAAGGAGTATGTATCCTTGTCTAATATCCACTATAAGAATGCCGATTATCACTTGTAATCATGGTTTGCATGCTACTTAGATGCATACATTGCTCAATTCTCTTAGTAAAAGTACCACTATCTTATCTAGTTGTGAAACTATCCTCTTTGATGGGCTTAGAGTCAAACCCAACTTTTGGTAAATTGAAGTTGGCATCATAATAGATAATGATCTAGAATTGACTAAAAAATCATGGATGTTATTTCCAAATGCTCTAATAGTCAATAAAATTTTTTGGGACTTCTAGATTATTCTTGTATATGACATTGGTATGAACAACCTTTGTCTTTTCAATAGTTTCTTTTCCTATAATAGACCTCCATAGGAGTTGTTTTTATTCAGTGATCTAAGCCAATTCATGAATATTGATATTTTATTTAATATTCTTCATGTATTCAATAATGTTATACCCTCCTTTTCTTTTCTCCTATTTATTTTTGGGTTGTTCATTCCTCTTTGGGGAGGTGGATTATTCCCCCCTTATATTCAATGGAATAGTGATATTATTTGGAGAAGAAATTGTGAAGGGTTATTTGTTCCTTAGATTTTAATTACCATTTTTATACTGATGGAAGTCATTTTTCTCATTGGAGTTATCCTCTAGCTCATTATCATTTTCAGCTAGGAAAAAAGACTCATGTGTTTTAAATACCATTGTGGTGTTTGAAGGACTAAATTTTGGGTGGAACTCTATTAAATTGTTCATAAAGTCTTGCCTTACCATCTTCCTTTGGAATATCTCAAACACTGAACAAAATTTTATACATTCAATTTCACTATTTTTTTATGTATTATGGACTCTACACTAATTGGGTAGAGCATTTTCTACTATAATTATTTCTAGTAACTTGTTGGGTTGTTTTTTTGTATTATTTGTAGACCAATTGGGTAGAGCTTTTTCTACTATAATGATTTCTAGTAACTTGTTGGGGTTTTTTTTGTATTATTATGGCTATTATTGTTACCCATCTTATTTATCATGTTCAATAAGTCACTACTCAATTTTTGGACCATTATTTAGATATAATTCAATTATACTTTGGTAAAATCAACTCTTTATACAATTACTATATTAGATGGAACTAAATGTTCATTCTACTAATGATTATTTATTTGTACCTGATTACTCATATAACCATAATTTTGATTGGGCATTTGATACATTAGAGGAATTATTGCATATAATTTATTCCAATTGAATGTGGGAACATTTTGATTAACATGAGGCACTATATTTAGGGATGGAAAAACAACATTTATATTGGGAGTGCCTAGTATTTTAGGATTCAACTACCTATCATTATTGAGAACCTATTCATATTCTAAATATAGAGTGTTGGTAGTAATATATCTTCATAAGAATAATACTAACATTAGATCCAAGTCATTTTTATACATCTCTATATCCAATGTTCCATTTGGTATATACTCTAGGATAATCTAAGTGTACCTCTTCTAGGAACCTAGTGTTGAAAGCTGAAATTGGCTCATTAGGCTCCCTCTTCATACTGGTGAAATGTTGATACATGGTTGGTAGCTTATCCAAATTGGGTAAAAAACATGATCCAACATGATTTATAGGAAGTGATTGAGACTGAGGTACTAATCATAGGCAACATCCATTAAGGTAAATAGGAAAATCCTATATGTAACATTTTCATCAATAACATTCATTAATTTCAAATCAACCTTGAAAGTCTTGATGTGTTCCTCTAAGTTATTCCTCCTAAAGGGAAAAATATGTTAGATAATTCTCTAAGTTCTAGGTCAAGTTGTGTACATCACTTATGATGACACTAGAAAATCCAACCAATAAAGGTTATTAGGTCATAAGATGATTTATGGGATTGACCTTTCTTACCAGAGATGGTGTCCTATCTTGAGGTCTATTTAGAAAAATTGATATAGATTTAGGCCTTCAATGTGTTGATAAGTGGGAAACCAAAAGACTAGTTTGGTCCCTAGACCTGGTAATTCTCTAGGGTGTTTCTAGTGCAACTTAAACATGAGGAATAACCTCTCACTAGGTAAGGCACACAAGTGACCCTCTTTCTAGCATCATCTTCTTTCTATTTATGTGGGTCTTATACACATCACTAAATTTAATGAGGTAGCTATTGTAGCCAAATATTTTACCCTAGGATATGGTGTTTAAGCCTCTCACATATTTGGATAACATGGGATTAGCTCTAGGCCTATAGGTTTCCTATAATAGAGGTAAGCCTCTAGATTAAAGGGATAGCTCCCTTGATTTATCTCTTGAGATCACACACTACACTAGACCAATCACTTGGGGGGTAAAAAGGAAATAAAGGTAATATAAAGGTACCTATACTAATGAGGTGATACACTGAAAAAGTATTCCACACACACACTTGCATATATACTAAGAAAGTAAGATACTAAAACTGACCTCAACTCTATGACCTAGAATAAGTGTTTATTATAGAGGTAGATTTCTATGCATAACCTGAGGTGGGTGAAAATAATGTTTCATACTAGACACTATTATTCCCTCTCACACTTCAAGTACACCTTAACAATTAATACATTTTATGAGACCTAATATAAGAGATGCCAATCATATAATACATATAAGGGAAGAATGAAAGGAAGGAGAAACAATATTCATCACTTGTCATGAAAATACACCAACTAAAATACTTAGACAAGATTTTTAGAGAGTAAATCAACTTCATAACTTTATTCTAAGGACAAAACAAGGTGTCATACCATAAGGATTCACCATACTAGGTGTGTCTTTGATATAATTTCAAAAGGGCATGCATTTATAGAGAAGAGGAGAAGAGAGAGAAGAAGAGAAGTGGAAGTGTCACAAATCTAGGTGTCCAACTATGATAAATAGTTAAAAATCAAGTTAATGAGGTGAAAAAAAGGTCAATAAGTCCTCTTTGACAAGTGTCCATCACAAGTATGACATTTTCCCTCAATTTGGCATAAAGACTCTTTATATTCTAGTTTGAAATTACCTTGGTGATGAGAGGTTCATCTAACTATTTAAAAATAAAATAGGAGTCTTTGAAACATATTAAATATCATGAGAATATGGAATCCTAATGGTAATAGTATTCATATGCTTCCCTAACTGGTGGTATTTTTCTTAACACTTGTGTTCACTCTCTAGCAGTCACTCATTAGACTTCTTTATCTTGTCTTCACATTTGACCTATAGTTGTTCAAGAGGATGTGTTGTAAATATGTTAATACAATTGTTGAAGACAATTTTTTCCTCTATTATATTAAATTAGACTCCACATCTTCATTATTACACTTCTCACTTTTCACACTACGTAGTCATTTCATTCTCACTGTCTTGTTTAGGACTACTTATAGTGGATGAACTAACAAAAGGTTTTTCAATCATAAATGTGGTGATAAATTAATATGAGAGTTTTTAACAAGTCTCTAATCACCTCATATAATTATTTTCATTCCAAAATTCACTTTTGCACCTATGGAATACATCAAAACATGTAGAGAACCTTAAATTGGGCTTATCCATATAGAAGACAGTATAAACCAAATGAGTATCATGAAGCCTAGAGGATTTTTAGAAAATTTAGAAGCACTTTATTGATAATTTGACCACATTTTATTTCAAATTCCTCCATTTCATCTCCATCGGGTCTAAATGAGGGTTTTAGGAGGGTTTTTACTAGTTTGGATTATTAACAATTATTCATAAAATTAAATATTGAAACTTTAAACCAATTACATTAAGTTTGAGATAGAGTCTCCATTAAAATATCCCCAACTCCTTGGGGAACCATGAAATCCCTCTGTATAGGTGTGAGTATAATAAGTTAGCCTCTTGATCTTTTCTATGTAATTTGAGTACCCCTAATGAAATTTTAGGTCAATTACCCATTTTTTTGATCCCTTATGAAAAAAAATGGCTCATATTGAGCTTAAATTCTCACCTTAAAGTCCTCCAATTATTTGGAGGGTTAATTAAGTCATTTGGAACAAGATAGAGGTCATGAGGGTTTTAGGCCTAGTCTAAGCCTAATAGATATAGTCTATGTTTGACTATGTTTTTGACCCTCTATAAGTTTACAATAATTGTAGGGCCTCATATATGCTTGGTTCATCTACATACCAACCCTTTAAAATGTCTCATCATGTATCTAAGATTCTATCTAATTATTTTTCTCTTCATGTGTTAGTGTTAGGTGTTTAGGTTATACCCTTGCTAGGGAGAATATTATTCATATCTACCTCAAACCTAATATAACATGGAAGTTAACTATAGGCTATGTGTTACTAGTTATTTAGGTAAATACTTTAGATTTTATGGGGATAGATCACCATATTTGTAAGATTTAATATTTTTCTCTAAGTCCTAACTCTATTGGGATGAAAAAGGGGGAGGAATTTCATAAATGAAACCTACTCTAAGTGGTGATGCACCAATGTATTCACTTATCCACTCAACTTGGACTCTCAATCAAACTAATGGAAAATTCATAAAGTTGAGGCACTATCTTTAATAACTTTTAATCAATAATATTTCATATAGAGGTTATCTTGAATGGATGAAGCAAGAGTGTCATGAGAATGAGTCCTAGTTTAAGTCACTTATAATCTAATTTCAACTTCAAACTTGAGCTATCAACCTCACAACACACTAGAAAACCTACCAAAAAATCTTGTTAATACCTAGGTGTGACTTGGACCTACAAAGGCAAGATCATACCACTATGCATATCAAAATGAGCATGAACACACTAAGTATAGATCATGAGGAAGCTGTAAAGTTTTATTCATCAATCCAAGTAGGTATACATGTATAAGTATTGGTAGAGTTTCCTCATACTAGCCTAAGGGATACAATACAAGGCATAAATCACTCACTATATAGAAAAATTAATATTGATAAGGACAAATATGGTGTGGAAAATTTGAGAAGGGGTCATGAATGACTAAGGTCCACTCCATGCAGTAGTCACATTAGTTACATAATCTCTCTTCAACCTTATCCATACATAGATTCTCCTTAATGGCTCCTTTTTTCATTGAAAATGAGGTGATGGGGGCTGAGTCAACTTTAGTTATGATTTTCAAATGTTTTACCATTCTCAAAATATTCCATCACTTCTCCTAATGATAGTTACATGTCATACATGGGTGTGATTAGGCCTCTCAAGGGGTGTTGAGTAACCTCTCTTTGAATGCACATGTTGACTTGATGATGAAACTATCTCCACTCTTTCACAATGGCCTTGAAAGTGTATTTTACCATCAAAATCATTAGTTACATGACATTATACTCTTCATTAAGTTTCTTCATTATCTCTTCTATTCCAACTTTGAGCTCTCTTGGTTGACCAAGTAGACCAAGTAGGCCAATTAGGCCTAGTTACCTAAGTGCTTGTATGTTGGCCTCCATGAAAGAACTAAAATAAAGATTAGAAAATTGTAGATGGATGATTTATATGTATGAAAAAATATCATACATCACACAATAATCCCTTTTAGCAAAAAACATCTGCAATCTGGTCACTTTAGCTAACTAGGCCATCTTGCTTGTCAATTTTATAGATTATCAGTTTTGAAATGAGTTTCATAGGTGTTTTAAGGAAGATAATTTGAAATTTTATGATTTGAGGACATTATTAAATTCTTGAAACTTTTCATTTAATATTTGGAAACTTCTAAAAAAAATTGTACCCAATTTTATGAATAAAATCCTATAAAAGCACATATTTTTGACACTTTTTTATAGTGTCCATACAACTCAATTCCATGGTTGGATTCAAATTTTAAGTGTGATACCTAATACAAGTATTAGATAGGCCAAAACATTGCTTTTGTATGCAAACATTTAGTAATTTCTACCATCAATTATGTACTGGGGTTTTAGGGAGGTTTTGGGTATCCAGTACTCTCAACAATGATTCATAGAGTATCGACCCCTAAACTAAAAAATCATACCATTGATTTTATGAAAATGGACCTCTAAATATTTTTTTTATAGGTATAATTTTCCATGTAAAAATTGGACTAAGATTTGGAAATAAAAAAGTGAGCTATCTTTTTCTGTAGGTAGTTTGAATAGGTTAACTTTCTTAACCTTTGTTCATAAAGGTGTGCCCCTTATTACCAATCAGTATTATATAAATTTAATGTACATATGGGAGCCTAAAATATCCTATAATAATTTTCTCATAATCCATTTTAGGTGGAAGATATGAGCATACAAAGTATGACTCAAACTAGTTGTGTAGGATTACGAACTCGAGTTGGGCTTGGAGGCCAAAATGATCACTTTTTATACTTTCCTCTACTTAAAAATACATTTTTAGGACCTGAAACACCCAATACACATTATTCATGGACATAAGTATTGTTTTTTAAGGTCATATCATGCCTTAATGTGATGCAAGATTTCTAAGCCTTAAGAATGGCTTCTAGGCCTAGAAGGTTTGTGTTGGGTCTGATGAGTTTGAGGCTAATATGGGTGACTTGGTGGACCAAAAATCATCAAAAAATTCTTCCTATATTACATACATATTTATTCATCACCTTATGTGGTCCATTTATTGATTAAATCCTCCAAGCATCTCATTTACTCTTATGTTCTTATGTAGGGTTTACGGATCAAAGACTTGATCTAACCCTAAAGTTTGCAAGTGTGATTTCTTATTCATTATATGCATTCAGAGATCATATATTCACCATAGGGAATACCCATATATCTCCCCTAAATCTTCCAAACCTTATAATAGTCTTCAACATGCAATTCACATCCAATTTTCATGTGTGATTTATGAGTACCAATTCAGGCCTAATAGGCCTAATTGCCACTTTTAGGCTTCTCCTTGCTACAAGACCACAAAAACTAATGGAGGACTTATAAAATATATGACTCATGCCAATAGATCCTATTTAATGTCATTTTACCCCTTTCATCATCTGAACACATCCCTAACTCTATTTCCAAAGACTGCCTATTTGAGGCCTAATAGGTCTTGGTTGTAGGTGTAATTTCTCTTCATACATATAACACTTAGGTTGAATGGATGATGAGGATATATTAATTAGGACCTTCCTATCCTAAATAATCCTTTGATATCTCTACCAACCATCCTTAATTGATTTTAAATCATCTAGGACTCAACCACCTTATTTTCTCCTTGACTATAGGTATCTCAAATTAGGTTCTTGACTACAGGTAGGTGTGGGTTCCTCCTCATGATAATCCTCCCATCACCTATCAATGTTCATTATTATTTACATTAGTTTAAAAACCTTATAAAACTCCATAATATAAGTCTCTTAAAGGGAACCTCTTTCTCAAATTATCCTCAAGACTTCTTAGACATAGTTTTGAGGACTATGAATCCTCTGCAATCAATCACAACTTCATGTCTTCTCATATAGGTTCATAGGTACTTGGTGATACATGAATGAATATCTAACCCTAGAGTGAGTTTGTATTTAATATATATACCTTTCAATTCTCATAAGACTATAACCACCAATAGGAGGTACTATTATCATTTAGAAAACAAGTGGATATAATTTATTCCATTCCTCTCTCTCTCATCCATGCGTGACTCAGTCATCTTCCATATTGAAACTTTTGGGTTTACCATGGAATTGATGTTTTCTTCAATTTTAAATGTAATATTATGTGAGATTACTTGGAATGTTTAACTAATATTTTCACTTGAGTGTTTGTCTTTTGATTCTACCTCTCATTCCTCTAAACTTCTTTATGATATATATACTTCTCCTGACCTCTTAATACCTCTCCATGACTTATACAATTGTCAGAGTTATTTTTTTTAGGAATGCTTTTAGGTGTCTAATGGTACTCCCTTGAATTTGATTAAGGTTTTGGGTCCTTATTTGAAGCTTATTCAATGCTTTCCATTGAATGGTGTAGCATACTATTCTTCTCTTGGTCATCTGACACCTCTATAGCTTGTCTTGGTTTGTCCTCATTGGCTAACTATAGATGATCACCTAGTGTCAACTTGGTTGTGTATGAGATTGTGAATTGGTGGAGGTGGGATTAAGTTGGTATATTACCCATAATAAATATCCTATCATGAACTTATGACCTTTTTATATTAATATATTCCTTAAGAGAAGTATTTATCTCCCTCTTCAAGCCAATTGTACAAAGTCTTATAACTTTCACTGTATAGACTGAGATAGTCCAAGTGTGTCATATGATGTGGATGATCCAATGTATCTTATGGTGTTAATAGAATTATTCACTTGTTTATATTCACCATAAGTTGCTTCTTCTCTCTCCTATGCTTGTTATTGAAGGAACACTCTTAGCTACTCATTAAAGTGCTCCTTTGGTTCCTAATGTAGGTTGTGTTAGATCTCTATATAGACTGAGGAGAGGCACGGAACTAACTTCAAGATAAAAGGATGGACTTAAGACTTATCATCAATCTTTGAGATCCCAAACCCAACTTGAAGAAGTGATACTCACTCTTATGAGGTTGATTTGGAAACAAGAAACTAAATTACCTTAAAATCTATAAACTTACCTTAATTTCTTCTAACAAGGTAAACTTATATTGTTATTAGGCCTCTTAACTCACTCTCCATGGTTTAACTTGTTTTTATTTCTTGTCATCTTGGCATAGTGAATTGGAATCACCCAATTCCCATGTATCTCATTTGAATGATCTTTTTAAACAACTTAACCACCTTGTATTTTGAGACAATAATCATGACTATTGTAGGTGGTCATTTGAATTGAGTTTTAACCCTTGTCTATCCATTTGGTCCAAAAAATACTTCTTTGATAATTAGGATCCTATTTATAGCATGGAAATTTAGATACTTTGCCACATTTCACCTAATATAAGTGTTATTGAGCCTTTATTTAGGTGTCATAACACAATATCTTATTCTCAAACACCTATCACTTGAGATTTCTATAAGTAAAGACTCCTCTCAAAGAGGCATTTATTACCATCTTAACCATTTGGATTTATATGGATATGTCCATTTGGTTCATATATCATGTTGGTGTCTTTCAAATCTCTCAGCCTCTATGATACCTTTAATGTCTTCCTCATTTTTATCATCTTTCTCTTCACCATTAAATTCATGCTTTTGTCTAAGCTCTTTAGAGACTTGACTGAGTTCTTAATCAGGTGAGGAGTTTCCTTGAGTTTATCTCCTAGGATTATCATAATTGGACCTATTTGGTGTATATTTTAATTCCTCTTGCATAAGGTTTCCATGATCTACCTTCTTTTAGGTTCTTAGGTCCTTCAACATAGTACACCCCAATTTATGATAACTAGTGTAAGTAAAATTACAGATTTGACTTCATGGAAAGCTTGTGGAGGTTGTTCTTGGTGATGAATTTACTGATTGATCTATGAGGTAGAGAAGATATTAGATATGTTAATATAACAATAAAATACTTTAAACATCATCAACCTTTTCCATTAAGCACACCAAGAGATCCTATAACTTGAGAAATTTACTCCATGCTTTATAAATGGAAGAAAACATGGAGTTTGCTTACTTTTGAAACTACCACATGTTTGATATAGGGGTGTGGGTGATGGATATATTAAATTTGGTACTTATGAACACACAACCATCACAAAGTTGTAGAAATACTCCCAAAATGGGTAAAAACCATTATAATCTTCAATCCCTACATAGATGGATAAGCTCCTGAGAGTGACCCAATTGATAGCCATTGTTAATAAAGAATAGGAGATGGATTTATATAAAAATTCCATGGATATTATATTAAATTCACACCCTTACTTTTCCAAAAATTTCAACCCTTGATCCTCTCTCTCTTATTAGTACTAAATGAAAACTTGAAGGTTATACAAACTTGCCAAAGAGAGAGATGAGAGAGTAGAATAGGTTTTTGAAATCTTGGGGATATTTAACTATTACAAAGTCTATATTTGATCTTATGGGTTAAATATATGTCCATGGTAATATTTGGAATAAATTTCCCTCAATTACACCTATACAGACTTCATGAAAACACCTGATTTTAGACTAGAACTACCACATTTACCTTGGAGATTGATGGAAGATGAATTACAAGTGTTCCCATAGATATTAAATAAATTTAAAGACATATAATGGTATTTTACACACTCTATTTTACCTCTAACATTCCATCTCATGCAAAAATTCCTTTTGAATGTCATAAAAAGCACTAAAACACATATGTACTGAGATGTACATTATAAGTTTGAGTTTTTCACCTTTTTAGGGAGTGGTATGGACTATAAGAGGGGTTAATATAACTTTAAAATCATATTAAATGACCAATATTACCCTTTATACCACTTAAACTACTTTAATCTTGTTAGTTAACTTTCATAAATGCCTAGAATAACACTAGGTTTCAAATGACATTTACATTAAATTTTTCAAATGACCCTAAGGGTAAAATAACCACTTAGAGGAAATATAAAGGCATTAAAATTATATATAACCTATGAAAAGGTAAATTTTTTGAATATACAGGTGACCATTTTTACTTGGGGGTCAAAATTGGTCATCATTACTGGTGACTCCCAGGGGTGACCAACGTTCTGGTAAAGAGAGCTCAGAATCTCTCTCCTTAAGTAAATAATCACTTTTATTTGAATTATATATGATAATATAATATGAATTTAACTTCAAAACACTTTTAATATAAAGGAAAATTTAATAAACTCTCAACATATAGGACATAGGAAACACACCACATAGAGCAAGAAAAACAACACACCACACCACACCTATGCACCAACACGTATTGGAAGCAAGATAAATAACCCAAGAAATTAGTATATACAACTAAACTAAATGAATATTCTCCCTTATAGGTCAAATTGTAATTTTCTATGGGCTTTCCTCTCATAATATAGGCAATGGTGTGATGCAAGTAGTTCTATGAATGAAAAACTTGGTGGAATAATCCTCTTGTTAACCAACCCACTTATGATGCTCTAAAGTGTCATGTCATATAAAAACATATGGATTAGAAAACATACTCAATTGGTGTATCAAATTTTACCTATTGATTATCTTAGTTTATTTTGGCCTCTTGAAAAGAGTTAGTATACTTTGGGACTTCATCATGATGGTTATCTCCTAGCTCCATAAGATTAGGTACCATTAGGATTTTGTCTTGAAGAATATAGTCAAGATAATCTTTAAGAACCTCAGATACTACTAAAATTTCATCTTCAAGCTTCTTTATTTTTTCAAACAACCCTTCTTCTAGCTATATGCTCATCATCTTGACATATTGAATACCTTAAAATGGATGAATACCTACTACAAATAGACCAAGTCCCTCTTCTTCATGCTTTTCAAGATTCACATATTACTCATTAGGGAAAAGGAAAACTAAAACTATAATAAGAGGTTGGTAATCCTTTTTAAGGAATTCAAACAAATCATCTTTTAATGGAGTAGCCTTTTGAGATGGGAAGCATATGGAGCTACATTTCCCTTACTTGGTAAACTCATCTTATTCAATTTAAACTAAGTCATGGCAAGCCTATAAAAGAAGATAACCTGAGTCCATGATCTCAAAAAAGTGTTTCAATTTATCTCCTTAATCATCTAAAAATTATTGAAGTTTATCTTATTTATCTACCACTACTACTAGTTTGCCAATTATATAATTCTCACACTCTTCATGACTATCATGAAGGGGGTAGCTACTACATCATCAAGAAAATCTTCTTTTTGATTAGCTAGTTTGGATTCTTCTTAAACCATATATTTCTCTTGTTTTTCTTAAAACTTATCCTCCTTGTCATCCTTGAAGCTTGACTTATACCTCTCTTCACCAAGAGGTTTCCCTATGACAAACTCATCTTCAAGCTCAACCAAATCATCATCATCAAATGTACATCCAACCTAATTTTCATTTCTTACCTCTTCAAGGAGTGGCATAGGATATTATTGGAGTGACTCCAAGAGAGATGAGATATATTCCACATTTCCTTTATTTAGCTACTTTTTCTCAATAATTACCACATCCTTCTTCTTCTGCACATTACTTTACATGGATTTAAATGAAGTAAATTTTTTATACCCTTGAGGGAGGGGTGGGGATTGAATGACCTAATACTTGTTTGACTACCCTTCATTCTCCTTGGACTACAATATTTTGTTCTAAGATGTAAACTTAGGCTTAAGAGTTCCTTGGATAGTGTGCATTGCTACTTGGGGCATGAAAAGAGGTATGTGCAACTAAGGTTATGCCACTTTTGTAACTGCTATAGACTAATACAAATTCTTGTCTATAGTATCAATTTGTTTGGAAATGGGGGTTTCAAAAGTAAGCCTTGACGATCATGATGACTAGTTCCTTAAATGCATACTCCTTCCTCTTGTACTCTCTTTTGAATAGAATTCCATGATGGAAAGGTTGGTAAAGCTTGTGAAGGACTCTAAGGATTTTGATACTTAATTAAGGGTAGTTTTTGAGGGGTTATGGGAAGTTCGGTATAATATTGACATGGAATGGAGGAGGGAAGATAAGGTGGATAATGGTAAGACTGCTTCCCTTCATACACTATCAACCTATCTTGAATTTTGGAGATTAGACCATCTATGTTCAACATATCATTATTACCTCTAAAATAAACCTACCTCATGAAAGATGAACAATTTCATTTATCCCATTTTAATGAAATTATATTACCCTCAATGACATGCTTTGGGATGTATTTATCATACCCTTTTAATGTATCAATGTTCATCATATGTCTCTCATGATCTAATAGGGTCTATTTAAGGTATGATATGGACTGACTTAGGGCATGAGTAGGCATTTCAAGAACAACATGCTTCTACCATGACTAATTAGACTTGTATTTAGACTTTCAAAGAAGTAGATGAGATTCATCATAGAACTAATAGTCTTGGTAATAGGGAGACTCATCATAGGACTGACAATGGTAAGTACATGACTAATACAAATCAAAATATGATTGGTAAAGGTAATCATAGAGTTGGAAAGGGTCATAATCTATCCATAAAGGATTATATGAAAAAATTATATCCCATATGGATCCATAGTTCATAATTGAGCATATTCATATCAATTAATTATCAAGAGAAACTATTTAATAACATTTATTACCCTTGGAGTGAAGGTGTGTCATGAACTTTGTTATGACTCTTGACTATAAACTTGCCAATTTGGTGCTTGAAGTTTTCTAAGATGATTGCATATGTTGGTATTGAATGTGTTTATCTCCTAGACATCCTCTAAGGATATCAAGACATGATTCAAGGTATTTGAAGCTGATCCCATTGGGCATGCCAGAATAATTAGGTGTCTAGGTTGCACCCTTATTGAGGAGAATATTGTTCATGTCTACCTCAAACCTAGGCTAACATGGGAGTGACCTATAAGCTATGGGTTACTATTATTTAGGCCAAACCTCTATATTTTATGGGGATATCTCCCTATATTTTTCAACTTGAATATATTTCTCTAAGTCCTAACTCTATTGGGATGAAAATGGGAGAGGGATTTTATAAATGAAGCCTACTCTAAAGTGGTGATGCACCAATGCATTCACCTATCCACTCAACTTGGAATATTAATCATAGTAAGGGATAATTCATGAAGCTAAGGAACTATATTAATTGACTTAGACATAAAAATATTTGACCTAGAGGTTAATTTTAATGGTTGAAGCAAGAGGGTCATGAGAAGGAGGCCTAGTTCAGGGCAATTACAATCTGATTTCCACTTCAAACTTGAGATATAAACCTCATAACACACTAAATAACTTGCCAATAAATTTTGTTAATACCTAGGTGTGACTTGAACCTAAAAAGGGAAGATCATACCACTATGCATATCAAAAAAATCATGAATAGACTAAGTATAGATCATGAATAACCTACAGAGTTATATTCATCAGTTTAAGTAGGTGTACAAGTACAAATACTGGTAGAGTTTCCTCATACCATCCTAAAGGATACAATACAAGGAATAAATCCCTAATATATATCATTAATGGAGAGAGATAAAGATAAATGTGGAATGGAAAATTGGATAAGGGGTCATGAATGACCAAGGTCCACTCCATGTAGTAGTCACATCAGTTACATAATCTCTCTTTAACCTTCTTTATGTGTAGCTCCTCCTTAATGCATCATTTTGTCATTGAAAATGTAGTGACATTGGTTGAGTTAGCTTCAATTATACTTGTCAAAGGTTTTACCATGCTCAAAATAGTCCATCACTTCTCCCAATGGTAGTTACATGGCATACATGGGTGTGACTAGGCCTCTCAAGGGGCATTGAGTAACCTTTCTTTCAATGCACATGTTAAATTGATGATGAAATTGTCTCTACTCATACACAATGGAATTTAAAGATAATTTTACCATCCAAATCATCAGTTAAATGACATTATAATCTACATTAAGTTTCTTCATTATCCCTTCTATGTCAACTCTGAGCTCTCTTGGCTAACCAAGTAGGCTAATTAGGCCTAATTTCCTAAGTTTTTTTATGTTGGCCTCCATGAAATGCCCATAATAAATATAATAAACCTATAGATGTATGATTTATATGTTGAAAAAACATCATACATCACACCATAATCCCTTTTGGTAAGAAGCATCTATAATCTGGTCACTTCAATTGACTAAGTCATCCTACTTGTCTTTTTTGTTGACTATAAATTTTTTAATGAGTTACAAAGGTAGTTTATGAATATCCTTTGACATTTTATGAATTGAGGATATTAATTAAGTCTTGAAACTCCCCCTCTAATATTTTTAAATTTTTAAAATAGTTTTTTACCCTCTTTTATGTATAAATTATTGCAAAAGTATGGATTTCTTATACTTTTGTACAATGTACATATAACTCAATGCCATGGTTGGATTCCTCTCTAAGTTTGATACCTAATATAAGTGTTAGATAGTCAAAAATAGTGCCTTTTTATTCAAACATTTAGTGATCTATGCCATCAATACTATACTAGGGTTTTAGGGAGGTTTTGAGTGTTTAGTACTCTTATTAATGATCATAGAGTACAAATCCCTAAACCAAAAAATCCTACCATAAATTTTAGTTACATGAACCCCTCCAACTTTCTTGATAATATTTAGTTTCCATGCAAAGAGTGGACTAAGATGTGGACATAGAGAAGTGATTTTATCTTTTTATACATGTAGTTTGAATAGGTTAGCCTTATTAACCTTTGTTCATAAAGGTGTACCCCTTATTCTCACTCAATCTTTCATGAACTTAAGTTACATATGGGTACCTAATATATCCTATAATAATTTTCTTAGAATCTATTTTAGGTGAAATATATGAGCATCCAAAGTGATGACTTGAACTAAATGTGTAAGACTGTGAGCTTGATTGGGCTTGGAGGCCAGAATGATCACTTTTATACTTTCCTCTACTTGAAACTACCTTTTTATGACATAAAAAACCCCCTCCACATTCTTCATTGACATAAATATTATTTATGAATGTTTGAGCATTCCTTAATGTGATGTGGGGTTTTTAACCCTTAAGAATGGATTTGAGGCCTAGAAGGTTTAGGATGGGTATAATGAGTTTGAATCCACTGTGGATGACTTGGTAGACCAAAAACCATCACACAATTCCTCCTATCTAACCTCCATCTTGATTCATCACCTTTTGTGGCTCCATGTCCTGACTAACCCCTCCAAGCATCTCATTTACTTTTGTGTTCTTATGCAGGGTTTGGGGATCAAGGGCTTGATTTGACCCTAGAGGCTACAAGTGTGCTTTATTATTAATTCTATGAGTTTAGAGATCATAGATTCACCTTGGGACATCCCCATATATCTACCCTAAAGATTCCAAAACTTAGAACACTCTTCAACATGTAATTCACCTCTAATTTCCATGTGTGGCTTGTGACTACTAATTTAGGCCTAATAGGCCTAATTGTACATTTTAGGATCCTAGTTTCTTCAAGGACACAGTAAATAATGGAGAAAATGGAACATATATGAATCATTCCAATATACACTCTTCCATTTCCTTTCACCCCTTCCATTATCTCAACACATCTCTAACTTTGTTTCTGAAGACTACCTATTGGAGGCCTGATAGCTCTTCGATGTAGGTGTAGTTTCTCTTCATATTTGAAACTCTTAGTTTTAATTTATGACAAGGACATAGTAATTAGAACATTAATATCCTATATAATCCTTTCGTATATCTCAAAACTATCCTTAATTGATGTCAAATCATCTAGGACTCATCCACCTTTTTTGCTCCTTGACAGTAGGTATCTCAAATTAGGTTCTTGATTGTAGGTAGGGGTGGGTTCCTCCTCATGATACTCCTCTAATCACCTATAAATTATTATTATTATTATTATTATTATTATTATTATTATTATTATTATTATTATTATTATTATTATGAGTTTATAAAAATCATAACACTCCATACTCTAAGTCTCCAAAAAGGAACCTCTTTCTCAAATTATCCTTAATACTTCTTAAACATAGTGTAAGTCTTTAGGAGTCCTTGGCTAAGTTTCACTTTTGAGGTGAGTTAACCTTATTAGATTTGATATTTTATAAATAATTATTAATCCAATCCAATCAATCAAAATTTCATTCTCTCCTTTGTCTACCCACATAGGTTAGTAGGTACTTGGTGGTGCTTGACTGAATCTCTCACCCAAATGTGAGTTGGTCTTCAAGAGCTCTACCTTTCATTTCTCATAAGACTGTAACCATTAATAAGAGGTGATGGAATCATTCAAAAAAAAAGTAGATATACCTTGTTATATTCTTGTCTCTCTCATCCATACATGGATTAATCATCTTCCACACTAAAACTTCTAGTATTACCATGTAATTGATTCTTTCTTCACTTTATCAATACAATCTTGTGTGAGATTACTTGGAATGTTTGATTGAGATTTTCACTTGAGTGTCTCATATTTTTATTCTACCTATAATTCCTCCAAACTTATTTATGATATATATACTTGTCCTGACCTCTTAATACCTCTCCATGACTTATCCAATTGTCAGAGTTTCTTATTTACTTAGGAAGGCCTGTAGGTATTTAATGGTGCCCCCTTGAATGTGATTAAGGGATTGGGTACTTATTTGAAGATTATTAAATTATATCCATTGAATGGTGTGACATACTATTATCCTCTTGGTCATCTCACATCTCTATACATTGTCTTTCTTTATCCTCATAGACTGATTGTATATGAGCACTTAGTGTCAACTGGGCTATGTATGAGATTGTGACTTGGTGGAGGTTGGATTAAGTTGGTAGATGACCCATAATAACAATAATATCATGAAATTTTTCTATTCATATCTTCCTTAAGAGAAGTCTTGATCTTCCTCTTCAATCCAATTGTCCAAAGTCTTATAACTTTCATTGTATGGACTAAGATAGTCCAAGTGTGTCATCTGAGGTGGATGATCTAAGGTAAATTATGGTGCTCATAACATTAGGTCCTTGTTTAGACTCACCACAATATTTCTCATCTCTCTCCTATTATTTTTCTTAAAGGAACTCTATTATCCACTCATTGAAGTGTTCCTTTGGTGTTTGATATAGGTTTTATTAGACCTCTATATGGACTAAGGAGAGGCATAGGACTGAATTTAAGATGCAAGGATGACCTTTAGAATTATCATCAGTAATTGACAACCCACACCAAAATTGAAGAAGCGTCACTCACTCTTATGATTTTGACTTGGAAATAAGAAACCATATTACCTTAAAATCCCCAAACTTACATTTATTTATGTTAACAAGGTAAATTAGGATTGCTATCAGGCCTCATAACTTGCTCTCCATGGTTTCACTTGTTTGGTTTTACTGACATCTTGGCCTAGTAAATTAGACTCACCTAGTGTCCATGTATCTCATCTAAATGAGCTTCTTAAACCACCCAACCACCTTGTATTTTGAGACAATAATCATGACTACTATAGGTGGTCATTTGAACTAAGTTTTAACCTTTATCTATCCATTTTATCCACAAACTACTTATTTGAGTATTAGGATCCTATTTAGAGCATGTAAATTTAGATAATTAGACACATTTCACCTAATAAAAGTGTTCTTGAGACCTGATTTGGGTGTCATAGCATAATAACTTATTCTTAGATACCTGTCACATGAGATTGTTGTAAGTGAAGACCCCTCTTAAAGAGGCACTTATTACCATATTAACCATTTGGAGTTTTATAGAGGTATCCATTAGGTTCATATATCATGCATATGTCTTTCAAATCTCTCAACCTCCATGATACCTTGAATGCCTTATTCATCTATATGATCTTTCTCTTCATCTTTGAATTCATGCATTTGTTTAAGCTCTTGAGAGACTTGATTGAGTTACTAATCAGGTTAGGAGTCTCCTTGACATTATCTCCTCGGCTTCACATACTTGGACTTATTTAGTGTATATTTTAATTTTTTGCACAAGGTGGCCATAATATATCTTCTTGGATGCACTTAGGCCCTTCAACTCAATACACACTTATTTATGATGACTGGTGTATGTGAAATTATAAATTTGACTTCATGACAAGCTTGTGGAGGTTTTTTTTCTTGGAGATTACTTTCATGATGGATCTGGGAGGTAGAGAAGACATGAGAGATGTTAATGGACTGATCAAACACTTCAAACATCATCAACCTTTTCCATTAAGTGCACCAAAAGACCCTATGACTTGAGAAATTTAGCCCATGCTCTACCCATGGAAGAAAACTTAGAGTTTGATTACTTTTGAAACTCCCACATGTGTGATCTATGGGTATGGTTGATGAAGATAGTACATGTGATCCTTATGAACACACAACAAGCACCAAGTTATATAAAGACTCCCAAAATAGGCTAAAACTATTGTAATATTTAATCCCTGCATAGATGGATAAGCTCCTAAGAGTGATGAGATTTTTAACCATTATTCATAAGGAAAAAGAGATGAATTTTCATATTAATTCCATTTATATTAAATTAAATTTACCCCCTTACTTTTCCCAAAATCTTAGCGCTTGATCCTCTCTCTCCTATCCATATTGAATGAAAACCTAAAGGTTATATAAGCTTGCCAAGGAGAGCGATGGGGGAATAGGATTTTTTTTTCCAATATTTATGATTTTTAACTCCTCTAAATCATTTATTTTCACTTGGGGGTACATATAAATCCATGGTATCATCTATAATAAATTTCCATTAGATACACCTATATTGACTTAGTGAAAACACTTGATTTTGGCCTAAAACTACCATATTTGCCTTGGAGATTGATGGAAGATGAATTAAAAGTTTTAATAAAGATGTTAAATACATGTAAATACCTATAATTTTATTTAAAATACTTTATTTTCCCTCTAACATTCCATCTCATTGAAAAACCCCCTTTTGAATGTCATAAAAAGGCACTAAAACACATTTGAAGTGAGATGTACGTTATAAGTCTAAAATTTTAACCATTTATGGAGTGATAAAAACTATAAAAGTGGTCAATATAAATTTTAAATTACATTAAATTACCAATATGACCCTTTATACCAATTAAACTACTTGAACCTTCTTAATCAACTTTCATAAATGCTTAGAATAACACTAGGTTTCAAAAGCATTTACTTTAAATTTTTCAAATGACCCTAATAGTAAAATGAACACTTGGAGGACATATAAATTAATTTAAAGACTATAAAACCTATGATAAGGTACATTTTTCAAATATATGAGTGACCATTTTGACATAGGGGTCAAAATTGGTCAAGAGTTAGGTTTACAAGTTTCTTGCTCAAAGAGTGCTCTCTATCTAAGACAAAACAAAGAGAATATCTCCTATCTATATGACTTATATGAAGCTATGGAAGTATTATTTATTTCATATGATTATTTTCAAGAATTATAAAATATTTTTCTTGTTCTTAAAGCATTTTACAACTCAAACTCCTCAAGATTGGTCTTTGAGATGGTGACTGTGTGAAATGTTCAAGTAGGTTGAGTGTTGGAATGGAACCCTATTACTTTATTTATGATAATCACACAAAATATGATTTAATAAAAATTAAATATGATTTATCAACCTATATATTTTCCAAATCTACTAAACTTGCATCTTTTATGAGTTAGGATTTAGTCTACAATATGAGTCTGAATGTGTCACTTATAGGTGACCATTAAAGGAAGGAGTTTAATATTTTCCTATAGATGATAATCTAGTATGATGATTGTAATTTCATGATTTTGGTTCCTTTTAAGTCATTTTATATCATTTATTATGTGGAACCAAACATATTTTCCTATGTCCAAACTTTCATTTCTCTTTATCTTAGATTGGTCTATAGATTTCATTCAAACTATAGATGTACATTCCAAGGAAGTTGTGGGACATATAGGTGGTCATATGCATTAATTTTCTTAAATTATTGTTTCTCTCCTTAGTTCACTATCACTATTTCAAACTTTAATTCACTTGTTTCATGCCTACAATTCATGCTCTCATATCTATTTTTTTAATGCACTAGAAGTTTATACTTCCAAGTTCACTTTTGGTTGAAAATACTATATTTACACTGAGTATCTTTAGTAGAAATTGGTATCATTTGGAAGTCACTCAATCCTTCATTCTCTTGAAAAACCAAGATATTATCATGATAAGGTGTTTAATTTACATATATATATACTATAATAATGGAGTCATTGGACTTGTATAAATGACCTAAGCTCCCACTAAAAGATGATTCATTATATAAGCAAAAACCACTTTTAGAAATGTTAAGGTAACTTACCCTTATTTGAAAATTTCATCAACTTTGGTTGTTTAAATTTTTTAATTAAATACAAGGTATACATAATTAACCCTAAATAGACTTTAGAACCCTCATTCAAGTAATATAAATGTGTATAACCTATTTCTTGGGCTTGAATATTCTTACAACTATTTGTACAAATCTTACTAGTGATTGTAGATAGTTATATACATCAGATCTCTGATCATTCTTTTATCATGGTCTTGAGAATCCTATCTCAATTATCCTCTAAGACTCAAATGAAAACATACCATGGATACATTACCTTCCATGTTTTGGGAAGTGAAACATAGATTTATTACCTTTATTTAAAGTCATCTTTAGAATACAAACACTCCCATTGTGGAAACATGCTCTATAGACCATAGTGCTCATTCATTGGCATAAGGATAATTATCTTATTGACATCCTCATATCCACATGTGAGAATTGGGTGGAAATGAACATGGAGGAGATGAACCTACTCTAAAAAAACAAATACATCACTTTGAAACATTAGATCATGCAAACCAATGAGAAGACCTATAGGTGTCGAGAATGACAAGACAATTTTGAGTCACTATCACTCTTAGAGATGTTTCATGAATTAAAATAAATTAATATTAAAAATAATGACATGGAATTTTATCCCATTAAGAGTTTTTACATCTACCAAAATAATTCACCTTGACTTAATCTCTCTTATCCATAAATAAGGAAAACTAGTTGACTAATCTTGACTTACATAAGAGAGTGATGGAAAAGGTAAACTATTTTTGGTCTTTTTTGAAATTTTCAAGGAATTATGAACGTGTATATGAGTTTTGGGGAGATGAAGGAACACTACAAAAGCTTCCACATGTGAAAAACTTGTCCTATAGTTTATACAAATGCCCAAACCTCTCCTTTTTATAGTTAAACTCATTATTATACATTGAAACCTATAGTTTGTTAGTTAAAAATAATTTCTCTAACATATAACTAACACATTTTATATTCACACACACTTTGACCCACTTGCCACTTTGAGGAAACTATACAAGTTCATTAAATGATCCAAAATTAGCATGATATGAGGTAAACTATACAAGCATGACTAAGGTTAAAACACATTATTTAACCTATTTTAATACCATATTAGAAATTAATCAACCTAAGGGGACTATGAAAGTTTGAAATTACATGGGGGTTTGACTTATTTGACTAGGGGGTAAAATTAGTCAACATTTTGGTCATTTCTTAGGGGAAGTAAGTCTGTTATGCTAAAGACTAGTTTCCTTCTCCTATCTTTAGGTAATGAAGTCACATATACAACTCATTTGACACTTAAAAGTCTTTGATCAGACACCAAAACACATAAACCAAATATTTAAAAAAAAAAACACACAAATTAAGACAAAGACATACACAATTGTGTTCTCAAAAACACTTAGGAAAAAACACAAATCAACACTTAAGAAAAATAAACTATGTACAAAATAACCTAAATCAAGTTTCTCCTCCTAGATCAAAGGGAAAATTTTCACCATATATTTATGCATGAGATAGAGGAATGCATGAGGAAAGTTTCCAATTGAGCATTGGCTTTGGTAGCTGCATCTTCCTGATGTTTACTAACCTCCTTGGCATGACCTTTAATATAATCAAGGTTACTTCAAATAGATCACTTATTAAGGTGAAATCCTCTTGAATTTCAACAACCTCAACCTTATGATGAGACACCTTAGATAAAATCTCCAATGGTGCTTTAACAAGGCATGTTCTCTTGACCTCCATGGTACCTTGAAGGAGATCAAGTTCTTTATCAGCTGCCAACTCTTCAAGATCTTCAAGGAGATTTGTGTAGTCTACCCAATCTTGGTCATTGTCTTCTAGGAGGACATATTGATGTACATTATTTTGCACTTTACATTCCACTTTACAAAGCTATTCAAGCTATTAAAATCACTCAATCTATTTCAACTAGTCATCTTGGCTTTCTTTCTCCTCAAGAAACACAAACTCTTCAAGCTCATCCTTTTGATCATGTTCATGCATGCCATAGTCATCATATACTACATCATGATGTTCATAAATACATGGTTTTTAATAGTAAATTTGCATTATACCTCCATTAAATCATCTTTATCTCCTTCAATGACTAAACTCTCAAGGCTTTCATATTCATTAAACATCTCTTAATAGGTCTGCCACATACCTTGATCAAGCTCTTGATGAATAGATGCAACTTCATCTATATCTTCTATTTCCCAGATCAATAAGTATGAATTATAATTTTTATCACTAAGTGGAGTCCCTATTATTAATTCTTCTTCAACATCACTTAAAAGATCTTGGTTTGTTGCACATTGAGCTTGTTCTTCCTTGTTGGCCTCCCATAAAATAGGTTTTCCTTCAAGACAGGACGTGATGGGAGGATGGTAGATTGGTTATTAGTTTAGAGAGGGAGTAGGAGGAGTGATGAAGGGATAATTAATGTATATTTGGATGGAAGGAAACACTTGGAATAACCCTTGGATGGAAAGAAGGTTTTGTTAGGTCATGGACATGTCACTTTCCTTAATAAGTACCTCATGATTCTCATTATCTTATTGAAAATATTCCACAGATGCAACTTCAACTTCCACTTCATAAAAAATTCCTATTTTTCATGTTTAAACTCATCTTAGATGGATTTACAAGATGTTTTATCTATAGGTTTTTGAAGAGAAAGCAATGTGGTTTGGCCATAAACAAGGTTTTCATTCTTACCATCACATTCTTAGTCCAAGTTAGAACCTTGAGACTACTAAGCTCTTTTGGAGATTGGATAGGATCTTCACGAGGACAAATAATATGAGATTATTGACATGGAATATAGTAATACACTTGAGGATGTACTTGTTCTTCAAACAAATTTTCACTTTCCCCATAGTTTTCTTAAGGTCTTTCAACTTTTGCAAGTTGCCTCTCAACCTCTTGGTTTTCCCACCTTATAATCATATTAATCCACATTTGTATGTATCATCTAATTTCATGAAATTATTCATTGATGATGTAGTTATATTCTTATTCAACCACTTTCTATTTATTCAAAAGGAAATGAATTACCTTTCTCATATTATCTATAGAATGACTAGGCATCACAACAAGTTCTTGATCCCATTTTTTCATCAATATTTTTTATTCTAAAAATTCAAAAATGAGTGATAATAAGGACTTGGATTGAGTTTTAATTGGGGTAAGAGGAGGATATGTGCTTTGGTATTGGACTTGAGAAGGTTGTATTGGATTTTGATTGGATGGATAAGGTTGTTGGGGAGGAATACTTTCATGAATCTAACTCTTAAGATATTGGATCTCAACTTTAAGGGCTTGTATTATAAGATATTGGATTTAATCCTCAATATCCCTAAGTATATATTATTTAAAACCTTATTCATAGGATTCTTTAAAATAATCTTGAACAAATTCATGACCATATGAAGGAGGAATAGGTTGACTATATGGCAGATAATAACTTTAATAGGGATGCGTATGGTAGGAGTTCTCAACATATATATCCATATTATATTAATTAGACAAATGAAACACAATAATTTATCAAATGATTTTCACAAGTACCTAGATCTTCTTATTACTAGATGATGCATTTGGAGTTGCCATTAGTGTTTGTTTGCATGTTTCCAAAAGTTGATAGTAGGAAGAACATACCAACAATTCTTACACTATTTTATACCTTGGTCCCATCGAGCATGAAATAAATATTTTAGCTAAATATTTTATCTTAATAGAGGGTGTTTAATCCTTTCCAATATTTGGACAATGTGGGATTAATTGTAGTCCTATAGGTTGCCTATAGCATAGGTAAACCTCTAGGTTAAAGGGCTAGTTACCTTGATTTATCTCTTGAGCTCATAAACTACACTAGATCAATAAATTTGGGTTGAAAAGGGAATAAATTTAATATAAAGGAACCTATAACAATGAGGTGATACACCAAAATATTATTCCATACACACATTTTCATATACATTAAGAAATAAAGATACTAAAACTGACCTCACCTCTATGACCATCTATCATAAGTGTTTCTCATAGAGGTAGATTGGTATGCATAACTAGAGGTGGGTGAAAATAAGGTCTGATACTAGACACTACTAGTCCCTCTCACACTTAAATTACACCTTAACAAATAATACATTTTATGAGACTTGATAGAAGAGATGCCACTAACACAATACATACAAGGGCAGAATGAAAGCAAAGAGAAACAATCTTCATCACTTTTCATACAAATACACAACTTTAAATTATTATTAAATATATAAAAATATTAAATCAACTTCATAAATTTATTCTAAGGACAAAATAAGGTGTGAAACTAGTAGCTCTTTGTGATACTAGGTGTGTCCTTGATATAATTGCCAAAAGGGCATACATTTATAAAGTAAAGGAGAAGAGAGGGAAGAATAGAAGTGGAAGGGTCAAAAATATAGATTTAAAACTATAATAACCAATTAAAAATCAAATTAATCAGGTTAAATTTTTTTTAGGAAGTCTTCTTAGACAAGTGTAAATCATAAGTATGACATTTTCCCTCAGTTTGGCGTAGAGACTCTTTATCTTCTTGTTTGAAACTACCTTGGTGATGAAAGGTTAATTTAACTATTTGAAACTGATATATTAGTCTTTAACACATTAATTTTCATGATAATATGGATTCATGATGGTAATATTCCTCATATGATTTCCTAACTGATGGTCTCTTTCTTGACACTTGTGTTCACTCTCTTGCAGTCACTCACTAGCCTTCTTCATCTTATCTTCACACTTATCATCTAAGTGACATAATTTTTCTCAATAGTATGTGTTTTATATATATATTAATAAAAATTTTGAATAGTTTTTTTAACTCTATTATATTAAATATACCTCCATAACATCATTGTCATAGTTCTTACTTTTCACACAAGGTAGTGATTTCATTCTCACTATCTTGTTTAAGACTGTCTATAGTGGATGAACTAATAAAAGTTATTTTAAGAATAAATTTTTTCATAAATGAATATTTTAGGTTAAAAAAATTATATAATCACCTCATACAATTATTTTAGTTCCATAAGTCCCTTTTATACTTGTATAATACATCAAAACTTGCAAAAACCCTTGAATTAGGCCTATCTATACAAAAGAAATTATAGACCAAATGAGTATCATTTAGCCTATGGGAGTGTTATAAATTTTATAAACACTTTAATAATAATTTTAACAAATTTTAATTCAAATTCATTCATGTCATAACCATTGGGTTTGAATGAGGGTTTCAGGAGGGTTTCTAGTGGTTTGGATTGTTAATAATTGTTCATAAAATCTAGACATTAAAAATTCAAAAAAAATCCACTAAGTTTTATATAAAGACTCCATTAAAATATAACAAACTCATTTGGTCACCATGAAATCCATAGATATATGTGTGAGCATAAGAAGTTAGCCTCTCAAGCTTTTCTATGCAATCTGAGTACCCCTGATGTAATTTTAGGTCAAATTGCCCATTATTGTAATTCCATCTAAAAAAAATGGATCATGTTGACCTTAAATTATAAATTTAAGGTCTTCCAATTATTTTAAAAGTTCATAAATTTATTTGGAACAAGATATAGGTCATGCAGGTTTTAGGCCTAGTTTAGGGCTAATAGGTCTAATCTATGTCTAGTTGTGTTTTTTGAACGTCTATAAGTTTTAAATGAATATGGGGCCTCATAAATGATTTTTTAATATTCATAAAAAAAATATAAAATGTCTCACCATGTATCTAAAACTTTCTCATGATTCTTTTACTCTTCACATGTTAGGTTTATAAGTTTATTGCTCAAAGAGTGCTCTCTGTCTGAGACAAAATAGAGAGCATCTCTCCCATATACATGACTTATATGAAGATATTTAAGTATTATTTAGGTAATTATTATGATATAAAATAATTATAATTTTTTTTCATGATAATAAATCATTATACTTCTGAAACTCCTCAAGATTAGTCTTTGAGATAGTGATTGTTTGCAATGTTCAGGTAAGTTGAGTGTATGGTTGGAACCCTATTATTTATTTCTAATAATCACACAAAATTTTATTTATTCAGCCTTAAATATTTATTAAATATTATTTCCAAACCTATATCTTTTCCAATTCTCATAAACTTTTATCTTTCATGAGCTAGGACTTAGTCTACAATATGAGTCTGACTGTGTGGCCTATAAGTGACCATTAAGGAAGGAGTTTGATATTTTACTATAGGTGATCATCCATTATGGGAATTATAATTTCATGATTTTTGTTCCTTTTATGGCATGGGATATAATTTATTACCTAGAATCAAACATCTCTACCTATGTTCAAGCTTGCATTTCTCTCTATCTTAGATTAGTCTACAAATTTCATTCAAACTGTAGATGTACATTCCAAGGAGGTTGTGGGACCTATAGGTGGTCATATGCATTAATGTTTTTACACCCTTGTTTCTCTCCTTAGATCAATATCACTATTTAAAACTTGAATTGACTTTTCCCATTCCTTTAATTCATGCTTTCATCTCTATTATGTCAATGCACTAGAAGTTTACAGTTTTATGTTCACTTTTGGTTGAAAATATTGTGTTTATATTGATTATATTTAGTAGAAATTGGTATGAGTTATAAATCACTAAATAATTCATTCTCATAACCAAACAATATATTATCATGATAAGATGTTTCATTTACACCTAAACTACAAGAATGGAGTCATTAGACTTGTATAAACCACCTAAGCTCCCACTAAAAGATGATTCATTATATAAGCAAAAACCTCATTAGAAATTGTTAAGGTAACTCAACATTGTTTGAAACTTTCATCAAATTTAGTTGTCTACAAGTTTTAATTAACTATAATTTATACATAATGAACCGTAAATAGACTTGAGAAACCTCATTAAACTCATATAAATGTGTATAACCTATTTCTTGGGCTTGAATAGTCTTACAACTATTCATACAAATATTACAAATGACTTTAGATAGTTATATACATCAGAGCTCTAATTATTATTTTCTCATGGTATTGATAAGCCTATCTCAATTATCCTCCAAGCCTCCAATGCAAACATATCATGGATAAAATGAATTCTATGTTTTGGGAAGTGAAAGATAGGTTTATTACCTTTATCTGAAGTCATCTTTAGAAGACAAACACTACCACTATGGAAATATGATTTATATACCATAATGATCACTCTTTAGCACAAGGATAATGATATTTTTTGCATCCTCATATCCACACATGAAAACTAGGTGTAATCCAACATGAAGGAAATGAACTTTCTATAAATAAACACATACATCACTTTGAAACATTAGATCATACAAACTAATGAGAAAACATGTAGGTGTTAGGAATGAGAAGACAATTTTGAGTCACTATCACTCTTAGAGATGGTTAATGAAGTAAAATACACAAATATAAAAACTAATGCCATGGAATGATATACAGTTAAGATTGTTGGCATCCACCAAAAGCATTCACCTTGATTATGTCTCTCATATTTGTATAGAAGGAAAATTGGTTGACTATTCTTGACTTGTATAAGAGAGTGATGAAAAATGTGAAGTGTTTTTGGTAAATTTTGAACCTATAAAGGCAATTTGAACATGGATATGAGTTGTGTAGAGATGATGGGACACTAAAAGCTTCCAAATGTGACAAACTTGTCCTACAGTCTGTACAACTGCTTAAAATTCTCTTTTTTAAATTTAAACTCCTTATTATATGTCAAACCCTATAGTTTTTTAGTTTAAAAAAATTTATCTAACATATAACTAACACATGGTACATTCACACACACTTTGACACACTTGTCCCTTTTATGAAACTATACAAGTTCATTAAATGACCCAAAAATGGCATGATATGACATGAGGTAAACTATACAAACATGACTAATGTTAAGACATATTATTTAGCCTATTTTAAGACCATAATGGACATTTATCAACCTATGTGTCCCTATGGAATTTTTAACTTACATGGGGGATTAAATTATTTTACTAGGGGGTCAAATCAGTCAATAGTAGCCTCTAACATTTTAGGATGTCAATGGAGAAGAGCTCCACTCTAGGGCATTATTTACAGGTATGGGTTGAAAAACTTTGTGGTGGAATATAAGGTTGAGCATGTAGGTTGTTAAACAAGTTTGATTTTAGTGAAATCAATCCTAGTAAAGAAATCAAAACCTAATTTGGATGAATGAGTGGTATTTATTATAGAGGGTAGGCCTAAATCAAATAAAATTCAAAAGGAGGTAAGGGTAGATCATAAAATAAGGTTTTATGATCTAAAGGGGTAACTTCCTTGGTTGGTTCCTTTATGTAAAAATGTTTCCAAGACTAAGTCTTGTTATTTGTAGCTGGTGCACACTCACAGACAAACACAATTAGGTAGTCTAGGAAAATTATATAGGAAACTTAATTGTCTCAACTAAAGGTTACTCCTTTTAGAGTTGTTATTTCAAACCCTTAATTAAAATATTACAATTAGGACCAAAATGATATATGGGATAACTATGACCCATACCTAGAAGACTATACCAGAGATAAAACACTCTTACACACCTCAAAATATTAACATGATTTTAACCAATTACTTAAAATCAATGAAATCTACTAGCTTTTAATAGCTTTTGCACATATATAATTAACATACACCAATGATAACAAAAATAATTATCCATATATTTTGTACACTTAAAATTACTAAATAAGTAAAACCAATAAAACAAAACCTAAATAATATAGAGATGGAAGGAAAGAACATCAGTTGCATGAAAATCAAAACTAATTTCTTCTTGTATTGATAAAACTTCCAACCCTTTGAAATGTGTAATTACATGAATATATATACTTAGGGATTGGTCACCTCATCCTCTAAGTCCATACAAACTCAGTTAAATTACGTAATTATAACCTTGTTCTATTTTTAGTATCAAAATTACATGTGTGCATGTTCATAGTTAACTACAACTACATCAAAATAAGTTAGTTTGTGAAATGCAATACAACATGTGCATATTTAAAAATAGTTTAGGAAAATTTTACATTTATGGTCTTATAAGTAAAGTATAAGTACAAGGGTTATTACTATCTACATGACTCCATATAAAATTAGACTTCAACTAAGGCTTTCTAGGTGATTGCATGGAATTACTAGTTGTTGGTGACATTGGAGTTGTAAATTGTGTTGAACTAGAAGTTGGATCATCAACTTTATTCTTTTCTTCCAACACTTGAAAGCATTTGTCATCAATCTCATGATGGTACCTAATAATTTCCATATTTAGCAATGGAGTTCCATGGACCCTATTAACTTGTTCAATAAGCCTTTCATGCTCAGCCTTAGTATTTCTAGAGTTAATCCTAAATATTTCTACCTCTATGACCTTTTTCATTACCAAATTCAACTTGGATTTTATTTCTTCCAATGTCATTCCTTGTAAGTTCTACTTAAAGCTTGTTAAAGCCTATTTAAGGAGATAATCAAAATTATCCTTGATAATGAGTCTTCCCATGGAGTCCCTTTCCCATGAGAGCTTTAATTCTTCTATAATTTCCAAAATTGGGGTCTTATACTTTTCACATTTAGTTATTAATACCTTAGTTGTTGTAATCCATTATCTAGATTCTTTTGTCTTGATGACTACTAATTTGAGGGCATTTGTAGCCTCCAATGGTTCCATCACATTAATGTGGGCATATTCCTTACTAGTTATATAAATAAAAATTAACTTAAAATTATTTTCATCTTGTTTCAAATAATTAAAAAAATTGGTAGTTTCAACTATATGAGGTGCTAACTCAACCCTCATTACAACAATAGCCTTTGGGATATTATACAATATAGATGTTGCATTTTTTACATATATCTCTATCTTTATAGGAATATGTACTTTGTATTTTTTTTTCCTTATTTTTTCCATTTATTTCTCAAGTTCTTTTCTATCCATTTCAGTTCCTTCATGATTCTCAACTAGAGAATACTTGTGAGTTTCAAAATAGGATTTGAAATCCTTAATGTATGGGGACTACCCCAATTTTCTATTTTTTCTTTTAGATAAGATAAATACCTATTTTATTTCTTCCAAAATGACACCCATTCTAGTCTCATCTTCTAGTTTCCTCTTCTTTACCCTTTGTACACTCCCTATAGATTTTTAAAATATAGAGCTCACTGTGTGCAAATCTATAATTGTAAGATTAAGCCTTTAAGAAGCCTCTGATTTCATATTAATTTCCCACTATGGGAGGACCAATTGGGTTGTATATGGGGCTTGAGAATCTTAAACTATAGTCTCACCTAACAACTCTCCATAATATTTATTAAAATTTTATTTAAGTAGTGGATCAGGAAGTGAAGGCCAAATTATTTTGGACTAGTCCATTCCACCATATTTGGGTAGTGGGTGGACTATATAAACTAGTTTCTTATTACCAACCTTATTCAATGTTTACCATAGTAGTTTCCTAAGATGAAATTTGGGTAAGCACTAGTAACCCCAATTGAGTAGATGAAACATGAATTTGAGGGTTTGATAGTGATCTTATGGCTACTTGGTTGCCTTTTTCTTAGTCTTTGGGAAAGTTGGGATAGTGGTGGAAGTAACCATGATAAAATCAATAGGAATGGACACAAAATATATAATTGGAGGAGGTGGAATAGATGGGAGAATAAGAACAACATGGGTAGAGGAAGCATCCTCTACCTTTAGAATAAGTAAAGTTGGTTGAGCACTTGGATAAGAAGAAATAACATATACCTTAGGTACCAAAATGGGAGGGGTAACACTAAGACTAAGGGACACATAATAAAATGAACTAATAGTGAAAGGAGAAACATAACACATAATAGGAGTAGTGGAAAATGAAGGGGTTGCCTTCTCACCTGATGGTTCTCTACATAATGGTGTTTTTACCTTGGTGTCTTAGAGGTTCAAAATCTTTGATCATTGAAGTTACTCATCCTCATATATGGATTCACCTCCAATTTTATCTATTAATGTCCCCTCTCTTGATGGTGCTTCAATAACTAGATTATATAGAGGGGAATGAGCCCTTGGCTTCCTCTTTTAATAGATAATTATCTTACTAGTTGTGAAAGATACCTCTTATGTGGGTGTGGTTGAGGTAACCATAATAATATCCTCTAATATTTATGTGTAAATTATTTTGGTAGTCCCTCTGAATCTGAAGAATCAAGATAAATGGGATCATCATGTGTTACCTCAAGTGAAGTATTAGGCACTCTAGGTTCCTTCTTTACAACTTTTAGCTCAATAAAGGGTGTCTTTGAGGGTTTCCCTTAAACATTTGATGTTTGATATGGCCTATTAACCTAAAAAACTAAGGTATCACATCCTCTATCTGGTGTGAGTCTAGTTTATGCATTTGTAATTGAGATATATGGCTATCCTTGAATGCTTTTCATGAGGTCTTCAACCATCACAACTATTGGTGCTTGTTCCTTAACCTAAGAATCATCCTTTCCATTGATAAATAAGAATCCATGATCATATAGATCATGTTGGTAGGGAGTACCAAGTCCCTTGATGTGTTTTTATATTTGGCCATGTGGATCCCAATCCTTGTGTGGTAGCATGGCCAATGAGTAGTACTCCCTATATGTACCAGCTTCATAGTAGTGTTTTTGATTTATGTAGCACATTATCCCAATAATGAGATGGGAACCATGAAAATATCTCTTCTTATTATGAATATATTAATCTATCCCCCACCATAATTGGTAGGTAAATTCTTATTCTATGAATTTATCTAAAATATATTTGTAGAGGCATAGGGGTGCTACCTTATGGCCTGTCACCATAATAATAGTGTAGTCTAGCTATAACCAATAATCTACCCTAATAAAAAATATATTCATAATGATTTTGGATATCATAGGTAATTGAGACTAATTAATTTACATTCATACCTTGGGGTAGACATCTTTTGTAATGTGTGTGATATACTACGTGTATGACTATATGTGTATGAAGGAATATGAATCATATATACACTTTTTGATAAAGTTTGGAGATGGGTTCCAGAAAAACCCATTGTGAACATAAATTATGAAAATAATAAAATAGATAAGGTAGGATACCATGTGGAAATGGCCTCCCTAGGGCCTCTTATCTTTGTATAACACTTGTTCTCATAGCCTTTCATTAATTAATTCACCTAGAATGAATGTCAACTCTAAGGTCATCAATAAGTCTAGAAATAAAACCCACTAAAGGTGGAGGAATTAGATGTTAATATCCTTATAAAATATTTAGGATGGAAATCTCAATTCATATTTCCATCCTAAATTTGGTCACTGGCATCGGCTGCATTTCCTTCAAATTGATGGTCTACTCAGGGACCATCCAATTGCTTAATGTTTTATCAATGGAATTCTACTTCTTCCATGAGACTACCCTATACAAATATTATGTATAATCTATAATGGGGAGAGATATATAACTTTTAAATTCATCCCATGAGATGAATTATATGACTATCTTATGCTTTAAATGGTGCAAGAACACACCTCTGGTCACCTTTCTAGAAAAGAATAAGTCTCATAAGAGGTCAATGCATGGCATGACCTACAAATTTACTAATGTTAACTGAAATCCTTAGAGTTTCAATGGGATGAGGTATAAATCTAATTATCATTGAGTTAGAGTCAATCTCTCTTCATGGGTGTGTGCATCAACCTAGAGAATCACCTCCCATAGTGCTGAATAATTATTGTAATCATTATTGAATATTGCGGGGTCAAAGATTATGTCCTTGTACTCAATCAAATCCTTGATATAAAATATTGATAAGGGTAATATTACTCAAAATTTATTATATGAGGATTCCATTACTAATTGACTATGTTGACAATGTTTTGGTTTGTGAGTTAGTATCTCAATTTTCCTGGGTATACTATATGCTTGAAATGTTGGTAGATAGGGTTTGTTAGTAGGGAAGAAAGTGAGTTTGAAGTTGGATTGTGATCAATGAGAATTTTTTTCTTATGAAATTCTTTGATATAGATTTGTCATTTAATTTTATTTCATGCACCATTAATTTACAACATCTATAACTTTGATTTGTTTATTCAATTTGAACTTTGTGACTTCATTTGATGGGTATGCCATGTAGGCCCTGTTGATGATTAATAAGAGATCCACATCATTTATTTTTTTCTAAGTGTCATTTCATCACTTATTTAACTTTTTTTTACTATGAAATAAGGTATATTGGTAGTCAAGAGTTGTGATATAGTGTTAAAATAGTGTTTGTAAGGTGAACTAATCTTCAAAACAAAAGTTCTAAACACTTTTGCTAAAGACCAAAATGAACTAGACAAAAGCCTTGAACAATTTACCTAAATGATTTTTTTGAAGACCCAGAATCTCAAAAACCAAAATTTTGAAAAATAATCTGAACATTTCCTCTGAACACTTCCATATAACAAGAGTCTCGATCAATTTTTCTAAATACTAGTTTTGTGTCAAGTGATTTTGCCAAAGATTTTTACCAAAGAAATTATTTGTAAACCAAAATGAGATGAAGTGTAAAAATTCTAAAAACCTAGTTCCCAAAGAGAACATGGTGAAGTATTTAATATATGGTGAATAAAGTTATGAAGGCCCAATATATAAATATGAGTTCATAATAATTTCCTTGAACAAAACATGTGAACAAAAACTTTGAAGAGTAACTTCATGCCAAGGTTTATATAGGTGAGAAATGTTTAAAAATGTTGAAGATAGGATTTTGAACAAAATTTTTAAACTTCAAATCTTGAAAAGTATATTTCTAAACAAGTTCATTAAAGACTAAAATGAGCTGAGACCTGTATATACACAAATTCCTAAGAGCATGAGTAGGTTAGTCTACATAAATAGACATGTTCATACATTTAACGAATAGTAAGGTTAGTTCAACACATAGAGTTTTCTATTTATAAGATTTTGAAGACAGGGTTAGACTTTTTAATAAAGATAGTGGGTCCTAATTCTGTAAAAAATAAAGGGACATGTTGGGTACAAAAGTTACATTTTCTCACTGTGATGCTACAACTAAGTTTAGTGATAAATTTTACGATGTTCATTCTGCTCTTATGATGAGCTTTGGTAATGATGGTGTCCATTATGAAGTTAAGGAGAATTTTATTTCAAATGGTCACCCTATTGTAATTAATTCACATGGATTCTTTTTTATTATATAATTTATTAGTGATAGTTAAATAATGAGACAATAATTATTTGTTCACTCCATTGGTGAAAAATTGGTGGACATGTGTATAATGTATTATTTTGATTATCCCAAGGTTTTGAATAATGATTCTTATTATTATTTACTTTAGTTATCTAATAAATTTTCAAAAGATTATGCTAATGGTTTTGTTGTAAATGAGTAATTTTGTGTTTATATAAATGACATGAAATACACAATAAAATCATAGCATCAATATGTCATATTAAATGTTCATAATGAATAAAAATATGAATTTAGTCACTTATTATCCTATAAGTTTAGTTTTCAATAAAAAATGGATGGTTTTAATGTCTTTTGGTAGTCTAATAATTGTGTATCTGAAATAAATATAAAATTGGGTATGATGAAGATGATACACTAAGGAATTTGGTTCTTTCTAAGACTATATTAATCCATTATTTAATCTTGAGATAACAAATGTATTAGATGATTTATATGAGTTAGATTAATAGTATAGTTTCACTTGTGAAGATGATTGGTATATTAAGTGTGATACTATTGGACAAAATTACTTTCAACTTTATGACAACCCACTATTTGAGTAGTCTCAGTCATTCAAATCTCAGCCCAAGTTTCTAGATTCATATGTTGATGTTAAATGTTCTACTATAATTGGGACACCCATATACCAGTTTAAAAAAGAGATTGAAGTTCCTAGAAACATCAATTTTATTATTTTTGAAAATTTAGTGTTTTCAAAACACTATGATTTTTTGCATGAGTTTTTAATTGGGGATTCACTAAGTTGATTCAATTTGAGTATGTTATGATCATTATTATGGATAGTTGGGACATAATTATAATCCTAAATCTAATTGATTTAACATTTCAAACTTCATTGGTTCACTACGTGAGAGAAATATTAAAACATTAAATTTTATTTTAATTGGTTTGTTGGGCATTTTTTGTTCCAAGTTCCTTAGATGCCATTATACATTGACTATATCTAGTTAATATTTCACATTTCCTATGAATGTATTTGTTTAGATTATAAATTTAAATTGAAATGAATGTTTCAATGGATCTTCAAAGTTTAGATTTTAGTTAAGGATTAATTCATGGCTTCATGACCACATAGCAAATTCGAGGCCACTAAGTGTCACATTATAATTGGCCATAAAATGACACATAGTTCAAAGCTTAGAGATACTCCATGAGTGTTTGGTTCATGTCTAGCTAGATGTATCCATATGGACCAATCATAGACTATGAAGATAAAACATATCCAAGGAGAGTCCATATAACTCCATGCTTTTTGGTGAATTAGAATTTTCCATGTGTCTCACCTAGCACAACCAAAGGATGTCATGTGTTAAATTCAAAACCTATTCACATTATTCACAGGGGTCACCAAATGATTCCATGTTGTTGTAATATATTTGAGGAGGATGTGAATCCCAATAGTAACTTAGTTCATGAATGTGGAACCCTAACAAAAATGAAGTGGAATTGAAAGTATGATAGGTCCATATAGTTAGATCAAATGTAAAAAAAACCAAATTAAATAAGGTGTAATTTATAATTCTATGAACCCATGAAAAAATGGAGAGATTTAAAGGCCTTTTAGATGTGAGCCACTCTATCACCCTTGGCCACTCAAGAGTGGCCATGTTTCTCACAATTATTGAGCAAGGGAGATATAAGCAATGAACTTATTTCATATATGTATAGGGTTGAGATCATTCATATCATTAAAATATATAGGGGCTACAATTTTAAGTGCATCTCTACATCACCTGCCATTCATTTTATATCAAATCAAATATGAGGAAAAATTGTAGGGGACTATTTAACCCTAAATTTGGATATGGATACTCTTGGGGTTGATAGGGTTAAGAATATACAAATTATAGGGAAAAGGATTAATATCATATCTACAACAAGACAATTAGATGCTAAACTTATATATAAGCATACACTAAATTTATTATGCTGAGATAGTCTAAAAATGGAAAGTATAACTATGCTAGATATAGAAATGATAAAGAAGTGATGTAACTATTTAGATCTGATGCTAATGTTGTTGGAACAAAAATTAATAAGAGGGGATGGGGGTGAATCAATCTTAAAAAATATTTTTTTCAATTCCACTTAAGCATTTATGAACATTCATTCAAGCATGTGAATAAAAAAATGCATGAATAATCAACTATAAAAGCATGAAACATAAGAACACAAGATAACACAACTTATATGTGGGAAACCATCAAGGGGATGAAAAATAATTGATATCTATAACTTTACTATATTCCTATAAGACAAACATAAACTTTAGTGAAGCACCAACTTCACATAGAACACTAACCCCAACTAGCTAAGCACCAACTCAACTAGGCTTTACCAAGCACCCACTTGCAAGGAGGTACCAACCCCCTAGATGACTCAATACTAAAGAGAACACATAAAAAAATTAATCACCTTTACAAAACATTGTTTATCATACAATAAATTATGATCTCCTTCTTCATCTCATCACACACTTTTATCCCTCTCAAAATAGATTGTGGCCTTTGCTCAATTGGCCCTCTTCTTGACTTGATTAGGTCATATTACCTTGATCCTTTTATGTATAACCTCTATCAAAGATTCATCACTGATCCTTTATTCTAATATAATGGTTCATACTACCTTATTTTTTTCATCAATGTGTTATCCTATTCACTTGTACTTTACTCACATAAATAGGCCTAAAATTGCCTAGTATTTATACAAGTCTCTTGTTCATATCCTTCTTTGTCAGCCAAACATTATTAACCTCTTAGTTAAGACATGAAATTGATCTTATTACATCTCATATAGATGTATAAAATTTTATTTGAGTCCATTTGCATCTGACCTACCTCAATTAGGCCTTATCCCACCTTTAGGTCTCATAGAGACCTAATTCCATTAGGTTTGTTCTAAGACATGTTACACTTTGTCTTCCTTAGAACACTTACAAACTCAAAAAATGGTAGGAAAATATGATAAAACACTAAAATATATCCATAATAATCTCATATTATATTCATAAATTATTTTATCTCAAATCACTAATTGGAGAACACTTTTAGTATTATTCATATTAGGCTTGTGCATACCTAGAAAGTCTATCTTGAATAAATGAAGCATAAACACAAATTTCATAAGAAAATATGGAAAAATAATAAATTAATAATAAAAATTAACTTATGGTCATCACCATGTGAATTATACTTCAAAACTCATGGAAGAAGGTCTCAAACCTTTCTCTACAAGTAGCCCACTTAGAACTACCAGAACACTCCAAAACCTAGCCATGAATAAATTGATCTTCAACACATGAAAGAGTACTTATCATGACAAATTAAACCTTAAAATTATTATTTTAAATAAATATATATATATATATATATATATATATATTAATTACAAATATCACAAGGTATAATGTTAAATGTTGGTCTAATAGATCAATCTTTTGTCTTCAGTGCATAGTCAAACCTGAACCAATCAACTCATTTTGGCTTTACCATTTCAATTACTTTCACTAAATTACAATATTTTAAAAATAATGGATAGTAAATTCATGTCCTAAAAAAACATCATATGAATTATATGATTCATATTATGGTAAATAACCTCCAACTCATCACTAAAACTTACCCAGATTTGTCAGGTTACCTTCAAACACAGTCATGGTAATAATGACCTTCAACAACTATGTATACACTTTCAAATACTTCAAATTCATGTTGATGATATTATAAGTTAATTTATATATATATATGTATACATATCTATGTATATATATGTATATGTATATATATGTATATATATATATATACATATACATATATATACATATACATATATATATATATATACATACATACATATATATACATATACATACATATATATACATATATATACATATATATACATATATATATATATATATATATATATATATATATATATATATATATATATATATACATACACACACACACACACACACACACACACACACACACACACACACACACACACACACACACATATATAACATGGTCATATGTAAATATTTGTCTTATAGACCAATCTCACAACTTCACAACTTCATTGTCTTATTTTTACTAGATAGGTCAACTTATGAGAAACATTTTCATCATATCCAATGACCTTAAGAACTTATATCCAAAATTAACATGTATTAAATGTCTTGAAAAATGTCTCAATTCATTTGTATTAATCCCTAATCCATGATAACACATCCTTAATCATCTTCTCACTTCTGTTTGGGTTTTCTCACTATTTGCATCATTAGGCCTTTTATTGATAGGTCAACTTGCATGACTGGTTTAGCACCCATGAGAGATATAAACTACTAAATACCATAATGGTCATAAGATGTAAGTATAAATCTTTATACTTTATCCATTTATCAACTTTGGCTCAATCAATTCATATTGCTATAATAAATCTCTAAAAAATAAGGCCTTTCCTATAGGATCCACTCACTCACCTAACAAAAACATCACACTTGGAGGTGCCTGGGAGAGTTTAATACATGATTCAATCACTTAAATATCCATAAAAAACCATTATGAGAACTTTAGGACAAGACCATTCATATTAGATCATTATTAGGGTTCTTTGAGGGTTTAAACCATCTTCTAGTCTTAATAATCATTCATAAAGCTTATCCCCTCATTCCAAAAACTAGTGATTGGAAATTTGAGCTAGGATCCTTCCCCATATACCATTAGTATCTTATTATCCCATGCATAGTTTAAATGTGCCAATGAAAATTTGAAAGTTCTTATCAGGTTGAGAACCCATCATTCTATGCACTTTATAAACCTTAAAACCAATTTTCATGCCTTTTATTGAAAAATTTGACCTTATACTTGGTAAACACACTTGGGACAACCTATCACACCAATAAAAATTCTCAAATGATAATAATTGGCTTAGAAATTGATCCTGATACCCCATCTGGTCACCATCTTTCTCTTTATTCTCTAGGCCTTGACATACAAGTCACATTAGGCCTTGAAACTAACCTTGAAGTCTCTTTCCATGTTCTTCCCACATCATATAAATGCACATAAAACATATCACATACATAAAAAATGTCAAACACTCTTTTTATGTATTTTCAATAGCTCATGTTACCTCATTAGGCTAAGCAAGGTCTAGAGTAGGTCCATTTGAATACTAGGTCTTTAGGTCTTACTCCTATAGGCTTACCCTGAGACTTACCTAAGTGATCAAAAGAATCATTATAATTATCAAATAACCTTAGAAATAATCTTATTCCTATGTTCATTGATCTCACTAGGACACCAAGCTCATTCCTTCTCATAAGGTCTCTTCATATAATGACCAATGTAATGACTAGGCTTCTCAAGCACCTTGTACTCAAATAATAATAATCAAACATGCTTACTTTATACTTAACCTTTACATAAAACTTATAATAATAATTAGTTTTCCTTAAAATTATCTATCAATAGAGAGACAATAGGTTTCCTTCAAATTCTCTCTTATCACATGGCTTCCTTGTCACATACCACTTCACCATGCCTCTTTACTAGATGCACCTTGACATCAATAAGATCAACCTTGAACTTGAAATTAGTGACATAAAACTTGAAATTTACATAAATGACAACACTTCTCAACAAAATCCCCCTTTGTAATTTATTTAAAACTATTCTTCAATTTTATCACTCTCATCTCCCCTAATCTGGTCAAACTACCTTCTTGAGCTTTCTCCCCCTTTGACATTAATGAAAAAGGGTATTCAACAAGATGCCATCTAGAATAATAAATTATTGAAATATAGGTTATGAATAAACATAATAACATGATCCCCCTCAATTCATGCATACTTCCTTCCTTCATATGAACTCTTAACACAATTCCACTTATCAACATACATCAAGATTAGTCAACAACCTACATAGTTCCCCCTCAAACCAAGCATCCACCATGATTCTACTAACATAAGAGTGTCTTCATGAATCCTAATGAAGTCACACCTTTCCATAGAAAAATAAAACAACACCATTTCATGATATTCCCATATCTCCATGCTTTCACAAGACTAAATATCTTTCAATATCCTTTTAGGCTTGATTGACACTATAGGCTTGATCTCTTCATAAATCATTTGATCATCAATATGAGTTGAAAATATATATTCATGACTTGATTTTACATCTAAAGAATGTTCTATCATATAAAATATTCCACTTGAGATTGTAGATTTATCATGACTCATCTTCACTATCTTTAGTTTTCATACATTCATTTGTCTTCTTTCTTACATGCTAAGGGCTTTAAACCTTCTATTTTGACTTGATGATATTATAAATCTATTAGGATATAATATTGAAATATGTCTTATATTATGAAATATATATAAAATCACCTTATACATATAATTTTAAAGATGTGAATTTTGACTCCTTTCATAGTTCCATGAGTTCTCATTCTTGGACGGTCTTCTACATTCTCTTGCTCTATGACCAAACTGATTACACACAAAATAGTAACCATTGATTGAATTGGCATACATTATATCAATGGATTGTTTGATAGGTATTTTCATGTTGACATTATTTTCTTCAAAATTCTTTCCCTTGAATTTATCTACCTCCTTTTGGTCTTCTTTGAAACCAAGATCTATCTTATCACTTGCAGACTTTTGACTACTCAAGATATCATCTAAAGCCTTTGTTCTCTTTTTAACCTTCAAAAAGGTCCTCACCTTGATAAATTATTGATTCAAATTATATTTAAAGGTTTTAAATTTATTTTCATACCTGATGCATTCTTCCTCTTTATCCTTAAGTATTGCATTGACTACCTCCATCTGTGCCTCAACTTGATTGATGATCTCATCATACTCCTTGGAAATTTTATTCAGTACTTCCTTAAACAAGCTAATTTTATCCTCGTAGTCCTTAATTAATGATATTAATTTGTGATTCTTTATACTTTGTAAATTTAAATCCTCTAATTCACTTATCTATTCTACCTCAAGATTCACTTCAACTTCTTCATCATCTGATTCTACATCAACCATGAGGCCTTTCCCATTTGAGCAACCCTCATTGTCTGATTTTATGTCCATGAATAAGTTTTTATTTTTTTCATGTTCAAGTTCATTAATTCAATCATCACTATCAGATGTTCATGAGTCACTAACATCAAATCAGTTATCCTCTTTGGTATATAAACTATTCTTGTTATTGAATGATCCTTTTCTACCTTCATACTTCTTGAACTCCTTATTTTTACCAGGATTATAGACCTTCTTGTCATTTTCATGATGATCATCATGTTTTTTATTATTCTTATATTTATTCTTTTTATAACACTTATATGTTTGAAGGGAAAATTACCCTTGTAATTACCAAAACCAAACCTCAACTTCCTTACAAACATGGCTATGAGTTGATCATCATCAACATCTGAACATTCCTCATCCTTGACCTTCTTAAATTTTGAATATTTATCAACTTTTAAAGTTTATTACTTCTTGGGAGGTCTTCATTCATTAGTTCTCATCTCATAGGTAGTCAAAATGCCATGAATCCCATCCATCTCTAGCTTGTCCAGATCTTTCATATCTTATATTGAAGACACCTTAAAGCCAAACTTATGAGTTAGTTATCTCAACACTTTTTTAATAATATTATATTATTTCATTTCTTTTCCCAATCCTATAATGACATTGATAACTTAATCAACCCTCAATAGTTAAGATGTAATGGTTTCATCTTCATTCAACTTTAGGCTTTCAAACTATCTTTGGTGGGTCTATAAATTAGCCATCTTCACCTTGCTGTCTCCTTCATATATAATATTCAATTTTTACAATATATATTTATCTAATTAATAGTGAATTATCTTCACAATATATACCTTTGATAGGCCACAAATAATAACATTCATTGCCTTGGAGTTATTTTCACTAGCTTTCTTACCTATTGCATCAATTCGTGGAATAGAAGAAGCACTATAGCCATCCATAACTAACTGCCAAATATAATGAACTTGATACATAAACACACACACACACACACAGATATATATATATATATATATATATATATATATATATATATATATATATATATATATATATATATATATATATATATATATATATATATTGACATTCCAAAATTCATAATTATATTTATTATATAATAGAGCCTTACTGGTAGAGAAACCACCTTGATCTTGCAGACTAGATATCCTTGCTTCTAGGACCTTCATTTAGGCTTTTAGACCTGATTCAAAGGACCAAGATCTTATAAAAAAATTTGGAATAAATTTTTTTACTAGAGGGGTTGAATAAATATTCAAAAAACTTTCTTTTAATTTCACTTAATCATTCATGAACATTGATTCAAGCATGTGAATCAAACAATGCATGAGTAATCAACTATACAAGCATGAAACATAAGAACACAAGATAACACAAATTATATGCAGGAAAACCTAAAGGGGATTAAACCCACTGATATATACAAATTTAATACATTCATATAATACAAACATCAACTTTAGTGAAGCACCAACTTCACATGGAGCACCAACCCAACTAGCTAAGCACCAACTCAACTAGGCTTTAACAAGCACCCACTTTCAAGGAGGCACCAAAACCCTATATGAATCAACACCAAATCAGTATTATAAAATCCTTGATCAAATTTATAAAAAAATTTTCTCATACAATAAATTATGATCTCCCTCATTATCTCTTCACACACTTCTATTCCTCTCAAACGAGCATCTAGCCTTGTTTGCTCAACTAGCCCTCTTCTTGACTTGATTAGGTCATATGACCTTAATATTTTTTATGAATAAAATATATAAAAGTTTCATAATTTATAGTTTATGATCCTCTTATAGTATATATACCTCATTCTTCTCATTAATGTGTTATCTTATTTTCTTGTACTCTACTCACATAAATAAACCTAAAATTACCTAGTATTTATATAAGTCTCTTGTTTATATCCTTATTAGTAAAAAAAACATTATTAACCTATTATGTGTGCCATGAAATGTATATTATGACATATAATATACATGTATAATTTTTTTTGAGTCTTTTTAGGTCTAACCTACCTCAATTAGGCCTTATCCCACCTTTAGGTCTCATAGAGACTTAATTATATTAGGTTTGTTCTAAGACACATTACATTTTGTATTCCTTGGAACACTTAAAAAAATAAACACATGGTAGGAAAATATAATAAAATACTCAAATATATCCTTGATAATATCATATTATCTTCATAACTCATTCTAGATTAAACCACTACTTGGAGCACACCATTAGTATTGTTCATATTAGACATGTGCAAACCCAAAAAGTTTATCTTGAATAACTAAAGCATAAACATAAATTTACCAAAAAAATATAAAAAATCATACATACATAAGATACATGACCTTAGTTTCATCAAAGTTTTAATTATACTTCAAACCTTAAGGCATAAGGTCTCAAACCTTTCTTTACAAGTAGCCCACTCAGAACTACCAGAACACTCCAAAACCCAATCATGAATAACTTGATATTAAACACTTGAAAGAGAAATTATCATGACAACTAACACCTTAAAAATATAATTTTACATCTCTATATTATTATTAATTACAAATATTGTAAGGTATAATTTTAGATATTGGTCTTTCAGACCAATCTTTTATCTTTAATACACACAGTCAAACCTAAACCAGTCAACTTATTTTGGTTTTACCATTTTAATTACTTTCACTGACTTCCAAGATTTTGAAAATAATGGATATAAAACTAATGTATTAAGAAAAAACATCATATGAATTGGATGTTTCAGCTTAGGACAAAGAACCTCCAACTCATCACTACAACTTATTTACCTAGATCTGCTAGTTTACATTCAAACATAGTCATGGTAATAATGACCTTCAACATGTGTGTAGACAATTTAAAAGACTTAAAATTCATGTGTATTATCTTATAATATGATTATACCAATATAATATATATATATATATATATATATATATATATATATATATATAACATAGTCATATGGCAATATTGGCCTTGCAAACCAATCCCACAACATCACACTTTTACTATCTTATCTGCACTAGACAGGTCAACTTATGAGGAACATTTTCATCATATCCACTAACATCCAAAACTTATATCCAAAATTAACATGTATTAAAGTTATTTAAAAATGTCTCCATGTCTTTTTATTCATCTCTAATCCATGATAACATATCCCTAATCACCTTTTCACTTTTACCTAAGTTTTCTCACTATTTTCACGATTAGGCCTTTTAGTGATGGTCTAGTTATAGTGAGCTTGAATTATGGTTATGGATAGTGGATAGTTTGGTTATGTTCTTTGATTTAAATTTGGGATATTTTGGCTATATCATGCATCATTAAAACATTCCTCATATCACAAATATTATGAAAGCACAAATGGAAAGAACAATTATCAATCACACATAACACAAATCTATCGTGGTTCACCTAATGTGGGCTACATCCACAAAAAAAGTTATCAAATAAAATAGTAATCTAAAACAAGATTAAAATGAACTCTCATAGAGATAGAATATCTTCTATAGAAAATGTTGCATAAATAAAATGCTACACTTTCACTTGCACCTGCACAATATTGTATCTCATAAGCTGCTATACCACACCCTACAATAAACACCTACACTTTGTAAAAACATCTACACTTTGACTCTGATCCTCAAAGCCACACCCTAAAAAATAAACCATCAACCTCTAAAGGCCACACCACACCTTGTATATATAGCAAATGAGGGAAATCCACAAAAGGAGGAGAAATTGTGACATGCTTATCCAAGATAAGCATCATCCACAAAGGACAACTCATTTTTACCTCATCATGCTCATCCAAAAGCTTACCCCAAAAGGAACATGCCAAGATTGACTCTCCACCTTTTAAGGCACATTTTCCAAAAATCATGTGATTACAACCAACTCTTTATAACAAAGAAGGCAATACATTTTACAATGAATAACTAATCTCCCTAAAAATAAGGAAGTCAATCCTACTTATAATAAAAAGGGAATTCACATGGAAATAAATAAATATAGAAATTAATTCCCTAAAAATAAATAAATCAATCCCACTTCCAATAAATGAGGAAGTCACATGAAAATTATTAAATAAACATTTAATAATATTCCACTCGCATATGGATTACATGATAAATGTGTTCCCCACATCCTTGGAGCTATCTAAGCCCCCAAAACATACCAACATGGTCATGTGATAGATCCAAAGGGATCCACACTCAACAACTTTGCACTTGGATACAATTTCTCTTGAACAAAATTTATCACTACTCCGTAACCACTAAGGCCAACCAAATCTGAACATAGTCTCAACTTGTCCAATTTTACCACCTTGGTCATCATATCCATAGGATTTTGGCTAGTATGAATATTCTCTAGCTTCACCAAGTTCTCCAAAGCTATCTTGAGAAAGTGATAATGTAACTAAATGTGTTTCATCCTTGAGTGGAAAGTAGAGTTCTTTGCCAAATGAATAACACTCTAACTATCGATATGTAGTCTCCTAATTTCATGCTCATGCCCTAAATCTTGAAACAAATCATGTAACCAGATCATCTCCTTGCTAGATTTTGTGTTAGCAACATACTCTACCTCTATGGTTAACAAAGCCACAACCTTCTATATCTTATAAATCTAACTAACCATTGTATCTCTAACAATAAATATATAACCTATCATACTTATTCTATTAATATACCCTACCATATTTGAGTCCACATAACCAAAAAAAGTGGTATCTAATATATCATAACATAATGTAACATCCATGTTTCTTCTCAAATACTAAAGAATCCATTTCACTGCTTACCAATGCTCATAACCTAGATCACTCATATACCTACTCACAACTCCCACTGCTTGGGCAATATCTAGCCTAGTACAAACCATGATATACATCAAGCTACCAACTACTAATGAGTAAGGTACCTTAGGCATCTTACTCTTTTTATCTTCCATCTTTGGATACTACTCCTTTGATAATCTAAAGTGGCCTGCCATAGGAATACCAATAGATTTAGCATCCAACATGCTAAACCTTTCCAATACTTTCTTCACATACTCTAATTGGGATAAGATCAACTTTATCTCCTTCCTATCATAATAAATCCTCATACTAATGATTTAATTTTCAGCACATAAATCCTTCATAGAAAAGGAGTCATAAGCTATTTCTTGAGCATATGAATATGTTGTATGTTATTTCCTGAAACTAATATGTCAATGACATACAAACATAATATAATAAAGGAACCATCATAAAAATATTTGATATATATGTAATGGTTATAATGACACATTTGATATTCTTGTTCCAACATAAAATAGTCAAATTTATTATACCATTATTATGTAGCTTTTTTCAAGCCATACAAGCTCTTCTTTAGTTTGCACATATAGTTTTCCTTCCCTTTGACCTCATAACCCTATAACTACTTCATATACTACTCTTCATCTAAATCACCATGAAGAAAATAAGTTTTCACATCTAATTGTTCTAAGTATAAATCCGCAATTGTAACTAAACCAAGAAAAATCCTAATAGAAGTCATTTTTACAATAGGAGAGAAAATCTCATCAAAATCAATACTTAATTTTTGTACAAACCCATTAACCACCATCTTGGCATTATACCTTTTTCTCCCTTCATCCCCTTATTTTATCTTGAAGATCCATTTACTTGGAAATGCACTCTTTCCCTTGGGTAGCCTTAATAACTCCCATGTTTGGTTCTCCATGAGAGATCTATGTTCCTCATCCATGGATTATTCCCATTTTAACTTGGCATCTACTTTCATTGCTTCCTCATAAAACTTTGGTTCTCCATGGTCAATGAGTAATAAATAATTTAAAGTAGGAGAAAAATGTTTAGGTGTTCTTCTTACCCTAGGAGACCTTCTTATCATAGGAGTTTGGGGTCTTTCTATAGAAGGTTCTTGAAATAAATCCTTAGATACTTTACCATACATAATGTGATTCAATACTATATACTCTTTCTATTCCTATTCTTGTTCCTATAACTGATCCTTATGTATGACCTTTTCATTAAAGACTACATCTCTAGACTTAAATATTTTCCTATATTTAATGCTCCATAAATAGAAACCAAAGTCATCCTCACCATAACTAAAAAATGTGTATTTCTCTGATTTAACCTCTAATTTGGTCCTATCCTCTTTATTAATGAGAGAAAAAACCTCACATCCAAAGACTTTAAGAAAAGAATAATCAACATTCTTACCAAACCAAGCTTGTTTAGGAATGCCTCTATCCAAAGGAATTAAAGGTTCTCTGTTAATCAAATATATTATCATGATAACTTATTTTTCCCAAACTTGTAAGGGAAACCTAGCTTGTAACTTTATACTCCTAACATGTTCCATTATTGTTCTATTCATCCTTTCAAATACTTCATTTTTCTATGGAGTTCCTAGAACCATCCTTTGCCTATGGATTCTATTTTCAGAATAATAATCAAAGAAAGCATTACTATAATACTCACCTCCATTATTTAGTATCATAGCCATTACTTGTGTGTTTTATTGAAGTGGTAAATCATAGGAAGGCTATTACCTTGAATGGGATCTATGAGAGAAGATATCAGATTTAGGGTTGAGAAGTTTGATGGTAAGGATTTTGGTTTGTGTAAAATGTAGATGGAATATTACCTATATCAGAAAGAGCTACATCTCCCCTTGGAGGGGAAATCAAAACAACCTATAAGTATGAGTGACGTGGATTGGTCATTGCTTGATAGGAAGGCATTGGGAGCCATACAATTATGCCTTGTATCTTTTTTTGCATTTAATATTTATGATAAGAAAACCACAAAAGATCTTATGGATAAACTTGGAAAGTTATATGATAAACCTCTATTTTTAATAAAAATTTTCTTATGAAAAGATTATTTAACATGAAAATGTTTGAGAATGGTTCAATAGCTATTCATCTAAATGATTTTAATATAGTTTTAGTATGTTCACTTCTATTGGAATCAATTTTGATTATGAAGTTAGAGCTTTATTAATCTTATGTTCTTTGCCTAGTAATTGAGATAATTTGGTTATGGCTGTGTGGAGCCTTTTAGGGCTATCACATGACCATGGTGGCATATTTTCGGGGCTTAGAGAGATACAAGGGTGTGGGGAATGCATTCATCATGTACTCCACATACAAGTGGAATATTATTAAATATTTATTTAATAATTTCCATGTGACTTCATTTATTTTAAGTGGGATTGATTTCCTTATTTTTAGGGATGTTGTTTGTTCATTGGAAAATTATAATTCCTTTCTTGTTTCAAAGAGTTGGTTGTGATCAGATGTTGTTGGAAAATGTTCCTTAAAAGGTGAAGACTCTATCTTTGGCATGTTCCTTCTCAGGAGAGCTTTTGGATGAGATTTATGAGGTGGAATTGAATTGTCCTTAGTTGATGATGCTTATGTTGGATAAGATGGCAAAATTTCTCTTCCTTTTGTGGATTTTCCTTCATTTTCTATATATATATATAGGGTGTGGTGTGGCCTTTAGAGGTTGTTGGTTTAGTTTTACAGGGTATCATTTTGAGGATCAAATTTAAAGTGTAGATGTTTTAATAAAGTGAAGGTGTTTATTATAGGTGTGGTATAGAAACTTGTGAGATACAACATTATGTAGGTGTAGGTGAAAGTGCAACTTTTTATGCAGCATTTTCTATAGGATATTTTTTTAAATTTTTGTGAGAGTTCAATGTAATCTTGTTTTATTTATTTATTTTATTTGAGAACTTTCTTGGTGGATGTAGCCCATATTGGGTGAACCACAATCAATCTATTTTATGTGTGATTGATTCTTGTTCTCTCAATTTATGCTTATATAATAACTATGATTTGAGGAATGTTTCTATGATGCATGCTATTGCATAGTGAAAATATGATTTATGGTCATATTAAATGTGGTTTAAATTTTTTTTAATTCCTAACAACTGGTATTAAAGCAATTATTTTTGTTTTACTAAAGTTTTAAATAACAAGAAGGCTATTAGATTGAGTAGGATTTATGGGAGAAGAGATCATATTTAGGGTGGAGAAGTTTGATGGTAAGAATTTTGGTTTATGAAAAAAGCAGATGAAATATTACCTATATTAGAAGGATTTACATCTCCCCTTCGAGGGGAAAGTAGAACAACCTATAAGTATGAGTGATGTAGATTGGTCATTACTTGATAGGAAGGTATTGGGATCCATTCAGTTATGCCTTGTATCTTCTATTGAATTTAATATTTATGATGATAAATTCACAAAAGATCTCATGGATAAACTTGGAAAGTTATATGAGAAACGCTTTTCTTCTAATAAAATTTTTCTTATGAAAAGATTGTTTAACATGAAAATGTCTGAGAATGGTTCAATATATAATCATCTAAATAATTTTAATATGGTTTTAAGTGTATTCAATTCAATTAGAATTAATTTTGATGATGAAGTTAGAGCTTTGCTAATCATATGTTCTTTGCTTGATAGTTGGGATAGTTTGGTTATGGTTGTGAGTAATGCAGTGCCTACCAAAGGAAGCTTGAATTTTGAGGATGTTTTAGGTGTGATTATTAGCAAGGAGATGCAAAGGAAAAACACTAGTGAATCATCTTCAAATAATTCTTTATCTATTATTACTAGAGGGAGGAAAAAAGACAAGATCAAATGTAACTATGGAAAGTTAAAGGGTAGATCTAAGTCTAGATCCAGATCTAAGATGATATGCTAGCATTATGGGAAGAGTGGACACTCAAAGAAGGATTGTTGGTCACTTCAGTATAAGAATGAAAAAAAGGAAGAAACGAATGATGTAAATATGAAATTAGGTAAATCATGTCAGGATGTCTTAATTCTTTCTATGGATAATTTTTTTGAGTCTTGGGTATTAGATTTAGGGGTTGATTTTCATGTCACCCCACAGGCATTATTTTATTGATTATACTTAAGAAAATTTAAGACATTTTTATCTTGGTGATGATAAACCATGTGAGATAGTAAGGATAGCTTGTGTTCAGGTTAAGATGTAGAATGGGAACACATGGATTCTTAAGGATGTTAGACACATGCCTATATTGAGATGAAATTTGGTTTCAATGGGGTAATTGGGTAGTAAGGGATGTTCAGTATTGTTTATTGTAGATTCTTGGAAAGTTACCAAAGGTGCTCTTATAATTTTGATAGGTAAAAAAATTGGTACTTTATATTTGACTATTATTTTTGATTCTCTTGATTTAGTTGTTGTAAATGGAGATGCAACTATGTGGTACTACATGCTCGATCATATGATCCATAAGGGCATGCAAATATTAAAAGACAAGTTGCCTAGATTGAATATCTAGACCTAGACTTCTGTGAGAATTGTGTGTATGGAAAATAAAAGTGGGTTAAGTTATTGAAGGTTAGATCCACAAATAAAGATCACAAGTTAGAGTTGGTACACTCAGATGTATGGGGACCAACTCAGGTATCTTTTATTAGTGGATCTAATTATTATGTTACTTTTATTGATGATGCAACTAGAAAAGTTTAGGTTTATTAAATTAAAAATAAATCTAATATATTTGACACTTTTAAGAAGTAGAAATCCTTGGTTAAGAATTAAATATGTCTCCAGTTGAAATGTCTCTAATAAGATAATGGAGGTTAGTTGTATAGTAATGCTTTATTTGATTATTGTTCTAATAATGGAATTGATAGGCAAAAGATGATTCCAAGAACCCCATAGCAAAATGGGATATTTGAAAAGATGAACAAAACAATAGTGGAACATGCTAGGAGAATGAGGTTACATGTAGGGTTACCTTTATAGTTTTGGGTAGAAGTAGTTAGCATGATAGTATATATGATTAATATAGGAATTTTTATGCCTTTAGATGGAGGCATTCCTAAACAAGCTTGGTTTGGTAAGAATGTTGATTATTTTTTTCTTAGAGTCTTTGGATGTGAGGCTTTTGCTTTCATTAAGAAAGAGAATATGACCAAGTTAGAGGCTAAATCATAGAAATGCAGATTTATTGGTTATGGTGAGGATGAATTTGGTTTCCATTTATGGAGCATTAAAGATAAGAAAATATTTTGGTCTAGATATTTAGTTTTTAATTAAAAATTCATGTATAAGGATTAGTTGCAAGAACAATACCATAAAGAGTACATAATATTGGATGACATTATGGATGGAAAAGTATCCAATGGTTCAATTTAGGAACTTTATACACAAGTACCATCTTTTAGGGTAATAAGATCATCTGAACATTTTGCTCCTTTTTTGAATTATTTATTACTCACTAATAATGGATAATCAGAGTTTTATGAGGAAGCAATGCAAGTAGATGCCAAGTTGAAGTGGGAGGAATCCATGGATGAAGAGCATAGATCTCTCATGGAGAACTAAATGTGGGATCTGGTAAGGCTACCCAAGGGTAAGAGTGCATTTCCAAACAAGTGAATCTTCAATATAAAAGAAGAGGATGAAGGGAGAAAAAAGTATAAGGCTAGGATGGTGGTGAAGGGGTTTGCACAAAAATTATGTATTGATTTTGATGTATTTTCTCTCTTGTTGTAAAAATGACTTCTATTAGGATTGTTCTTGGTTTAGTTACAGTTAAGGATTTGCACTTAGAATAGTTAGATGTGAAAACTATTTGTCTTCATGGTGATTTAGATGAAGAGTTATATATGAAGCAACCATAGGGATATGAGGTCAAAGGGAAGGAGAAATATGTGTGTAAACTAAAGAAGATATTATATGGTCTGAAACAAGCTCCATGATAATGGTATAATAAATTTGATTATTTTATGTTGGAAATAGAATACCAAAAGTGCCATTCTAACCATTACATGTACACCAAACATTTTTATGATGGTTCCCTTATTATATTTTGCCTATATGTTGATGACATGTTAGTTGCAAGAAAGAACATGCAACATATTCAAAAAATAGCTTAGTGACTCTTTTTTATGAAAGATTTGGGTGATGCAAAGCAAATCCTTGGTATGAGGATTTCTTATGATAGGAAGGAGTGAAATTTTATCTTATCCCAATTAGATTATGTGAAGAAAGTCTTGGAAAGGTTTAGTATGTTGGATGCTAAATATGTTGGTACTCTTTTGGCAAGCCACTTTAGATTATCAAAGGAGTAGTGTCTCAAGATGGAAGCTGAGAAGCTTAAGATGTCCAAGGTACCCTACTCATCAGTAGTTAGTAGCTTGATGTATGACATGGTTTTTACTATGCCAGATATTGCCCAAGCAATGAGAGTTGTGAGAAGGTATATGAGTGATCTAGGTTATGAGCATTGGCAAGCAATAAAATGGATTCTTTGATATTTGAGAGGAATCATTGATGTTGAATTATGTTATGGAAAATTAGATGCCACTTTATGTGGTTATGTGGACTCGGATATGGTAGGGGATATTTATAGAAAGATAAGTATGATAGGTTATATATCTACTATTGGAGATACAATTCTTAGTTATATTTCTAGGATATAGAAGGTTATGGCTTTGTCAACCATAGAGGTAGAGTATGTTGCTACCATAGAGGATAGCAAGGAGATGATTTAGTTACAAGAGATATTCTAAGAGTTGGGACATGAGAAGGAAGTTGGGGGACTATATAGTGATAGTCAAAGTGTCATTCATTTGGTAAAGAACTCCACTTTCTACTTGAGGATGAAACACATTTAGTTACATTATCACTTCATCAAGACAGCTTTGGAGGAAAACTTGGTGAAGCTGGAGAAGATTAATACTATCCATAATAATGTGGATATGATGACTAAGGTGGTCACATTGGACAAGTTGAGACTATGTTTATATTTGGTTGGCCTTAGTGGTCATGGATCAGTGATAGATTCTATTCAAGAGAAATGGTCTCCAAGTGGGAGATTACTGAGTGTGGATCCCTTTGGGGATATCACATGACCATGGTGGCACATTTTGGGGGATTATAGAGATCAAAGCGTGTGGAGAATTTATTTCTCATGTACTCCACATGTGAGTGGAATATTATTAAATATTTATTTAATTATTTTTATGCGACTTCCTCGTTTATTAAAAGTGGGATTGATTTCCTTAATTTTAGGGAATTAATTGTTATATTTATTTATTTATATGTGACTTAATTTTTTATTATAAGTGGGATTGATTTCCTTATTTTTAAGGATATTGGTTTTTCATTGGAAAACTATAATGCCTTCCTTGTTTCAAGGAGTTGGTTGTGATCACATGTTGTTGAAAAATGTGCCTTAAAAGGGGGAGACTCTATCTTTGGCATGTTCCTTCTTGGGAGAGATTTTGGATGAGATTGATGAGGTGTAATTGAGAATTACTTAGTGGATGATACTTATCTTGGACAAGCATGGTGCAATTTATCCTTCTTTTATGGATTTTCATACATTTGTTATATATACAGGGTATGGTGTGGCCTTTAGAGGTTGATGTTTTATTTTTATAGGGTGTGGATTTGAGGATCAAATTTAAAGTTTAGGTGTTTTAGAAAAGTGTAAGTGTTTATTTTAGGGTGTGGTATAGTAGCTTGTGAGATACATCATTGTGCAGGTGTAGGTGAAAGTGCATCTTTTTATGCAACATTTTCTACATGAAATTTTTTTATCTATGTGAGAGTTAATTATAGTCTTGTTTTAGATTACTATTTTATTTTATAAATTTCTTGGTGGATGTATCCCACATTGGGTGAACCATGGTAAATTTTTATTATGTTTGATTGATTCTTGTTCTCTTCATTTATGCTTACATAATAACTGTGATTTGAGGAATATTTTTGTGATGCATGCTATTGAATAGTTTAGATATGATTTATGGTCATATTAAATCTGGTTTAAACATTTTTAATTCCTAAAATGTAAGGTATAATGTCAAATATTGGTCTTGCATTCCAATATTTTATCTTCAATACACACAGTCAAACCTACTCAACTTATTTTGGATTTACTATTTTAACTAATTTCACTAACTTACAAGCTTCTAAAAATAATAGATTATACATTCATGTCTTAAACAAAAAAATAATATGAATTTGATGTTTCAACTCAGGACAAATAACCTCCAACTCATCACTATAACTTGCTTACCCATATCTGCTAGTTTACCTTCAAACACAGTCATGATAATAATGACCTTCAACACATGTGTAGACACTTTCAAATACTTCCAATGCATGTGGATGATATTATAATATTATTAGACCAATATAAAATAGATATATAACATGTTCATATAGAAATATTGGTCTTACAGACCAATCCCACAACCTCACACCTTTACTATCTTATATGCACTAGACAGCTCAACTTATAAGGAACATTTTCATCATATCCACTAACCTCCAAAACTTTTATACAACATTAGTATGTATTAAAGTTATTTAAAAATGTATCCATGTATTTGTATTCATCTCTAATACATGATAACACATCCTTAATCATCTTTTCACTTTTACTTGGGTTTTCTCACTATTTGTACCATTAGGCATTTTAGTGATAGGTCAACTTGCATGACCAATTTAGCACCCTTGAGAGCTAGAACCTGATTATAAGCCATCATAGAAATAATATTAAAGTATAAATATTCAAATTTCATCCATTTAGCAACTTTGAATTAGTTAACTTTGACTTCTACAACAAATCTCTAAGAAACAAGGCTTTTCGTATAGGGTCTACTCACTCACCTAACAAACAAATCACACCTAGAGGTGCCTTAGAGAGTTGAATACATGATTAAATAACTTAAATATCCATTAAAAACCATTATAAGAACTTTATAATAATATCATTCATATCAAATCATTGTTAAGGTTATTTTAGGGTTTAAACAAAATTCTAACCTTAAAAATCATTTATAAAGCTTAGCCCCTCAATCCAAAAAAAAAAAAAACTTCTAATCTTAAAAATATTTTATAAAGATTGGCCCCTCATTCCAAAAAAAAATCTTGTAAATTTGACCTAAGACCATTCCCCATATACCATGAATATATTAGGTTCCCATTCAGAGGTTACACATGCCAATTAACACTTGAAAGTTCTTTTCAGGTTGAGAACCCATCATTCTATGCACTTGAGAAACCTCAAACCACTTTTCATGCCTTTTATTACAACCTTTGACCTTAGAATTGGTCAACACACCTGGGAAAACCTATCATGCCACTAAACATTATCACTTGTTCATACTTGCCTTAGAAAATGATCTTAATACCCCATCTGATTACCATCTCTTTCTTTGTTCTCTAGGCCTTGACTTGCAAGTCACATTAGGCCTTGAAACTAACCTTCAAGTCTCTTTCCATGTGTTCTCCACCTCATATACATTCTAATAAAACATATCAAATACAAAAACCATATCAAAAATTATCCATATATCTTGTCAATAGCACATATTGCCTCATTAGTCTACGCAGGGTCTAGAGGATGTCTAGTTGTAACTAGGTATGTAGGTCTTATCCCTAAAGGCTTACCCTGAGACTCACCTAGGTTATCCAAGGAATAATTATCATGATAAAATAACCTTATACATCCTATTATGCCTTTTTAAATTCATAGCACTAGGACAAAAAACACATGTCTTCTCATAATGTCTCTTCATACAATGACTAGTGTCATGACTAGGCTTCTCAAGCACCTTGTACTCAAGGACTGGTACTAAAAAATGCTTACCTTATACTAAAACTTGAATTTAAAATTATAAGATTCATTAGGTTTCCTTAAAATTCTCTCAATAGATAGATAATAGGGTTATTTCAAATTCTATCTTGTGACATGGCTTCGTTATCACATACCACTTCACCATGCATCTTTACCAGATGCACCTTGACATCAATTATATCAACCTTGACCTTGAAATCAATGACATCAACCTTAACCTTGAAATTAATGACAACTCTTCTTATCAAATGTAGATATATATCTATAATAAGTAAGAATCATAATGAGAGATGATCCTGGATTGGTGCTTCATACTTGTTATGATGGTGAGTTAGGATGATGAGGAGACAACAAGCTAGATGAGGAACAGCTCTAGGAGTGGAAGCATGTGTAGGATAGGTAGGCCACTATGATTCTTAATCTAGTTTTTGAGTATTTTTTTGATTTTAGTGTATTTTTAGTAATTTTGAATTTTAAGCATTTTTAGATGTTAGAATGAAACTAAATTAGATTTTATAGGTAAGAAAAAGCAACATGAAAAATGGGTTTAAAGGATTTAGAGAAAAAATCTCTATAAGGAAATTTTTGAATAAAATGCAAGGGATCAGTGTTAAAAAATAATTGGGTCGACTTAGTTGACCTAATAGGCTAAAAAAGTGTAAAATCCACACTATTGACCTAGTAGATATGTGTTGACCCTATATGTTTTGCAGACTACTAACCTAGTACAGTTTTACTAACTAATTTGAAAAGTCCAAAATAACAATGTAGCACTAGTGAGGGGAAAATAAGAGGGTTGACTTAGATTTTTAAGTGAACTAGGTTAAAAATAGAGAAATTTTGGTCAAACTAGTTTGACCAAAGAACTAGAATAGTATAAAAAAGCAAGCAAATGGCTTAAAGAGGGCTAGAATGGCCTGAAATGACCAAGCAAGGGAAAAAGGAATAATTAGGATAAAAATAGGTTAAAATGAATAAATTAAAGAAATATAGGTTTTTTTTTAATTAAATTGTTAAAAAAATAATGTATTTTAATTATACATGATAGGGAGCATCTAATACATCTTTTGATGTTTCTTGATTTTAGGGATGATAGAGGTTCTAGAAACTGGTGGATACATCATGGTTACTATATTTGTTTCATTATTTATTGATTGGAGATAAGGATAGACTGATATCTATAAGCCTAGGTGGGATAGTCGAGATGTGTAAGATTCCCTTTAGTGTTGATTTATTAGTCATGTTCCTGGGATGTTGGGAATAATTGATTAACACCTTCAAGTGGGAGGTAGAGGGGTACATAATAGAATTGGATATCACTCTGAAGGATGTCCATGACATCCTAAGGCTACTAATACTAGGAGCACCCTATGACTATAAGGATACTAGATAACATTAAGGAGAGGAGAGCCTTATCCATATGGGCTTCAGGCTCAGAGATGATTTTGATAAGGTGGAGAGTTAGCATGTTTGATGCATATATATATATATATATCATAGGTTATAGATATCTAGAAATATATGATAGGGATTGTGAAATAATGAGTTCTATGTCATAATTTGAATGGTAAGGTACCACTATTCATGGTAGGCTTAAGGAGTATGATGCTATAGGAGAGAGTATTATATGATCTTGAGTTTGTCATCTGGGTCCAACTCATACATGATATGTATGAAGTGTTGATCAGAGGGAAAAAGTCAATAAGATCAATCATATTACTGATGGCATGGATATATGAGAGGTTTTCCATGTATCAACTAACTAGGTTTCCTCATGTGATTGATGATAGGTCACCTCAAGTGTAGAGATGGAGAGAGGACTAACTAGTATGGGTCATGCCCCACATGTCAATACTATAGATAGTGAGATGTGCATACATAATATGGTATCCATATGACCATAAGGTGACTACATGGCCTAGTTGGGATATGGTTGCACTAGTTATAATGAGGATGAAGGTGATAGGGCACTATATTTAGTGTATAGAGCCATATATGATGGCATGGGTACTAAAACATGTGGGTTTGCCTCATTTAATAGTATTGATATTGATTTTTGAGCCTTGGGGTCAACATGTGAAAGAGCCATGAGAGAGGAAATGACTAGGGCCACAGTGGTGAGGCTAATACTCAAACCACATCATGAAAAACCATAGACTATTCAAGCATGATAGGGAGTAGAATAGGAGGAGATGGGTGTGGAGGAGGTAGCACTAGAGGTACCACCACTAGATTTATAACAAGAGGAGCATTGGCCACTGAGGACATGATGTTGATGAAGGTAGAAGGATAGGAGATAGCTAATATTATCACCATCTTAGATGATCTAATAGGTGATCTAAGGGAGAGTTGGATAATCAAGAGGCCACTTAAATGTAGGCTAAGGTAGAGTTGAGCTATGATGATAGGATTTGTATTTAGGAGGCAACCTATAGAGGATGTGCTTAGAGTCTTCATAGATGGAGAGACTATGTTTAGAGGTCATGTGGATGGTGAGACCATAGTGGTCAATACACATACATGTAAGAAATATGGGTAAATTATTACTTAAGTTTTTATTATTTTGAAAATGGAGTAGAGATAAATAGATATTTTGAGATATAACAGTGATCTAATATCTATCTGGTGTGATTTTGTAAGCATAGAATAGGATGAGGAGGAGATATGGGGTTCTCTTGTGAGGAGATCACTCCACGACATCCTAGATGAGGTGTTGATGGCATATGGCCCTACTTCATTGGAGGACCCTAATGTACCATCTACCCCAGTTTAGGCAAGCTAGTTTAGATTTGATGGAGAGGTAGTGAGGTAGATATGAGTATCGAGAGAGAGAATTAACCACTAATAGAGATGAGTGTAAGAGAGATATGTATATGGTAGGCCCTAGTATAATAAAGACCTATGCATCTAGATATAGTGATACAAATGACATAGGCATATATAATGACCTTGACCCATATGACATAGGTGCAAGAGCAAGAGAAAGTGACACACATAGCAGCCGTATTCCACTTGGCATAGGTATAGGCATGGGTGATGCATTTATAGGGATAGGTGGATGGATGGAGATATCAGATGACTTAGTCACAACATTCTATGTGGAGGGGTTAGACTGAGGCATCGATAGGTAGTGTATCTAGACCATGAGATAGATAGGATGGGGCCCAACCATAGAGCTAAAGCATTATATATGGTTGTACTTGTTGTATCAAAACTCATAAGACACACACCAACACACACACACACACACACACACACACACACACACACACACACCTGATAGATCATTTTGGCATATTGATGTTGATTATGTATGATATTTTTATCATGGTTGTGATTGCGGATGGTTTCGATATATTTAATTCTAGCACAAGTATTTAATTGTTTATTGTATATGATATAAAAATATATGAGATGTGGTTTCTTTTCTAGAAGTATTTAGAACACATACATGGTTAAAACTAAATAATTAAAAAGGACTTGGTAAAATATAATCAATAAAAAATGTACTACACACTATTTCAAGTTGGGAAATGTGTGATAACAAGAAATTATTAAGTATAAAGAAACAAAATAATGGTAAAACAAAATCGTAAAAAGGAATTTTTTTAAAACCCAATGAAATATTTTTGCCCCAAATTAAAATAAGTAAAATCACACTAAATCACATTAGGATATATGAAAATAATGTAATAAAATGGAAGGTATGTAAAAGAGAACAAATAGTTTTAAAATAAATCAATTAAGTAAATCAATCATATTATATCACATTGGGAAGTATAAGAGAGAAAAATTTGGAAAAAGGTTTGGTCTAGAATTTGTCATACTAATTCAAGCTAGTAAGTATGAAAAATTCAAGAAATGGTTTGATTCTTACATGAACTCATTAAATAAGAAGATAAAAGTGAAATAAAAATGAAGTAATCACAAAAACATACTAAGTCAAGCTGTGAAGCATTTCAATGATGTTTAAATTCAAAATAAATCACATCTTATCTCATATTTGACACATGAAATTTGTTTTGTGACTTTTATTTATTGGAAAACTTTGTGAGGAGGGCTAGGTCCTATCCATGGTCTTGCATTGCAACTCCATAAAGGAAACACCATTGGGGTGAAATAATTGAGACAATAAGGTAACAAAAGATGTGGATAATAGGAATGTTCTATGATAGTAATGTGTGAGGAACATCAGGTCCTATCCATAGTCTTATAAATCAACTCATAATTGAGATCCCAAGGGGAGTGATCAGTAGATAAATCAATATTTCTCAAGAAGAAATATGAGGGATATAAGGAATAAAAAAGAGAATGTAAAAATAAATACTTAGGAATCTTATGAGAAGACCTTAGGAGGCAAGAGGAATATTAAGGACATGAGAAGACACTAAGTGACTAGTGACCATCAATGTACAAAGGAAACCTATTCACTATAGGCATAAAGCTATGTAGGTAGATAAATGTACTACTAATATCAAATCATGAAGGTAGATTGGTACAAGGAAAATTAAAATGGACCTAACTTATCATGACATGTTCCCTATTCTTTAGGACCCCTTATAGAGCCATCAATCTATTATGAAGATTGGGTACTTGTATGAGAAAGTAGGTAGCACTAAAAGATTTTTTTATTCTCCTCTTCTAATCTACTAGCCTACCACACCCCAAAGGACCTCAAATCTATTGTGAGGCCAAATATGGAGTTTGAGTTTCAATTATAAGAAGGATATGTGATTTGAATCACATCTTTTAGTATGATTTGACTTTTAATAATATTTTTGCCTTTTATATCATTGCCTTTTTGTTTAAACTGATATGGATTTTTACTTGTTATGGATTTTGAAGGTTCACCCTCCATATGGATTTAGACTGACCAATCATGAGATATGTAGTGATACACTTGGAATGAGCTTTAGGATAAGGTTAAAGAAAGATAAGTAACCAAAGACAAAGATGGACTAGAATACTTAAGCTTAACAATGAACCAACATGTGATCTCAAGTCTCAACCATGTATATGATTAGTTTGTGGAAAGGAAATAAAGGGACATAAGGAAATCCAAAGTGGAATTGTATAAGGAAATTATAATGAGATAAATTATTTTTTGAATTATCACATGGTATTAAAAAACATGATGAAAGGGACCAAGGTTGGTATAACCAAGTCAGTGTGATAATTATCTGTGAAAAATAGAGATAAGAGAGCAAAAAATCATGAAGACACAAGAAGAGATTTTTTAGAAAAAATCAAAAAAGAAAGAGAAATTAATGATAAAGAAAGATAATCATATGTAAATATAAATGACAATATGAGCAAGATATAGTACAAAAGGTAAAATCACTATAATAAAAATATATATTTGACACAGTGTCAAATGATATAATAGATAGATAAAATATAAGATTAGAGCACATGTCCAATACAAGTGTAAATGTAAAATCACCATGTATGTGCTAATAAATAATGATAAATCTTCCCACACACATTATCCAAAACATCAAATAGATCTCTATGGAGCTAGTTATGAACTGCTAGAATGTCTCGTCAATATTCAATGAAAACTAAGAAAATACTTCTCTTTTAATCTCCTCCATAAAAAAATTAGGAATACTCAATGGATCATGTTGAGGATGGAAATTAGGCAAGGTATGATTATTATAATTCATGGGAGTTGGATCTATGGGAGATGTAGATATCATTGGTGGGGAAGAATCCATAGGTGATGGAAGATCTATAGGTGAAGGAATCATGGGTAGAGGCATAAAAGATGATGAAGGGACCATAGGAGATGATGGAATCATAGGAGGTGGATCCATGGGAGAATAAGGATGAGAATTATTGTGAGAATGACATATGGGAGGAATGAAATAAGATCTAAGAATAGCTAGAAGATGATCCTTGAGATGTTGTTGGAAGATGTGATAATAGTCAGTGTTATGAGTGCTACATTGGTGCCATAAATAATATACCTTACCATACTTAGGTATATATTTAGGTAAAACCTTTGGGGGAGGCATGGATTTGTCTAAGGATAGATAAGAAGGATGAAAAGTATCAATATATTGTCACGACTTGAAATAATGGGTAGAAGAATGATTATTTGTTCCATAGAAGTAACAGAGACACTTGTGAGTAGTCTTATGATAAAAAATCATATAAGGCGATGTAACAAGAAGGGAATAAGATGTATAATACTTGTCAACCCATTTGGTGTGAAATGGAGCCATATTAGGAAAAGGAATCAAACCATAACCAAGAGAAAGTGTGATGGGAGGGGAATGGAACTAAGCTCAATAAAAGGAACAATGGGATGAGAGGAATGGGTAGACTCAACAATAGTGGAAGAAAGAATAATCTCAATTATAGTATGAATAGTAATGGGTTTTGAAGTGGGTTCTACTATGGTAGGGGTGGGATATATATAAGGTCTAAGGAGAGTTTCACTAATCTCAATGGTAAACCAACTATGGTGGTCAGGGTACTTAGCAAAGTAGTAAGGCCTAGTCATAAAATGATCCATGAGCATACTCCTACAAGGATACTAAAAATTTAGAGGTGTTTATGCCATCTTTACCCTATGATAAAGAGGAAAAATATTAAAATTAAGAACTATAAATGAGTTTAAATGGGAAGATACACAAAAAGACTCAAGTAAAGAAGAATGATAACAAGTAATCTTAACATCATGGGTATAGACAAGACTACCTAGAAATGGATCATATAAGGAATAAACATCATCATAATCTAGGGTGTGAAGGTTAATGACACAAGTAGGGATGACCTTTTCATTTTAGGAAGTGTGGTGAATAAAATGTTGAGTCTTGGTCAAGACTATGGGAATGTCATCATAAGGAGGTTTATGAGAATAGGGCTATAAAGAAGCAAGAAGCTATGAGATGAGGTGAGGCAAGAGATTGGAAGTTTTAATTTTTAGGTTAATCTCATCAGTCTTATCATCATAGAATATAAAAGGTTAGGGTCAATGTTCCTAATTAGTTTAAGATGATAGTTGTAACCTCTAGTTGAGTTAACAAGAAAGTTAAGATGTTGAGACTCATGGAATAGAATGATAGGAAAAGGTTCAAGAGTAGGAATTTTGAAGATACCATAGTCTTAGAATTATTTAAAATTTCAAATGTTAGTATCACCCTAAATCCTATAAATGGATCCATTACGAGGTAATTTAATGATTGGGTAAGTGGAAGAAGTAACATCTCTCATACATTGAGTCCACAGCCTACCAAACAAGATGTTATAAGAAAGGGGAAAGTTAAATATCATCACCTTCACATGAATGGTGATAGGTGGGATGGTAATGGAAAGCCACACACAACCTAGAGGAGAAATTTTCCTTCTATCATATCCTTGAAAGGTGTTAAGTGTGGAATTGAGATTACATTCTAAATATCCAAGGGTTTTGATAAAGTCAAGAGAGGAAACACAAGTGCTATAACCTACATAAATCAATGCATGCTTAACTCGGATATCACCTATTTAAACACTAATAAATAAGGGAGGATCATCCACATGGAGTATAATCTCATCAAGAATCATAGAGGCTATAGGAAATATTAAGGAAAGAGAAGTGTCTATAGTCTCATCAACATTAATAGACATCTCTTCACATTATTATAATATACTATCCTTGGATCCAGATAAGACTACTTCTCATCCTGGTAGGGGAGAACATGGGATATTCATCTTGAATAATTATTACATAAGATGGTTTATATGATGTAGATAATTCTTTTTAAGCTCAATAAATGTAATTTGGGATGGGAGATTGGTGAGATTCATGATGTTATCCCATTCACATAACCCATAAGAAGGTTGTTATAAATAGGTGCATAGTGGTTAAGAAGGTCCTCAAAAGGAGGAGCTAAAGTACATTGGAATTTTTGTTGATAAGCATTAGAAGTATTAAAACATTGTTTTAAATGATGTTATGAATATGAATTAATTGTTTTAAGTTGATTTTGATAAATTTTAGAAGAAATGTTAGTAGAAGCTTGATTGTCATTAATTTTGGAATATGAAGGAATGGTGGTTGAAATAGAATAGGAGGTGTTATCCAAGGGAAAATCAGAAATAAGATCATCAAAATTTATAAGATCATCTTACCCCAAATAATTTAAATGAGTTGGGGAATAATATTGGATAACACATTATGTTTGAAATGAAGGAAGAGTGTAGATAGGTTGAAAATCAATAAAAGCCACCACCCTTCACATATTAGTCATGCTAACCACATTCTCTTTGGAAGTGGGGTCAATAAGACTTTATATGTTATTAGTGGAATGGGTGGGATTGTCTTGGTTATCTTGAATAAGTTTTATGATTAGGGAGAGGGTCTTTGTAGATATCCAAATGAGCATTAGCTTTATTTAAGGCTTGAGATTTATCATGTGTTTTATAATCCTTAAAATCAATTTCATAGGCTTTTTGATGCTTTTAGATGATAGAATCATGATCAAAATTAGGACCAAGAAGAAAATCCATAGTTGAATTATGAATTAATCTACATGTCTCATGAGAATGACCCAAACTAGCATGAAACCAATAAAACTTGTTAGGATCATACCATGATTTCATAAGAAGGGCAGGGTCAAGTTTTCTTGGAAGAGACCTAGTTAGACACTTAAGAAACTCAACTAAAGATAGAGGTTTGTGAATGCTAATGTTATTAGGTGATGATAAGTGAGGATTGGTATATTGTTGATAAGGGAGAGATGATTCCAAATATTGGTTGGGAATGACATCTTGAACATTATGAATGGTTACATAAGAATCCATAACACCATCAGTGGTAACATCACATTTTTTATTCTTAAGTAAGAGATAAGTATCCACAAAAGGGTGGGGTGGATTGAATTGATGCATAAGGAAATATTGATATTTAACTTGGTTAATAACCTCCTAAAAATTAAGTGGAGAGAGAGTATGGACCTGATATTATAATTTAGGAAAGAGGGAATTAGTAAAGAGATGGAAAATATTGTTGTTGGCCATGTTATGTTCACACTTATTTGACAAAGTTTTCCACTTTTTAACAAAGGCCTAAGCAGTTTCATTTTTGAGTTGTTTATAATTAATGAAGTGGGCCAAAGTGTTTTCATGAAGATCATTAGTTTATAACTATTGAACTAAAGCATTCACTAAATCCTCCAAACTAGCAATAAAATGAGTTCTAACTTGATTATACCAATCTAATGCATCACTTGTGAGGGTTTTGGCCAATAGTTTGGTAGTGATAAAAGTGTTCAATTTGACCCAATCCTTATAGATATTTCCAAATGTTTTAAGATGAAGGGTAAGATTGGTTGATCCATTATAAGAAATTATAAGTGTGATACCTCTTATATCAATGTTAGCAATTTGACTAGTAAGAGGCTCATTCTAAAGATTCTTAGTGGTTTTATTGATCAAAGGAGGTTGAGGTATGATATTTCCTTGATAATATTGAGGAAGATGAGGGGGAAATTTTTAGTTATGTGTGCCCAAATCCATTTTTTGAGGATGAGATTGAAGATGAAGAAGGTGGTTTTACATATCATCATTTGATTTGTGTTATGAACTTGAAAGGTATTCATTTGATTGAGTTTTTTTAAAAATAATTGGTGTGTTTGATAGACATAGTTACAAACATTAAATTTTATATTTGTTTTGATATTAATGTCTTGGGTACCACTATTGGTGTTAATATGGGCTTGAGAGGAACTATGAGAGTGTGAGGCACTAGTGGCAAAATTTGCCTATGTATCAAAATATGGACTAGTGAATGGTTGAGATGAAGAAGCATTAGAAGCATGATTACCTTGGACAATAAACAAATCACTAGGGGAAGGATTAAGGATAGTGGATATTATGAGAGGCCCACTAGATGCAGAACCAAGCATGTTAGTAGATATACTAGGCATGAAGGTAGAATAAGTTAGAGAAGAAGAGATCATGGTATAAGAAGGGGTCATAATCAAAGGAGGAGGTTGAAAATAAAATAAATTGGTGCCTATAAATTCAATTGAGAATGTAGGAGTAGGTGAATGATGCTCTTCAGATTGACCACTAATCATAATATTGTAAATGGTAGAGGGGTATTTTCCTTGATGTTGAGGAAATTTAGAGATAAAGAAGAAAATTTTAAGGGTATACTCTAATTCAAGGTGGTATATAATGGTAAGAGAGGATTATACTATGAAGAGGTATTAGGAAGAGTCCCATAATTAATTGTGTGAGTGGTAATGTGAACATTACTAGTATCCAAGAGAGGATCCCTACTCTATCTATGGGAGACCCTATAAGGATTGGTAAAATTCCTCATATCTATTAACTAAAATTCAGTGTTGTCATCAAGAAAAAAGTCCATGATGAAGGGAAAGAAAGAGAGATGAGAAATCAAAGAAACAAAAAATGATAGAAATAGTACAGGGTTGACTGGGTTAACCTAACACAAAAATAGGGTGTATAAATAGTATAAGGTCAACTAGGTCAATCTAATATAGTGAAAAAAGACTAGAAAAAGTGTTAATAGGGTCTGAAAATAGCACAAGGTTGATTAGGGTGATCTATTATAGTGAATAGAGGCTTAAAAAATGTATAGGGTCAACTAGGTCAACTTAGTACACCAAATAGGGAAAATTAGAAAGCCTATAATAGACTGTGAATTGAAATAAGATAATTTTTTTAAGTAATTTGAAAATTAAGAACTAAAGGGAAATGAACAATCACTTGGATTAATAATGGCTAATCCAATTAAGGCACATAACATAAAACCTTGCACCAATGTTGGCTAATGCAAGTTGTTACAATACAAAATACAATTGAGCAAAGAGCAAGCAATCAAATTGGAAAGTAAATAAATAGCTAAATGGTCAACCTAAATATTTATAAGATTATTAGGATATATTTTTAAATATGATGGGAAGTTATATATAAGGAACTAGAAAGTAATATAAGGATAGTTTTAGGTAGTTTGGGCTGAAAGGGATTTGTAGTGGTGATTATATAGGCTTGGTATTAGGGCCTACCCCCTCACTTCACACACCATAGTGACAAGGGTGTCAGATGCTTAGAAATAATATAACATTAACCATGCTTTATACTTGACTAAAACATCAAGTCAACTTCCCCCTTGGTGATGAGATCCAACTAGGTTAGCCTTGGGTAGTCAAATGTTAAAATGCTTGTATATATTTTTTGATTTGGTCATGTGTGCATAAAATAGAAAATAGTGAAACTAAATGGTTAATTTAAAATCCACCTAATTAGACTATTTGATCTATTCTAAGCATGCAACCAAAAAAAAGTAAAAGTATGAGCTAATTACTAGCATATAAAGGTTAATTACAATTTTAAAACAAGGTATAATGCTGATATATTCAATAGTGTATGAAAAAAGTATAGAATATAGTCAACAAGGTTGATCTTATACTACAGAAGCAAGGTCTAAAAATGAACAGGGTCAATAGAATTGACTTAGTTATCCAGAAAGCACACAAAATATAAAACTACGTGGACAGGGTTGACCAAGTTGACTGTACAAGGGCAATTTTGAAGACCACAAACTATGAAAGGAAAGACTAAAAAGAAAGAGATATAAGTATAAAAAGGAACCTTGGTGGATTAGAGATGTAGAGAAGGAATATTACTATCATAGAACCTTGTGAAATGCTTATAAAAACTTTTAATTGGGTTAACTGGGTTGATCAAGCTCTATAGGAACCTATTGTTAAGTGTCTGTACTATATAGGGTAGACTAGGTCAACCTAGTATGCTCAACATGATATTTGAAAGTATATAAATTATACTAGGTTGGCTGGTTCACTCTAGTAGTATGGACTAGAAGTTTGGAAAGCTAAAAACCTATACTAGGTCAACTAGGTTGATCCAATAGCCTATACCTAAAAACCTATGCATATAAATTAAAGCTAGGTTGATGTAGTTGACCCAATATGGAAAATATATGATAAAAATAATGATGAAAATAATGAAATAAGTGAAAAAATCCAACAAGGGTTAGTTCACACTAGGTTCACTAGAATGTATGCAGTCAGAAATGCATCATGCCTATAAATCAATCCTAGCTCGAATAAGATAGAGCATACCTACACTTAAGATTGGGAATATATTTGTTAAGTGGGAGCATGAACAATATGGGGATATTTTATACCTAATTATGGGATCACTTAGCACAATACATAATGTTAAGGAGGGTTCCAAAGCCTCCATACTAACACAATCACATAATAACCTTAAGGGGGTCATAGGTTTTGATATTTCACTTATTCTAATAAAGATAAAGTAAATATAATCTAGTGATCACCAAACCTTGTGGCAAAAATTTGGGGTTAGAAACAAAACAAACTAAACTAAACATGCATAAAATACATATATTCACATTAATGTATACATAATCCTAATGCGTGAAAGAGAAGCACAAATGCATTATTTATCTACTCTTATAAAGGAGAAATAAAATTAAGAATACTTAACTTTGAAGATGAACCCAATAATCCTCAAACTCTCCTTTGGACATGGTGATTCACAAGATATTATTATGGTATGTAAGGATAACGAAGACAAATCAGCTCTAGGCTACACAAACTATGCATCCAAAAGACTTCTCCACAAGACAAGATATGTATCTCCAAAGAAAGTATGGAACCCTAAGCTTTATTCCTCAAGTATAATGGTAAATAAGTAAATGTTCATTCTTACTGATTCTTTTTCAATTCTCTATTATCAAATGGTTGGAAGTGAACTTTTATATATAGGTGGATCTTACCCTAAATCCTTTTGAATATGTCAGCTTTACAGGGTCAACTCAATCGACCCTATATGTTTTTGGGAGATAATTCATTAGGTCCCATGCTATGTCAGCCAAGTGGATAACAAGATTCAAAGTGAAAAATAACCAAAATAGTATAGGGTCAACCCAATTGATCCTACATAGTAATCAGAGGCTAAAAACTATACAAGGTCGACCCAATTGACCTAATACAACTAATTTTAAAAAGGGGGATGAGGCAAAGAATATGAGGATAATGATGTGATAAATGATTATATTGGGTAAAATTGAGAAGAATAATCTTAGGTTAAATTTTTTTAAGAGACAAGTGTGTAGATGATAAGTGGCAAAAGGGACAATAATCTTATGAAGCACCAATGGTCTAACCACCCCTTTCCTAGTGCACCCCTTAAGAGATGAACTCATTGAGATTGAAACTCAATGGGTTTCTATAATATAAAATTTTTAGTAAATGATAAAAGTTTCAAAATGTAATGTGTATACAGTCATCATATTCTATATTTGATTCTTATGGCTCTCTGGATAGTAATGTTAACTTAGGATTGTTGCATCAATGTTACTATCTAGGTTCAACACTAGTGTCATGTATGTAATATCTATTGAAATAGGATGCAACCACATATATGTTTATTGGTTCATCATCACCTTCACTTTGGTGAATTTAGATTTGGGTCATGGACCGTCATTCCTTGTGAAATAACAAAATCCTAGCTTTTCGTCTTTAATGTGACCCTGGGGAAAAATGGGTTAGTGGGCACATGGTGTTGAGATGACCCCAATGACCTAACTATAAAAGAGGAATACCTACATATCCAATAATCCAAAATAGGGCCTCAAAATCATGTAGTTCTCCTATATGTTTTATATTGTCTGTGAATCATGCAATGTGTGCAAAGAAAGTATAATAGTGACCTAGCTTGTAACTTGGAAAATAAGACCTTATGACTACTTCTTTAGTATTTCAAACCTATACCTAGATTTTTTATTTAGCTTATATCATAATAGGGTAGAATAGGAAATATTTTGATCACTTGAGCGTTTCTTGAATGCTCTTTTGAATTGAATCTAGGTATATACTAGTTTTCATAGGTAAGAATGAATGATGATTGATATTCTATTTATACTAATTTTATGGAGATATAACTCACATTAAATCACTTAGGTTAACCATTAAAATATATTTAATTTAAAAATTGGATGACTTTAGGGAACTTGGCACTTGCATTGAGATAAGATAGTAATGTCAACACTATTATCTCTCCTAGACATTAGTGTCTAGGGAGTATCAAAACACATACATGCTTAATAATTTAGAGATGTATGATAAGTACATTTTAAGAATTTTGGTCAAGATAAGATATCCATGTCATAAATATAATACTATTCAAACTAAGAGATACATTAAGGGGGAAAATATATAGTAGATGTGAGGCTTGTGGAAATAAGGAATGTGGAGAACTAAGAGGAATATCCAAGGTCTAAGTTTTCCAAGTATACAAGACTAAGGTGTTATATAATCACAAATTATCATCTAAAATTCCCCCTTTTAATATAGTAATGAAATTATGAGTTTAAAGGAAAAGAATAATTACCTAGGTATGTATGCACACCTTATCTTTGCTTGACTTAAACTTGAGTGATTTATTGGTGACTGGTTTACAACTAAGATCATGTTATAATACAAATCATTATATGTAATATGGATTGAAATTACTTGAAATAGATTGAAATTTAAAGAGAAAGGTTTATGAGTACACCTTTGTGATGATAGAGCCATCTTGGCTATTGGAAAGTTGTTTTGAAAAAGATGTATCATTGTAAGTCTTTGAAACTAATATTAGGATAAATATTTAAATTGCATATGTCAAAGGAGATAGACACATAAAGAGAGAGATTGGGAGGCACATGTCCCTAACATTGGAGAAAAAGTGACTTACCACCTAGTAGTTGAGATTAGGTCAATAATGTAACCCAATGATACTTATAACCTAGTGAGGTTGGATAATACAATTAAATCCAACTTGAAACCATGGAAAGATTGAGAGATTTTATCACCTTAACCATACCAAAAGGTTAACCAACTACTGTAGTAAATTGGTTCAATAAAGTTCATAAAATTCCATGGGGTATTAGTACATACTATGGTAATGTTCCATAGAAGATATTTGAAATCAAAAATTGATTTGAATTTTGTAATATTAGGCACATGTTGCATATCATATGCATCTTAGATATGTCACATACTGAAACTATGTATAAAATGGTACCAAGTATAGAATTATGCCATAAATGTGTATCTTTTGTTATATAAAATGTGAAATTGGATGACTTAGGCATGAATAATGACACCCAACCCATAGGTCCTCCTTCCTACAAACACGACCCTTATAGGCTTTTCTTTCACTAATTTTTAGTCATTCGTAGCCTTCTAGACTTAGCTATTTCAGACCTAGGTAGCCCTTTTAGGCCTAGATATATACCCCTAGGTCTCATCCCATTAGGACAACAACACCTAAATTGGATAGGAGTGCTAGAACCTAGGGTGTCATATTTTTGGTGCTATTGTCCAAGTGCATTTTTATCTCTAATGGTCAGATTCTTTCATATCCTTATCTTTTTTCTTATCAAAATAATGTGAATTCATTTAACCCATGATCATTAATTACCATATAAAAGGCCATTCAAATTCCATTTAGAAGGGTTGTCACTCATTTACATGAAATAATTAATAATACAAGCAAGTACACTTAAGCACTCTTCCCTATTCTCTACATACATCCTTCTAAGAGCATTTAAAGCCTATTCAAGCATTCATACCAGTCCCTAATCATCCAAAGTACATCCAATTTTGTATCTAGTCACATACATCACACATAATTTCACTAATCACTTCAATGGGATAACTACATTAGCATGATCCTTCTTCATAGTATTTGTATGTAGGCAACGTGCCTACATAAGGGGTGTGAAGTGCATCTAGTGTATCCTTTACACACTAACCCCTTCTCTCTCTTTCCCATGTTTCCATTAAAGTTCAATAAAAAAGAGCTCCTAAGGGTTTTTAAGACTAAATTAGACACAATGATATCTTTAGGCTTCTAAGCCTAAAAAATTCATACACAATGTAACATAGGCCTACCAAATAGAATTGAGAAAGATTTTAGCCTCAAGAAAATAGTGTCAAAATAAGGCTACAACACGAGACAATAGGATTTCCACTTTTGTCACTCTTGTCCAACCTATAAATAAAGTTTAGGAACCTATTCTAGCATGTTTTTTAATCCTTCTCCTCCAGTATCAGGCCCTATCTCAGTTCGGATCAACCAAAATAAGCTAAGTTCTATTTTCTCTCACTTCTTGATATATTTAGAAAAGGAAAAAACTATCTATTTACACAAATATTTAGGTTAATTAAAGCATATTATTCATTGATTTACATTGATCAGACTTATTTATTACTTATGAATTAAAACACTTAATTTCCTAAAATAATATAATATTTGGTGAATCTGACCTACTTCAAATTTTTGCACAAAAACCTTAGGAACCCTAGGGATAATTATTTTTTATTTTTTGCCATAATTTTTTGATTTTTCCTAAATTTAAAAATAATAAATCTACCAATTCATTGAAAAATATCATATATTTTATTCAAATCATAGTTTTCACATACTAGGTCCTTTTTGCATACAAACACTTTTCAAACACTAGGAAAAATATATTGCTCATTTTAGAAATATTTAATGATTTTTTCTAAATTTTTCAAGAAAAAATCTAAAAATTTCTTTTAAATTTTCAAATTATTACATTAATTTTGAAAAAAAAAATCAAAACCCTAGTCGCATCAACTAAACTCCCAGTTATTTTCTAGTAATTTTCACATCATTTTCTAAATTTTTAATTGCATATCAAACTCAAAATATCAATTTCAACATTAAAAATTACTAGTATTTTTCACAAGTATTTCTAAAAAAAATTTAGTTGCATATACTATCACCTCTTTGCTTCTTATGGTATCACCTTACATCTCTCGCTAAATTTCAAAAATGATGTTCTTTTAATTACAAACTTTTCTTACATTTATTGCAAACAATTAGGAAACCATAATAGTTCCTATCATGTACATGAATGATGAATTTTATCATATGTTAGTACAAAGTTACATTCTATGCATTTCATGCTTAATGTTCATACTAATGGATTATTTTAAAACATTTATTGCTAAAATTATACAAGATTTCCATATGCCTTATGCATACTTTCTATCTCTCCTATGGAATAATCTTCAATTTTATTTTTCTCAACATTTTAGAAATATTATGTTACAACTCAAATCTCGTTATGAATTTAGACATAAATCCATGTTCTCTATCCTTTACTCTCTATTTTTCATATGGAAAAATCTCTAGATTCATTATGCTCAATAAATAAAAAATGTTAGGTTACATATAAAAAAAATTATGCATTCAGGCACAATGTCACATTTTCCATCTCTTACTTGATATCTTACCTATGGCATCCTCTTTATAAGTATACCTTTGCACAAATAAACACTCAAATTACATGTATTTTACTCCACATTCATGATTTTTGCCACAATGCATATAAATCATTAGTTATTTTTGAGTATCTCCCTATCATCACTAGATGCTAGTAAACACTAGTGGTTATATTTATCCCTCCTTCCTTCAAACTTGGTACATCTAGATCTTATCCCATAACTACTACTAGTGTTATCCTTATAGTCAATCATGCAGTCCATGTTATCACCCAAGTTTATGAAGATAGGCAGGTTGATTATACTCAGGGATGTAGATTTTATACTTAGGTTAAATCCCCTTCCAATATAATTTATATTATTGAACTCCTTCAATGATCAAACATTTAAAAATATGTATTATATGGAACCCTTCATAATACTAGGATTTTTATTTCCACTGAACCAGCCTATGTTGCATCCATTCTCAACTTAATGCAATGGATAGAAGACCATATCTATTTTGAAAAAGAGGATTTACCCATGTAACGCATCATTGAACAACATCTACCTTTGCACATTCAATTACAAATTAATGATGTGGGAGTCAAAAGAGTACTAGTGGATAATGGTTTAGGCCTTAACATTTGAAACATATCCTTTCTTAAACATCTTAACATACAAAATCAAGATCTAGACCATTTCAATATGAACATCAGAGGTTTTGACAACATTCCATAGAAAGTAATGGGTCAAATAACACTCAATCTTTCCCTAGGGCCCAATACACTACCAACAACCTACCAAGTCATGCCAAATGACCTTAATTGTAATTTACTACTTGGTTAGCCCTAGATTCATAATATGCATGTAGTCCCTTCCACACTCCATGTTTGTCTAAAATTTAGTCATAAAGGTTACATATATATGTGCCCAATAGACAACAAACCTTTTAAATATTGTCAATTGGTTGAATCTCCATAGAATTATATTCCACACTTTAATCTAGGCTATATACCTCAACAACCCATCACTCCAATGGACCCTTAGACCATACACAAAGTTAGACAGTTCCAAATTATGTCATAACACCAACACCAAATCACCAATTCACTTCACCCTTTACACTCAAATATCTTAATAAGATGGGATATAAGGGTAAAGGACTTGGAAAGCATGAACAAAGAATAGTCAATCCTATCAAGGCATCCACAAAACATAAATTTTAGGGGATAGGATACTAGTTTCACCTTAACCATGATAAATCCTCTCCCACCCTTTCACAACACATAAAATTATGTCCACTGATTATAAGCACCAATAATATATTCAATCGTACTTATACATTATCATTGATCTACCCTGATCTTATTGATAATATAGCTTCACGTAACATGTTTTCATTAGATGAATTATCTAATGATGAATCCCTCTTAAAATTCCTTGGTGTATATGAGGACCTCCCATTTGTTATTATAAAAATAAATTTCTAAACTACACAAATTCCCATGCATACTTTAGACAAACTATAGACTCCCCTTGATATACTGCTTGAATCTGATGACACTATCCCTACAAATCCATACATAATTGATCATTCCACATTAATTAATGAAGGAATAGTAAATTTTAATTTCAAAACCAATAAGGATCCCTGTATTGTCTTATTAGCTACTTCCCTAGAAAAGGAAGAGGATACTAAAATTTTTCAAGCTTTAACAAATTTTCTAGAACTCTTTGCTTGGTCATATTCTGATATGCCAAGAATTAGTACATCTATAGTAGTCTGTTAGATTCCTTTATACCCTGATGCTAAACTAGTTAAATAAAAAATTCACAAAATGCATCCTACGATGGCTCTTCTAGTCAAAGATGAAATTCAACACCTCTTAGATGTTGGTTTCATTCACCTAGTAGCACACCCTAAATGGATTTCTAATATAGTTCCCATCATCAAACCTAATAGACAAATTTGATGTTTTTTTATTCAAGAGATTTAAATAAAGCATGCCCCAAAGATGATTTCCCTTTACCAAATATTGACATGATAGTAGATTCCATAGCCAGATATGAAATGCTATCATTTATGGATGGTTTTATTGGTTATAATCAAATCAAAATTACTGAAGAAGGTCAAGATAAATATCTTTTATAATACCATGGGGTACATTTTTTTACATTGTTATGCCTTTCAGATTAAAGAATGCTAGAGCCACATATCAACATACTATGACTCAATGACTTAATTCACCATATTATCGAGGATTACATTAATTATATACTAGATAAATACAAATAATGACAACATCATGTTATTGATTTAAAAAATATTTTTACATGACTCTAGCAGTATAACATTTGATTAAACCCACAGAAATGTGTGTTTAGAGTTACATTAGGAAAACTCCTAGGTTTCATTATATCTCAGTGTGGCATAGAAGTTGATCTTAATAAAGCCAAAGCTATTATTTATATGCCACCTCCTACCAAATTAAAACAACTTTGATCCCTTTTAAGGCAAGATCCAAGCAATCCACCATTTCAAATGCCAACTTGATGATAAGACTTAGTCCTTTACTCAATTAATAAATAAAGATACAAAGTTTATTTGGGGCCAAGCCTATCAAAATAACTTTGAGATAATCAAGAAATTTCTTCTTCATCCACCCATTTTAGTACCACCTATCCATAACAATCTATTCTTACTTTATATCTCAACAACCAATCATGCATTAGGAGCACTCTTAACACAACACAATGATCAAAATATTAAACACAGTTTATTACATTAGTCGCACATTGGTTGATTATGAAAACAAATATTCCTAAATAGAAAAATTATGTCTAGCATTAGTTTTTTCCACAAAAAAAATTTGACATTACATGGTCAAGAATGAGACTCAAGTGATCACAAAAGTAGACCCTTTAAAGTTTCTACTAGCTAAACCACATCTTTCTATCCACATCACAAAATGGATTATGTTATTAATAGTATTTTAACTTAAAAATAGTCCTCTGAAAATCAATAAAGGGCCAAATCATTGTAGACCATTTGGTAAAAACACCATTATTATATACCAACCCTTTAAGTGACACATTCAGAGATAATTTTACTACATATTCTACTTATTCAGATACCTTGACCATCTTCTTTGATATTTCTCAATGTGCATCTAGTGTAGGGGTAGTCATTATCTTTATCGATCCTTTTGGCCATATAATTCCTATAGAATAATGATTAAGTTTCTCATGCACTAGCAATATAGTGGAATATGAAACACTTATCTTATGACTATTCATTGCACAATCCCTCCAAATCAAATCTATTAAAGTCTTCAATTATTCCCAACTTGTGGTCAATCAAGTCAATGATGTTTATCAAAAAAAAAGAATAACACCTTATCCCATACCACAACATGGTATAGTGTCTATCATCATAATTCAATTTTTTTTTCATTTAGAGTATTCCTAGAAAAGACAATAGACACGTAGATGTAATGGCCAATGTTGCATCTCTAATTACCATTGATATCAATGATGATCAAGTAATTTTTATAATTAAATGATTATAATCACCATAAATATCCAACATAGATTTGATCACTCTTTCCATCTTAGCTACTACATGAAGCTTTGCAACCCTAGAATGGTTCACTAACATTTACAACTTTCTCAATAAATCTATTACACCAGACACTTTCTCCCAAAATGACAAATGTAAGTTACAAAAGCAAACACTCCATTATGTAATCATTGGTAGAGACCTTTTCAAATGATCCTTTGATAGACACTTACTATGGTGCTTAACCTTGATAGAAACAAAAATTACTCCAACTTAAATACATGATAGTGAGTGTGGTGGTCATTTTAACAAAAAAGCCATGTCATACAAACTCCTCTGATAGGGGTACTAATAGTCTACCATGGAAGATGAATGTTTACAATATGTGAAGCTATGTGATAAATTTCAAAAACATAGTAATCTACAACATAAACCATCATAACAATTATAACCTATCATCTCTCCATGGGCATTCATGTTGTGGGGATTTGATCTCATTGGGAAAATAAATCCCATGTCCACTGATGGACATAAGTTCATAATCATAGTCATAAAATACTTTACCAAATGGGTAGAATAAATTCCTCTTCAATCTACCATAGGTGATGACATTTGCAATTTTATCATGACCCATATTATTTCATGCTTTATTCTACCTACCACTATAATTTATAATAATAAAACATCATTCAAGAATAAAACTATTAATTTTTTTTGAGCCAAATACAAAATTAAACACATGTTCTCCACTCCATACTACCCATAAGGAAATGATCAAGTATAATCGACTAAAAAAATAATTAACAACATTTTTAGAAAAGTAGTAACCAAATTTGGTGACAATTGGCATAATCAACTAGTTTTTACACTATGGGCCTATCACACAAGTATTTGTATGCCCATAGGGGATACTCCTTATTCACTCATTTATGGAACAAAATCAGTTCTACCATTAGAATTAGAAATTACATCCCTTCATGTCTCCTTTAAATGTATTCTCAATAATGACAAGTATCAAGAAAAGCATCTACACTAGCTCAAATAGTTAGACCATACACATATTCAAACTATAGAACACCTTAGAATCTACCAACAATGTATACAATGAGCCTACAATAAGTGAATTCACATTCTAGAATTTGAAGTTAATGATATTTTTCTCAAATAAAACCTTCACAATGTCAATGCCAAAGAAGAAACCAAAGGAAAATTCAAGCCAAATTGGCTGGGTCCCTACATCATTAGTAAAAATGTTAACCCTAAAGTGTAACATATAGCCTCACTCAAAGGAAATAAACAAAAAAATGCAATGAACATTATGCATCTACACAAATTCCATGTATGGTATGCTAAATCTACACATTGATTACGCATAATCTCTTCTGCATTGATTGTACATAGCTTATATCAAAATATAAAAACATTCTTAAGATATAAAAAATACCAAAAACACTTTGATTGTATACATCATCCATGACTTACATTACTACTATCATGTTAGGACTTAAATTTTTTATTTCATGCTATTGTATGTTGATTTTTCTACATTACCATGTTTCACTTGATCTTCTTTGAGTGTGTGCAGTGACACCCAACTACTTGATTGCTTCATTCTACCCATCGAGGGGGTATTCATACTTATATATTTAAGACACAGATCTATATAAACACCCACTAGGGGCATCTTCTACATGACTATACCATCTAAGTTATGTCATTCCTATACTACACACTCTAAGTTATCATGTTGATATGCATTACTTTATAGATTAACTAGAATATTATATCGACATTTCACTAGTATTTATCACTTGTGTATCTCTTAGAATATACCTAGTCTTATACTACACTTGTTTTGCATACTTTCACATTTGCTTTGATTAGTTAGATATGCTTGTATCTTTCTAGCTATTACATGTTTTCTTTGCTTGCTTAGTGTAGTTTGTGTGATTGCATTTTCCAATTCTAGCTTATCTCTTACTTGTACCTTAAGAGATTTTCCAATTTAATTTGCTTATATTCATGTGTGTACCTTAGGATGCCTACTAATGTCCTATTTTTGTACTTTTCTATGTGCGTGTGGCCCTTATGCCAACTTTTATTATTTTATTTGTATGTATATATGGCATTTGAACATGCCTTGCATGCTTACTTTCTAGTTTAAGTGACATGTTCCCATGTCCCTTGTTGGCATGGCCCCTTGGCCATCCTTGTGTACTTCTTTCTTCTTGCTTATTTTTTAGATTGTTTTTTTGTTTTTCAATGTGTGCAATTCCATGATCCATATCATGCATTTCCCTTGCTTTCTTGGATGTCATGATGGACATCATGCTCTATCCCTCCAACTAAAAATTAACAACTAATATGTAACATTTCTAGTTTATTACCTTACACATGATTTCACATTATTATATCTATCTAGGCATACCCCTATTGATCTAACAACTTATCAATACAAACATTGCTATATCTTGAAACATATTTTCATATATCAAATGCTATATCATATATCTATAAAGTTTAACACACTTGTAGGACTCCTTTTTCTAAGGGTAGTTATTACAGGTTCATCATTCCTTCCCTCAAAAGAGGGAGAATAAAATAGGGGTTTTTTCATAAATACCAAAGCTTTTAATAATTGAAACAACATTTAGACCACTCAGTATAGAATCTAAAGGTTAAACCATTCAAAATAGAGAAAAAAATAGTGACATTTCTAGATCAATAACCAATTTTCACACTAGACAACATCACCAGAAATGGACAGTAGTGTCAAACATAGGGGTGTCCACATTTTTTCACTCCTATTTAGGTAGAAAAATGCTCAAGTTATCTAGAAATAGGTAGAAAGTTTAGTTTAAGGATAGTTTTTATACTTCTAGATCAGTCAGATTCAGTAGTTTTAGTACAATTTTCTCAGATATAGGGGTTATCATGTGCGGCATGATGGTTCTCACTTTTAGTTCAGATTAGGTAGTTGGCATAAATTTTAGATTCGAATCCATGTTCTAGACATCAGTGATTAGGGGCAATGTGTACATCACATTCCTCTTCTTTTGTTTATGAGTTTAGTTTATTCCAAGAATTCTTAATAGTTACATGCCTTACTTTATCTGTAGGTGGTTGGCATCATTTTTTGAGTTAAAATTTCATACAAGTTTAAATTTACAAGTACTTGAGTTCCTAAGTTGGCTTTCATATAATCCTAGTACATTTGTTTTAGAGTGGCTTTCATAAAATCTTAACCTCCATCTTTTGAAATGGCCAAGAGTGGCCTAGTTTTTAGCATACATTTAGGCTATCCATGACACATTTTTAGATTTATATCACATCCATGGGCTCCATGAGTCATTTCATATGACATATATTCTATACTAGTATCCCTTCATAGCTTCACTTCATGGGGTAATGATGGATCTAAAGGTAAAGCCTTTATATTCTTGAGCCACCTATTCAAAGGGATTAGACACATAGTCTATACATAAATTAACACACACATGATTCGTTAACTTCCCTTAATTGGTGATGATGGAGCCAAAGGGCCAGCCTTTTCATTCTTGATCCACATTTAGGGGAATTAAGCACTCAAATCCATTCATGATATTACTCTTGATTCAACACATATTCAGCACAATCCATCATCATGAAAAGTTTTTTATTGGTTTAAATACCTAATTCACACTTCTTAACATGCTCTCTCTATGCACATCCAACATCACATAGCTTCATGAGCTTCTCCCTTATAGGTAACTTTAGGTATGCTTTTTTTTCCTTTATCCTAGTATTTCACTTTGGTGTATCATAAAAATAATTGGGGGGGGGGGGGGTAATTTAGTCATATAAATTTTAAAATTAGATGACTTAGGCATGGCTAATGACACCCAACCCATAGGTCCTCCTTCTTGATCACACAACCCTTCTAGGCTTTTCTTTCACTAATTCCTAGTCATTCATAACCCTTTAGACTTAGCTCTTTCAAACTTAGGAAACCCTTTTAGGCCTAGATCTATCCCACCAAGTCTCATCCCCTTAGGTCAACAACACCCAAATTGGATAAGAGCACTGGAACCTAGGGTGTTTTATTTATGGTGTTATTGTCTAAGTACATTTTTACCTCTAATGGTTAGATTCTTTTAGATCCTTTTATTTTTCCTTGTCAGACTAACATGAATTTATTTAACCCATGATCATTAATTCCCCTATAAAAATCCATTAACATTTCATTTAGAAGGGCTAGCACTCATTTACAGGAAGGAAGAAAGAATACAAGAAAGTACACTCACACACTCTTCCCTATTCTCTACATATAGCCTTTAAGAGCATTCTAATCCTATTCAAACATTCATAATAGTCCCTAGTCATCCAAAGTACATCCAATTTTTCATCTAGTTGCATACATAACACATAATTATACCAAACACTTCAATGAGAGAACTACATTAGCTTGATCCATCTTTAAAGTATTGGCATGTAGGTAGTGTGCCCACACATGGGGTGTGAAGTGCATATAGTGTATCCTTTACACACTATCCCTTTCTCTCTCTTTCCCAAGTTTCCATTCAAGTTCAAGCACAAAGAGATCTTAAGGGTTTTGAAGACTAAATTAGACACACAACAAGCTTTCCAAGATTTTAGGCCTAAAAAATTCATAGATAGGGTAACACAAGCCTACCAAATAGAACCCAACAATCTTTTAGCCTCAGGATAATAGTGCCAAAATAGGACTAGAATGTCAAATAGTAGGGTTTCCACTTTTGGCATCTTGTCCAACCCAAAAATGAAGTTTAAGAACCTATTTGAGCCTATTTTCTAGTCTTGCTCCTCTAATATAGGCCCTATCTTAGTCTGGATCAACTAGAATAATCTAAGTTCTATTTTTTCTCAATTCCTACTATATTTAGAAAAGGCAAAATACTATCTATTTACAAAAATTATTAGTTTGATTAAAGCATATTATTCATTGATTTACATTTCTCAAACCCATTTACTTAGAAAATATTGAGTGATTTGATCACCTTGACCATACCAAAAGGTTAACCAATTACTATAGTATATTGGCTCAAAAAAGTTCATAAAATTTCATGGGGTATTAGTACATGCTATGGTAATAATCCATAGATGATATTTGAAATCAAAAATTGATTTGAATTTTGTAATATTAGGCACATGTTGCATATCATATACTTCTTAGATATGTCTCATACTGAGACTATGTATAAAATGGTATCAAGTATAGAATTATGCCATAAATGTATATTTAAATCATATAACTACCTATTCTAGATAATTTGAACAAGTGTGATTAACATGTTACCGTAACATTCCCCCAATATATATGGAGAAATTTGAAAACTAATTTAAGTGCCAATGTGGAGGACATGTTTCCAAAACATCCTCCCACTATAATTTAGGGATGCTAAAAATTGAAAAAGGTGTGGAGAACATGCTTCCAAAGCATAACCCCACTAAATTTGAGAACTATGAAAATGTGGAAGCGATGTCACCATGATATTCCCCCATTGATATTCACCACCTTTAAGGTGAGTGAAAAATAGTACCTAGTGGTTACCTCACCTCAAAGGGAGAAGATAACTATATATCTATATATTATGTGTCAGAACCATGTAGCATGTAGAAAAATGTGCACAGGGAATGTATCATATAAGTACATAAAACTAATGTGATCACATGTAAGCCTAAGATGCATGATAAATATCATGGAAATGTATAGATAGTAATATTACAATCTCAATAATCAAAAAAGCACACACATAAGAACACTTGAAATCATATCAATAAATAAAGGTCTTAGGAGACCATAAATAAGGGGCATGTTCAAATGCCACAAATTTCTATAAAGTAAGGAATGACATATTAAAATGTGCATACAACAAGTAATGACATATTCAAATTTCCAAGAAGGAAAACATAGGCATAGGGCCTACATACAATGGATCATATTCAAATGCTCTAACAAGTAAGACAATAACAAGGAAAAACACTAAAAGAAGTGTATAAAGGAAAATCATAAGAAACCAACATAAACATATAATAGTAGCTCATGGATCAAATATGTTAGTAAAAAATGTCAAATGAATAGCATAGTAAGTCCATGTGAAAGATATAAGAATGGATAAATCATGTGTAATTATATAAGATCCTAATCATGATAATGTAATGTGACTATAGAATGATATAACCTGGAAGTATCAAGATCATAAAATATGGATGCCCCAACATCTTAGAAATGTGAGTAGAGGGAAATACCAACACCCATAAGTGCATAGAATCATGTATATATGTATTCCCATAGATGTGTATGTAGGATTAAATGATATGCTATCCCTTAACATGGAACTAACACATAAATTCCAAGGATCCAATAAAACATGTAGGTGCCAGAAATGTTTTTGTATTTTTGTATTTTTTATTTTATTTTTGGGTATTTTTGAAGAGACAAGATTATCCTGTGATCTCATCCAAAGTATGATCATAGGTATCTTCCCATTTATAACAAGGTTAAAAAAATTGGTGGTACTACCAAGGATCATTTATAGGTGAAATATCTATCATTATAACATCTATGATGCTTGTCATATGTATAATAGGAATATAAGGTAATGAAGTAACAATATAAGGAATAGGGGTTTTATTAACCCATATCTATGTACTCTATCTATATTTTCTTTGGAATAGTAATATTAGGAACATGTGTAGGTGTTATGGACATTTGAATATGTTTTATAGAAGATGAGGAATTTGTGGAAGCCACTCTATGTCTCTAATGTAAAGGTCTCTCAAGTACTATCCACCTAGTAAATGGGATTGCCTATTTCTTAACCTTTTATGGTGAATTATTCTTAATAGGATTGATAATTAACTTACTAGGTATGAATTTCTCTTTTTTATTAATATGCTCATATGGAACACTAAAAACTTTTATTACCTTTTTGGATTGAGTGTACTTAACACACCCATGTAATGTATAAGATATTACTCAAAGAGTATGTATCCAAGATCATCCCAATATGTTAAAGACACCCATATAAGGTATACCTAATAAATTAATAACCACATGTGTAGGACAAACCTATAAAGGTAGATCAATCTCACCAAGAACCTTATATGAGGTCCCATCTAATGCTTTGATTGATCTGGTAGAGGGTTATAAATTGTGATGAGTATAACCCAAATGTGTAATTAATTTCATGTTTCATAAATTTTCACTTGAACCATTATAAATAATAACAATGTGTATGTGGTTTTAATCAAGGTATGCTTGAATGAATATATAATAAATATCAGAGTCATCATCCTTAATTTTATTGTCATCAATAGAAATGGTAGGTTTCTAAACCATAGGAGTTATATGTCACGTGTAAGTATCAATAAACCTATATAGTGGGTTTTCATAATGTGATGGATGAATATGAGTATTATATGTCATTTAGACTTTTAGTTATTTCTTAGAATGGTATTATAAAGTATTTTTAAATATCTTTTGTTTATGGTGATCACCAAATTCTGAACCCAATTCCTTGAAGGATCATCAAATGGAATTTTTTGGTCATCGATAAGGTCTTAGATCTTATGATTCAAGGTAAAACATATGTTTTTAGAATTCCTAGGGCCTTTTTGATAGTCATAATAATCATTTTCATCATATCCTTTAGGTAGAGGTATATTTATATCAACCTCTATATGAGAAGGGAGAGATATAAGATGACACTATCAACCACGGGAGTAAGGAGGCTTAAGTAAACATGTAAACTATCTCCTCAGTATATTAGATAAAATAAGATTATTAGGCTACCTATAAATTTCATTATATATGGTGGTTGTTTCCATTTTAGGCTCAAAAAGTTTTACCTTATAACTTAGTTTGATCATAAATTTAATACTAGATGTAGAAATAGTTGGTGTGTTTGATGCATATTTGAGCTTATTCAATGAAATAAGATTAATTTAATGGTCCCATATAACATGGCATAACTAATAAAAATATTATAACTTAGTGAAAATAATGGACTCATGTAAAGGAGCAAGCAAACTTTTCTTGAACATCTCTTACAACTCTTTATCAACCATAAGATTGGTCATTTTAACCAACATTGTCTTATACCTCAAGACATATTCATTAAATGTTCATTTATTCATTATTTGATATTTTTAATTTAATCATAGGAAAAAATTTCATTGATTTTAATATAAAGGTGTGCCAAAAACATATATGTAAAAGGTTTGAATTTTTTAATAGATCATATAGGTAAATCATAAAACCACCTCAAATCATAGTATTTAAGGCTCCTTGGAAACTATTTGGTCAAAATTTTATCATTAGAGGCATAATAAAGGCATGCCACAAATAATAATAAAATATTTTTCTCTAGATCAACCTTAACATCATAGAATGAGAACTTAGGTACAACAAAACTAGTTAGCAAAGGGTGTAAAGATACATCTAGTGCAATAGGTTTATGCAACACATATTGCGAATCAATGGCATGTGAAGACTTTGATTCCTTTTTTTTTAATGTTTATAACCTTATCCTTCAATTTTTTTATAACTTAGAGAAGATATTAAATTGTAAACCCATTTGGATTTATATTAGATCTAAGTAGTCATAAAAGGGGATGCAAACATGGTTTGAATAGGCATTCAAATTGGTATTTGAGTTGAAACAATGGGTAATTCCATAATAGATGTATTAATAATAGTTTCATGGAACAAAGGTTTAAACAAATAATTTGTTCCCCCATTAAAATTATTAACTTTCAACATGTTAAAGTGGGGTTTCTTGGTATATCAGGATGACCCATAGATTTAATATCATGATTAATAGATGGAGCCAACTAGTCATCTACACTCTTTGAAATTTTAATTTATAATATAGTTTTTAGTATTTCATTAAGATATTCATGATTTTGTAAAATGTGGTCATGAAAAAAGGAAATTTAATGCACTTGATCATGGTTTACTTTTTCATTTTCATTTGTTTCTTAATTTTTATTATCAAAATCTTCTTCTATGACAACCCTATCATCATGATTTTCATTGTCCATATGGATGTCATTATGATCCAAAGTATGAGGTCCCTCATTGGTTTGAGACATATAGGATGGGTGGAGTGGAAGCTAAATATGTTCAATAGACACACCCCCAATCTTGGGATATGTTTAAGTTACATGCAAAATAGTATAAATAATAAATTATAAAGTATAACAATTTGAAACCCTAGTTAGTTTAAAACCCTAAGAATTAGAAATTTTTTCATTTATATATGTTGGGCTCACAAAATGTTTAACCATAAATTTGGATTTGGATCCTCTTATGGTATATAAGTTTAATAATATATAAATGATAGGGCATAAGAGTGAATATCAGATCCAAAGTAGGTCAATTAGATGTTAAACTTAGATACAAAAATACAGGAAATTTATTATGCTAATATATTATAAATATGGAAATTACAACTATGATAGATATAAAAATGAAAAAGAAGTGATGTGCTTATCTAGATGTGATGCTAATGAATATCTACATCTAGAACATGCATGAATCAGATTAAGAGATGATCATAGAACACTCGTCATATTATGTATTTGATGCTTCTAGCTTTCTACATAGTAATGTCAACCTGGGACTATTACATTAGCACTATTGTTTGGGTTTGACACTAGTATCCTACATAAAATATCTATTGAAATAAGATACAACCACACATATACTTATTGGTTTATCATCACTTTTGATCTAGTGCATTCAAATTTGGGTAATAGATTATCACTCCTTGTGAAATGGAGAAAATATAGCTTTCCATATTCAATGTGACCTTTAGGAAAAAGGTTTAGTGGGCACACAGTGTTGAGATGACCCCAATGACCCTACTTTCAAAGGGTATTATATACATATCCAATACTTTATAAGAGATACTAAAACTCGTGTATTTATACCCTATGTTTTGTCTTGTGTGTGAATCATGCAATGTGTGTAAATCAAGTACAATAGTGACCTATCTTTTAATATAGAAAATAAGACCTTATAATTGATTCTTCAATACTTTAGACATGTAGTTGGGTTATTCCTTTAACTTATATCAAAATAAGGTAGAATAGGAAGGATTTTGATAAATTGAGTACTTATTGAATGCTCTTTTGAATTGAATTTAGTTATATGCTAGGTTTCATAGCTTAAGAATGAATGATGGTTGATATTATATTTATACCAATCCTATCAAGAGATAAATCACATTAAAGCACTTAGGCAAACCATTGGAATATATTTAATTTTTAAATTAGATGAATTTAGGTAACTAGAAACTTGCATTAGGACATGATAATAATGTTGATGCTACTATCTTTCCCAGATGTTAGTGTCTAGGGAGTAGAAAAATAAGTACAAGATTAAAACTCATAGAGGTGTAAGATAAGTATATTTTAAGCATTTTAGGTAAGGTAGGATATGTGTGTCATCAATATAAGACTAGTTGGACTAATATATAGGCCAAGGTGCATGAGATAAAATAGATGTGAGGCTTGTATACGCAAGGAGGGTGTATAACTAAGAGGAATAACCAAGGTCTGAGTATTCCAAGTGTATAAGATTGAGGTTATCACATCCTAATTTTTCTTTAAGATTAATAACCTATTGATTCATGGTTTTTAATGGTTATTATTTGGTTAATTGCTATTTTATTAATCTTATTTTCATATGTTGATTATGGGCAATTGTATGTTAATTTACATGATTAATTTAGATATGGATTTAGCTGTACTTTTAAATTTTATATATGATGATCATGTTTGTTAGTTTTACAGTAGTATATTATGGATTATATATATGTTTCAAGATAACTACCTACATTTTTGTGAGGTAGATACAAGACAAATATTTCCCTCAGAGTGTGATGGATGGAGGGAATCATTAGAGAGGGTGGAATAGATCGAGGAATTGGGGGGTGATAGAGGGAAAGGATAGAAACCCATGCACATGCCACAAGTAGGTTATTATGTTTTGTTCATTATTTGTTTTATATATCTTTAACATATCTTATATTTCATTTATGATTTCTTCTATGTTCTTATTTTTGTTTGATGCTTACAAATATCTAATTGTTTGATTTCACTTATGGTTTTCATACTTAGATTGACTCATATGATGTTGCTTTAACAAATAAGTGAATGTGTTAATGTTCTAGAATTACTCACTATTGTCTTTGGATATAACTATGTGTGACATGATAGTGTTTTATTTTGTATTCATTGTTATAGTATTAGTGGATTTCATTACTTTTCTTGATGTGTGAGATTAAGTTAATTATTAATCATATGCTAAGATAATGTCAATAATTTCATTATTTATATGATATTTAGTAAATATCACTATTTTTATTAAATATTATTACGATGTCGAAGGTCTAGTTATTGACTTATACTAGTCGACATTGCCATTTAAAATTATAATGTTTTATGACCATGGATGTATATTAGAGAGTTATATCAATAGACAAATGTGATAATATTTATTTAATTATTGAAGGTTTGTTCTATGTTACATTAGCATTAAATTATATAATGTTTAATGACATTTTTTAAGTTGATGTGAATGGTTATATTGTTTATTCAATAATGCTAACAACTAATTTAGAAGGGTCAAACTCATCATAATAATAATTCATAAAGTGATTATTGGGTTCAGTAAAGTCATTGTGCATGAATATAGTTCAAAGGGATTATTATAATTTCAATCATAAATTTTTTAATATATTACAATTTCTACACTAGTTGTTGACTTGGGTTAACAAACAATTAGCAAAATCATCATTTTGTTTAGGTATTTATGCATAAAGAAATTATTTGGTGATTGTTAGTTTTGTTAGTGTTTGATAATGCATCGAATGTGTTATTACTATGGCCAAAAAGAATGGGGAATTATGGTAACATGTATGAGATTAAAAGGAGGTGAAGGAGGATATATGGAAACATACAACATGGCATGTAGAAAAGAAATAAGGGGGTTTTGAGCTAGAGGAATAAGTCATAAAACATTTTAGCATAATCCAATTCACTTACCAAGTTGGTGTTATATTCACATTCATAATGGAATTTTGGTAAATATTTTATTAAGGGTTTTTATATAGTTTTAGTTTAATGAAATTATTAGATGGGATAAATGTTTGGCCCTATGGATGGCTCAGACATCCACAAAAATGAAGCAATAAGCCATAAAACCTTATAATGAATGGGTTTGGATTTTTATTCTATGCCATATTATATTAATAACCTAAAAATAATTATGTGCTTATATTTGTTTCAAATTTGGAAACCCTAGGAAAAATTATAGCAAGGTTTAACTAGTTCATTGATGGTGAATATTTACTTAGAGGTGGTAGAGTCCTTCCTCAATATTTAATGATAAACCATTAGACCAATAGGAACATAAACACATAAATTTAGTTTTAAACCCGAATAGGGTATGACTATATATTTGATGGTTTTGAACTCAAAGTTATTATTGATAGTTTAAGCCTTTTCTTTATTTATTAAGTAGTTTATTATTTATTATATTAGATTATAAATATACAAGTTTGGTTAGGGCATGGTTGTGTGGTTTTAAACCTAAAAATTATGCATGTATGATTATATAAGTCTTATTTTAGTATATATAAATTTTTAGAGTTTTGCTTCTTTAATATGACTTATTTATAAAATATACATATACAAGGATATGTATGTAAAATCGATAGGACTTAAATGGCCTATGATATATACAGATTGATGTGTGTGTGTGTGTGTGTGTGTGTGTGTGTGTGTGTGTGTGTGTGTGTGTGTGTGTGTGTGTGTGTGTGTGTGTGTCCAATTATGGATTATGGCATTAGTCTATATAATCCTATAAATAATTTGAAGAGTGAATCATATATGGAAGTTGATTGGTATTTTACTATAGTCGTACTATTAGATTTATGTGAGTAGATAATATCATGTTTTAAATTTGGTTACAAAGTCACATAGGTTAAATTATGAATTGAGGGATCTAAGTTTAGCAATTTGATGTAAAATATATAAATATAGCTGGCTGAGTTAGTCTTATGATTTTGTGTTGGAGACTTTTAAATAAAATATTGTTAGTTTAATAAATTATTTTATTTATTTTTATCTACTAAATATAAAAATGGAAGATTTCAAAGTAAACTATATATGTTTATAACTATAGGATATAGTTGGTTGAGTCTATATAAGATTGTATGCTTATTGATATATTTCTATGCATAAATAAATCTACCCTCTTAGATATAAATGGCTAAGTGTGTTTCTAAGTTAGCACTATACAATAAACATATCATGGATTTCAATGGATTGGTAAATAAGCTTAGATATAAAACATGAGTTTTAATCCTAGTTATGTAAAATAACTAAACCATTATATACATCGATATAGTTGAATTGTATATAACTATGTTCTTTTAGTATTAAAGTGTTGTTCTATGATGGTTTATTGGTTTGTTCAAAACTAAATCATTCTAGTTAACTTATGTTTATATTATGATTATCTGGCTAAACATGATACTCTAATTTATAGATAATGATTCATATAATTAGACTATAACATATACTATGCTTATTATACTGGTAGTTGACTTATTTAGTTATATACATAGCTAAGTTATTAGTAGCTATATAGAGATATGGAATACATCTTTTTTTTTTATCAATACAAATCTGACATGTGTATATTATATACAGACACTTAGTTAATGAACATTTCATGATAAAACAAATATATATGGGTGTATTTAGTTATCATGGATAAGTTATGAATGTGTTTGATTGTTTTGATGAAACATTAAATTATGTGGTATTTAGGATTAAATATCAAACATGTGATGATTATTATTTTTTGAATTGGATTATGATTTTACTTCTGATAATTAAACATTGAGATGGAAATATATATTATTTAAAGGAAATAATATTTTTAGTTACATGGTTTAGCAAAGTATTATGGGTACTTTGTTATATGTTTAATTTTTTTTTGAAGCATTAAATATAAGGTATATGAAATATTAAATATAGATCATATTATGTTGTTATATGATTATATTATAATTATATTTGTGAAGTATGGAATAAAGAAATAAGTAGTTTATTAATGTTATTTGATGGATGAAATAACATTTAGAGTTACATGATATTATTTAGTAAATTGATGTCTAGATAGGTTTCTTACCTGGATTGTATGATTCTATTGAATAATATTTATGAAATATATTTATTCTTCTATAATAAATTAGATTATTTAAGATTCATTGGATTAAATTTGATGGACTAAATGTATGTATTTTTTATTTCCATGTTTTAGCACATTTTAAATCTACTATCAAGGAAATATTTTGTTTAAATCTTTTGGTTTTTATATTATTGTATATATATACACACACCAAGATTTACATTAATGACCTTAAATAAGTAGTGGGATGGATTTCAATCACTTAATTAGTGCCACTAATGCATAGATGAGGTATAATCTGATTGAGCGATGCGTATGAAATTAATTGATCATAGAGATCAATAAATATATTAAAACTTTAGCTAAAGTAATGTTTATAGTTAAATATTGTCATTTAATGTGTTTGATATAGTTTAAATGTTTGTTTAATATCATGTTATAATGGATTTATTTATGGTATATATCATGTATTAGTTATCTTACAACACACGGGATCTAGTTTATCACTTTAGATTCCCACACCATCATTATCTACCCATGCATGAAGGGAGGGTCATTCCCTTGATGGGAGATAGTGTAAGGGATCAATAGTCCATGGTTGGCATGGAAAAACACTTGAATGATGTTCCCCCTCCTTACAGTAGTAATACACTTGAGATTACCGATGGATACTTTTATTGAGACTCATGCTTCATTGAGCTTTGTATCATTATATTATTATTATTGATACATTATTATTGATGTTTATAGTAGTGGTTTTAATGTTGTATCAATCGTGGCTAAATTTGTAATACTACTTCTATGAAATAGTTACAATCTTTATTTATATATTCAATGTTGTATTTATTTTGATATATTATTATTGTGGTGATCATTAGCTAAATAGATTAGCTATAGACTTTTATAAGGTTAAATAAAAATAATGGATTTAGTTAAATATCACTTGGGTAGGGTTCACCATGGTGAAATTTGATAGGTAAATTTTTGTAATCATTTATTTTTAAAAATTATCATATTCTAGTAAAACCTAATGGGGTGTTACATTATAGTATCAAATCTAAAGATCAAACTCTAGGACTAAATGTGTTTACTAATGTAAACTTATTCTCTTATTAATTAGGAAGAAGAATGGTGAAAATTAGATCAAGAATTGATGGTACCTCAAATACCAATCCTTCTATTGATCCAAATCAATTTGTTGTTGAGAAAGCTACAAATTTGGGAAGAACCTGAAGAGCATCCTACTTAGTAGTAAAATCCTCAAGAGTAGAGGCGTGAGGAAGTACCACACAATGTAAGAGCTCATGTAGATGTAGAGTTAGTATAATATATGAAAGGTGTATCCACCCAAGTTTAATAGAACTATTTTGGGATATGGAGATGAAGCATGGATGATAGAGATGGATAAATATTTTGAGATTCAAAATTACAATGAAGTCACCAAAGTAGTATGGGAATGAGTCAAAAGTTAAGGTTGAAAAGTGTTTAGTAGAAGCTAAGATTAGGTTGCCTGAATTCGCTATAGTAATGGATATATATGTTACATCATTAGGATCATATGATGTGATCATAGGATTCAATTGGATTGTAGAGCAAAAATCTAAGGTTGACTACTATCTGAAGAAGGTTGAGTGTCAAGATGATTTTAGAAATCAAACACAACTACAGGGTGAGAAAAGAGAGTTGAAGCTTAGGTAGATTTATGTAATTCAACTCAAGAAAGTGTAGAAGAAGGGATGTCAAGAATTTATTGTTAAGATAAATGAGATGGATGAGTCTAATGAATCATCCATCAAATATTATCTTTTTCTAAGGAACTTTAAGGATGTGTTTATGGAGGAGTTACATAGATTACCACCCACATGTGAGTTTGATTTCTTGATAGACATCATACCTAAATCAAAACCATAATCTAAGACTTCATATAGGATGATGACTATTGAGTTGGTTGAGTAAAAGGATTAACTTTAGGAATTGTTATTTAAATGGTTGATTAGACCAAGTGTGTCACCTTGGGGTGAACCAAAAGTCTTTATCAAAAATAAGGATGGTACTCTTTGCCTATGTATTGATTACATGATGTTAAACAAGGAAACAATTAAGAACAAATTTCTATTGCCTTGTATTGATGATCTCTTTGATCACATGTAAGGGGAAACCATCTTTTCTAAGATTGATCTTAGAATAAGGTATCATCAACTGAGAATCAAAGATGAGGATATTCTAAAACTATTTTTTAGAACTTGATATGGGCACTGTGAGTTCACAGTGTTACCTTTTAGGTTGACAAATGCTCTGGTAGTATTTATAAATCTCATGAATAGTGTGTTCAAAGATTATCTAGACCATTTTGTGTTGGTATTTTTAGATGACATCCTCATATATTTTAAGGATGAGGAAGAACATATTCATCATCTATAACTAATTTTGTAGCATTTGAGAAGGTATAAGGTATAATAAAGGTGAGAAGTTTCATGGGATTAGTGAGATACTAAAATAAAAAATTTCCAAATTTCTTTAAGATAGATAATATAATTACCTCTCTTTAGTGAAAGAATTAGAGTTTTGTCTAGTTAGACAAGTGTGAGGAAGTTTTTCAGGAGATGAAAAAGAGGATTACTTCAACACAGTGCTAATAGTTACCAATCCTAATGGTCAATTTATAGTGATCATAGATGAATCTAAGGATGGACTTTGATGAGTTATTATGCATGATGGTTCATTTGTAACATATGAGTCCAAAAAACTAAAGACTTATGAGGTGAATTATGCCCCTCATGATTTGTAACTTGCTACAATAGTAGATGCCTTGAAATTTTGGAGGCATTATGTATTAGGGAAACCATTTGAGATCAAGACTGACAACTTCAGAATCAATTACATCTTCACCCAACTGAACATAAATGCTTATCAAAGATGTTGGTTAGAATTCTTATCTGATTATAATTTTGATATTAATTATATCAAGGGAAAACAGAATAGAGTTGTTGATGCTCTAAGCTATAGAAGGTACATACTAGTCATGGTTACTATCAAGAGTTATTTCTATGATCAGGTAATCAAATTCTCACCAAGAGATGAATTTTAAAATTAGGTTAAGAAATCATTGTCATAGAATGCTTAGAATCCTAGGTATACAAGATTCAAGATAGAGAGTGATGGTATTTTGAGGTAAAATGGTAGGATGTATGTGCCTAATAGAGAAAATATGAAGAACACATTGCTAAATTAATTACATAATGCCCCATATTTAGGACATCCAGGTGTAACCAAGATCATGGTTTAGCTAAGACCTCTCTATTTCTAGAAAGGGATCAAGAAGGATGAAACAAATTTTTTGTCATGTTGTTTGGAATGTCAACATGTGAAAGTTAAACATGTGCATCTGACATGATTGTTATATCCTCATGATATATTAGAATAGAAGTTTTAAATGAATATCATGGAATTTATCCAAGAGTTTCCATTATCATGGAACCAACATGATATTATTTTAGTTGTAGTTGAAAAACTAACCAAGGTAGCTCACTTCATACTAGGTAACTTGATAGATGATACACCTATTCCTATAAAGAGATTCTTAATATAGGTGTATCGATTGAATGGATTTATAAAAAAAATATAATTTCATATCAAGATATAAGAATGACTTATAGATTTTTGTTAAATTTGTTTTCAACTCTGGGTATGCAATTAAATTTTAGCACTGCATATCACCCAAAAAGTAATGGATAGGTAGAGAGAGTTAACTAGATTTTAAAAGATCTCCTTCATATGTATTTCATGGATCAACAATACAAGTAGGAATAGTACCTTCCATTGGTTGAGTTTGCTTAAAATAATTCATACCAATCATTTTTAAAGATGGATTTGTTTAAAACATTATATGAAAGGAGGTTTAGAACACCAATTAGTTGGGACATGTTAAAGGACATGGTAGTCTCTGTACCTAAGATGCTTTTGGAAATGGAAGAGCAAGTTAGGATAATTAGGTAGAAGTTGGTCAAGGCCAATGATAAATAGAAAAGTTATGTTGATTTAAACACAATAAAAAGATATTTTTATTTAGGTGATAAATTATTTCTATGGGTTAAGCCTCAAAATATATCAATTAAGTTTAGGAAATGAACCAAACTTTCACCTAGATATGTGGTACCCTTTAAGGTTTTGTAATTTGTCAATATTGTAGTGTATAGGCTTGCATTACCACCATCTCTAGATCTTTTATGTAATGTCTTCCATGTTTCTTATCCTAAAACGTATGTTTTTGATTCTTTACATGTGTTGGACTGGAATGCTCTATAGGTTATGGATCCTAGGGTGGTCATAGTAGAACCAATAAAAATAATTGACACTCATAAACTCAATTTACATAATAGAGAAGTGTCACAATGCAAGGTCTAGCTATACCAATATTATGAATATAGTGCCATTTGAGAGGATTATGATGAGTTTTATAGGTTGTTTCAATTTTTTTTACTTGATATGTTAGTTCATATTATTTTATTTTTTGCTAAATAATGTTTTAAATTCAAAACTCATGTTTGAATAAGTGTCATTGGGATGATGGCTAGCTTTAAGGGTGAAAGATGTCACATCTTGATTTATCTCTAAGATTAATAACCTATTGATTCATGGATTTTTATGGTTATTATTTGGTCAATTACTATTTGATTAAGCTTGTTTTCATATGTTGATTATGGGCAATTATATGTTGCTTAATTTACATGATTATTAAAGCTATGGTTTTAGCTATACTTTTATATTTTGTACATGATGTTCATGGTTTTTAGTTATTACAATCATATATTATGGATTATATATGTGTTTTGGGATAACTAGCTACATTGTTGTGAGGTGGATGTAGGATAGATCCATCCCTCAGAGTGTGATAGAGGGAGGGCATCATCGAAGAGGGTAGCATAGATGGAGGTGTTGGGGGATGATAGAGGAAAAGGATAGAAAACCATGCACACACCACAAGTAGATTAATATATTTTGTTCAGTGTTTTTTAGATAGATTTAACATGTCTTAGATTACTTATATACTTTATGTTGTGATCTTGATTTTTATTTGATGATTATAAAGATCTAATTATTTGATTTCACTTATGGTCATCATACTTAGATTGAATTATATGATGTTACTTTAATAAATAATTGAATTTTTTAATGTTTTATCATTACTCATTGTTGTCTTTTGATATAACTTCATGCAACATGATAATGTTTTATTTTATATTCATTGCTATAGTAGTAGTAGATTTTATTTCTTTGTTTGATGTGTGAGATTAAGGTAATTATTAATCCTATGTTAAGATAATGTCAATAGTTTTATTGTTTATATGATATTTGGTAAATATCACTATTTTGATTAAATGTTATCATGTGGTCAAAGGTCTAGTTATTGACTTATACTAGTCAACATTTTTATTATGACCATGGATGGATATTAGAGATTTATTTTATTGGAAAAATGTGATAATATTATTAATTTATTTATGTTTTGTGTTATGTTGCATTAACATTTAATTATATAATGTTTAATTACTTTTTATAAGTTGATTTCATTGGTTATATTATTTATTCAATCATGTTAACAATTAGTTTAGAAGGGTTGAACTCATTATAATAGTAATGCAAAAAGTGATTAATGGGTTCAATGAAGTCAATGTGCATGCATATAGTTTAAAGGGATTATTATATTGTTTAATCATAGAAATTTTTAGATATTAGGGTTTTTTAAAATTTCATTGACTTGGGTTAACAAGAAATTAGCAAAACCATCATTTTATTTGGGAATTTTTGCATGAAGAAATTAGGAAGTGACTATTAGTTATGTTAGTGTTTGATCATGCATCGATTGAGTCATTACTATGTATAGAAATAATGGAGAATTTTGGTAACATGGATGAGATTAAATGGAGGCAAAAGAGACTAGACGGGCACACATGACATGATAGGGAGAAAATAAAGAAGGGGGTTTGTTAGGAATATCTTTTACATTAGTGTGAGTTTGAGTATTTACCAAGAGGTAAATAATAAAAATTGATATTTACTGAGAGTTAAATGGTAATTAGTTGTTATAACCATATGGTTAATATGGTAAGTTTGAATATTGTGTTGTTGAGATATATTGGTATATGTTATAACAATATATCATATTTAGGTGTATGCTTTATTATAGGAGTTTTGAATGTTTTATAGGTGAGAATATTGGAGATATTATAGGAAACATTATTCCTATATATATGTTTTTAATATGTTGGAATGTATTATCAAAGTATGAGAGAATTTAGTATACGCAGAAATAATATAATATAGTGTTTTTTAGAAATCCACCTATGTTTGGCTCTATTATTCTAAAATGGTATTTGATTAATCCTACATATATATTTACCAAACTTATTATGTGGTATCATAGTAGTGCCAATTCCTTTTTATGATGGAATCTTGAAAATTTATGAGGGACAATCATTTTTAACGTTGTCCTTGTGGATGTGAGACTTAGAGAAGAATTTTTATGAAAAGTATAGAATTAGTATTATAAGAATATAGGTATATTTTAGTGTCTATTGCATTTTATTAAAAATTTTATATGCTTCATCATTTGGATCTATTTATCTTTGTCAAAATTTCAATGGCATTCAATTTACACCCATGTATGCACAATTTTCCACAATGTCGATTGTTGCATTGTTAGGTTGTCATTCTCCTAGAATAAATTCACATAGCTTTTCAAATTGAGAATAAATATAAGTCAATATAGATCTGATATATTCTATCATATGTCTCTACCAGACCAACATAGTTGACAATCAATGTATCCACCAATCATGTTACTCACTCATCGATGATATGGATCTATAACAAACAAAATAGATTTTGGAAAAATATTCACTATTGACTTTTGTAGTGCCAAGGATTGATTAATTTTAAATGCATGTAGAAAATTTCATCATCTTGTTCATTTTCCTATTACACATAACTCTCAGCAATATTGATGATTTTCATCTTTTACATCAATGTCCAATTTTGGTACGTAGCCCAATAAGTTGGTTATAGCTCCATGCAGACCCAATCCTTCAATGTTTTTGGCACACATCACTATTCTATATCATGTGGTCTATGAAACATGTTTGATAATGAGGTGATCATGCCTACACCACTAAAAATTGGCAAGATCTTTTTAATATACAGCTATTCTCATATCATCAGTCTTGGTAAGTCTATAGGTTTATTTAGTCTTGAGTTGGTTGTGATGTCGTGTTAATTGTTTTTAAGTTCAATCAAATAATTTTTTATTATTAGGTTTAAAAATGAGTCTTAAGTGTTTAATAAGAATTTACATATAATTCACGCCATTCTATTAAGATAGTTAAATTTTAGTGTGTCTTTTCCTTAAGATAGTCTTAAGTTTTTATGAAATAGGTTTAGTCTATTTTATTTAATGTCATTTAGTATTTTTTAAATAGTGACAATATTGTTTTATATGTTGATCCCTTACAATAAAAAATATATGTCATTTTGTTTAGAAATAGTCTTTTAGATTTTTGATATAGGTTTGTTCATTAGAAAGAGTTTTGAGTTATTTAAAATTCATTCTTTTATTGTCAATATTATTAAAAATTTGTGTTTAGAGTCAAAAGTAAAAATGAGCCAAAGTGTCAAATTTTCAATAATGAGTCTTGTATGCCTTTTGAGTGAGTCATCATTGTCAAAAATTATTTGTGTCAGTGTTAAGTATTTGTCAAGAGTCAAATGTTCAAATTGTAAAAAAAAAAAAATTGCCTTACAGACGTATTTTCACTTGTACGTGACATCCACATTATTGGGGGATTTCCCTTAAAAAATTCATGTACCTGAGATCTAAAACATCATTAGATGAGTAAGTAGTACCATTTAATAGAGGATGGAGGTCATTTAACAACCTCTCATCTGTCACCAATGATGGGACCGCATCAATGCTTTGGTGACTTTTGTGTATTTGTTTTTCATTTATAGTGTGTATTTTTAAAAATAATAATACATATTCAAGTAATGTAATGTGTGTGAAATTCCAAACATGATTACCTAATGTGAAGACATTATACAAAGATAGAAAGAACCAATGTAAGTCAGTTCATGGATCTTGAAAAGGTTTGTGATAGAGATCCAAAAAACCACATGAGGTAAATAGTGTTTTGGAAACAACTAGGAGAGAATATATTGCATAGAGCCCACAATAACCTTAATTATTTATGGAGATGCCCCTAGTGACTTGTCTATTGTGGTCACATCAAGTAAATGTGGGATACATTCTATCAGATATAGTGGTCATGTGAAACAAGATTACATCAGTAGTATGTAGACCTAAGTATGTGGTGGCATACTATTTGTTTTGTTCATGCTAAGGTTTGTGGTAAACCTATAAAACCATGGGAGAAGTGAGGCTCTCTTTATATCAAGGTCAAGAGCCACATAGTTTTGCATGCTACAAGAGGTGAGCATACTACAAATAAGAGTGTGAATGTTTTAACACCATGTAAAAACTATGGGGGAGGAATGCTAGGAATAGCTTTTACATTAGTGTGAGTTTGAGTATATACCAAGAGGTAAATAGTAACAGTTGATATTTATCGAGAGGTAAATAGTAATTAGTTTTTATAACCATATGGTTAATATGGTAAGTTTGAATATTGTGTTGTTGAGATAAATTAGTATATGTTATAATAATATATTATATTTAGGTTGATGCTTTATTATAGGAGTTTCAAAGGTTTTATAGGTGAGAATATTAGAGATATTATAGGAAATATTATTCTTATATATATGTTTGTAATATGTTTGAATGTATTATTAGAGTATGAGAGAATTCAGTATATACATAAGTAATATAATATAGTTTTTTTTAAGAAATCCATTTATGTTCAACTCTATTATTCTAAAATGGTATTTTCTTAATCCTGCACATATTTTTACCAAACATATTAGGGTTTTGAACTAGAGGAAGAAGCAATATGAAATTTTGTCATAATCAACTTCATTTACCATGTTGATTTTGTATTAAAATTCATAATGGAATACTAGTAAATATTGTATTAAGGGTTTTCAGATAGTTTTAGTTTAATGCAATTATTATATAGACTAACTGTTTGGACATGTGGATGGTTTGGCCATCCTTAGAACCAAATAACAAACCCATAAACCCTTGTAATGAATGGGTTGTGATTTTTTTTCTTTTCCATATTATATGAAAAACCTCAAAAAAATCATGTGCATATATTTGTTTCAAATTTGTAAACCCTAGGAAAAATTATAGCAGGGTTTAACTAGTTCATTAATGGTGAATATTTACTTAGAGCTGATAGAGTCTTTTCTCAATATTTAATGATAAACCATTTGGACTAGAATGGAAAAAAACACACAAATTCAATCTTAAACCTGAATAGGGTATGACTATATATTTAAGGGTTTTGAAATCATAATTATTAATGTTTGTTTAAGGCTTTTCTTTATTTACTAGGATGTTTATTATTTATTATATCAGATTATAATAAAAGTCTAGTTAGGGCATAGCTATGTGGTTTTAAACCCAAAAATTAAGTATGAAAGATTATAAAATACTTGTATGAGTATATATAAATCTATAGAGTTTTGTTTCTTTAATATGACTTATTTGGAAAATATACATATACAAGGATATGTATATAAAATCTATAGGACTTAAATAGCCTTTGACACACACACACACACACACACACACACACACACACACACACACACACACACACACACACACACACACACACACACACACACACACACACACACACACACACACACACACACACACACACACACACACACACACACACACACACACACACACACACACACACACACACACACACACATGTATGTATGTATGTACATAGTTGTGTGTGCACACACACACACATATACATATACATATGTATGTATGTATGTACATAGTTGTGTGTGCACACACACACACACACACACATATACATATACATATGTATGTATGTACATAGTTTTGTGTGTGTGTGTGTGTGTGTGTGTGTGTGTGTGTGTGTGTGTGTGTGTGTGTGTGTGTGTGTGTGTGTGTGTGTGTGTGTGTGTGTGTGTGTGTGTGTGTGTGTGTGTGTGTGTGTGTGTGTGTGTGTGTGTGTGTGTGTGTGTGTGTGTGTGTATGTGTGTGTATGTGTCTATCCACACACACACACACACACACACACACACACACACAGAATCCAATCATGGATTGTGGAATTAATCTATATAAGTCTATAAGTCATTTCAAGAGTGAATCATATATTCGAAGTCGACTGGTATTTTACTATAGTCTTACTATTGGATTTCTATGAGTAGACAATGTCATGTTTAAAATGTGTGTGTGTGTGTATATGTATATGTGTATGTGTGTGTATGTGTCTATCCACACACACACACACACACACACACACACACACACACACAGAATCCAATCATGGATTGTGGCATTAATCTATATAAGTCTGTAAGTCATTTCAAGAGTGAATCATATATTCGAAGTCGACTGGTATTTTACTATGGTCTTACTATTGGATTTCTATGACTAGACAATGTCATGTTTAAAATATGATTATAAATTCATATAGGCCAAAATATAGATGTGTATGTATTATATACATATACAATGATTATATATAAAATTTCATAGATATACATTTGGATAGGTTTGTATTATAACTCTGAGTTTTGGAGTTTGGTTAAATTGGGAATTGAGGCATCTAAGTTTAGAAATTTAATGTAAACTATATAAATATAGTCAGTTGAGTTAGTCTTATGACTACGTGTTAGAGACTTTTAAATAAATGATTATTGGTTTAATAAATCATTCTATTTATTATTATCTAATAAATATAAACATGAAAGAGTTTAAAGTAAGCTATATATGTTTACAACTATAGGATATAGTTGGCTAAGTCTATATAAGATTGTATGATTATTGATATATTTATGTGCATAAATAAATTTACGCTCTTAGATATAAATAGATGAGTATGTTTCTGAGTTAACACTATATATGAAAATTAGCATGTATTTCAATGGATTGGTAAATAAGCTTAGCTAAAAAATATGAGTTTCAATCCTATTTATGGAAAATAACTAAACCATTATATACATCGATATAGTTGAATTGTATATAATTGTGTGCTTTTAGTATTATAGTTTTGATCTATGATGGTTTATTAGTTTGTTTAAAATTGAATCATTCTATTTACTTATGTTTATATTTTGATTAGTAGGATAAATGAAATAATCAAGTTTATGGACATTGATTGATCTAATTAGAGTATAACATATACCTACACCTATTATACTGGTAGTTGACTTATTTAATTATATACACAACTATGTTATTGGAAACTATATAAATATATGGAATACATAATATTTGTTTATATCAATTTAAATCTAACATGTGTATATTATATATACACACTCAGTTAATTAACATTACATGATTTTATATATATATATATATATATATATATATATATATATAATCATGGATGGGTTATGAATGTGTTTGACTATTTTGATGAAATATTTAATTATGTGGTATTTAGGATTAAATACCAAACATGTGATTATTATTAGTTTTTGAATTGGTTTATGATTGTACTTTTGATAATTAAACACTAATATGGAAATAAATTTTATTTAGAAGAAATAAAAATTGTAGTTACATGATTTAGCAAAGTATTATGGGTGCTTTGTTATATGTTTAATGTTGTGTTAAAGAATTAAATATAAGGTATATGAAATATTAAATATATATCATATTATGTTGTTATATGATTAGATTATTTTTATATTTTTTAAGTATGGAACAAATAAATAAGTTTTTGATTAATGTTATTTGATGGATGAAATAGCATTTAGAGTTACATGATATTATTCAGTAACTTGATGTCTAGATAGGTTTGTTACTCAGATGGTATGATTCTATTGAGGATTATTTATGATTTTTTTTTATTATTATATAATATTTTAGATTATTTAATATTCATTATATTACATTTTACGGAATAAATGTATGTATTTTATATTTCCATGTTTTAGTACATTTTAAATCTGTTATTAGGAAAATATTTTGTTTGAATCTATTGGTTTTTATATTATTATATATAGACCAAGTCTCACATTAATGACCCTAAATAAGTGGTGTGATGGATTCCACTCACATAATTAGCGAAACTAATGTGTAGATGAGGTGTAATCTAATTGAATGGTGTGTATGAAATTGACTTATCCTAGAGATCAATAACTATATAAAAACTTTGGCCAAAGTAACATTTATAGTTAAACATTATAATTTTATGTGTTTGATATAGTTTACATGTTTGTAAAATATCATGTTATAAAGGATTTATTTATGGTATACATAATGTATTAGTTATCTTACAACACACAGGTTCTAGTTTGTCGCTCTGGATTCCTACATTGTCATTATCTACCCATCTAGGAAGGGAGGTCCATTCCCTTAATGGGAGATAGTGTGTGGGATAGATTGTCTATGATTGGTGTGGAAAAGCACTCAGATGATGCTCTCCCTCCCCATAACCATACTAAACTAGAGACTACACTTGAGATTACCAATGGATACTTCAAGTTCACTGAGACTCATGCTCTATGGAACTTTGTATCATTGTATTATTATTTTTGAGATATTATTATTTCTAAAATTATAATTTTTATTCATATGTTATTTATAGTAGTGGTTTTAATGTTGTATCAACAATGGATACATTTTTAATGCTATTATGAAATAAATGCAATCTTTATTTGTATATTTAGTATTATACCTATTTTGATATATTATTTTTGTGGTGATCATTAGCTAAATAGATTAGCTATAAAACTTTATAAGGTTAACTAAAACTAATGGCTTTCATTAAAGATCACTTTGGTAAGTTTCACCATGGTGAAATATGATAGTTGAATTTGTGTAATTAATTAAAAAAAAACTCTATTCTTAAAACCCAGTGGGGTTGTTACATAGGTGATACATAATCACAAAACATCATCTACAAGGACTAGTTTTGCAATCATAACTCAAGATACATGAACCCATTATGAGTGTTGTTGGTCTTGTTATAAATTTATCTCTGATGGCTACATAATATTCTCACATTTAATGGATTTTATGTATATCTAGGGACTTGTTTTCATTTCAATTTTGTGTCTCAATTATTGATAATGATTGGATAAAAAATCATAATGAATTATAGAGTCTATTATAAGTAATAACTCACCCTTTTTGAGTGATCCCTACATTTGTTTATGAGATTTATGATTGGTAAGTCATAACTCACCCTTTTTGAGTGATCCCTACATTGTTTTATGAGATTTATGATTGGTCCTCTTCAAATTATAATTAAAATATCATGACAAGTGTCATTGAGGATGGTTCCCCTAATTTCACACTATAAAACATGCCATGGGGTGACAATATTCATGTTTCTTGGATACTAAAATATGCATTGTGAATAGTTTATTCTATATAAAAACTTATGTTTCCTCAAATTTCATATTATAACAAGTAGCCTAATTTTTAGTGAACTTGAGATATTATATCAATCATCACCTAATTACCCATGGATAAAATTGAATAATCTATGCCTTATCTATGAATTTATGAGGTTTGATGTGAATGGGATGAATTTTAATTCAAAAATGTCTCTTCTCCTATACCTTTGATGAGACATTAAGTATAACATCTTGGAAGCAAGGGGAATATATAAATTGATGAACTTTTCCTTCATCCTTATATTTTGGAGACTTTTAATATTGTTCATTATTTTATTTTGGATATTTTTTTCCCCAATTTTCTCTTATTCCCCTTATTTGGGCTCATTAAATCTTAGGTGTGTATTTAGGCTCTAGCATGTGTCATAGAGGGTTGAATAGTTGAGGTATGGTTTGTTAATTTTCAAGGATTTATTACCATTTATGAGTTTGATACCAGTGGTATATATCATATAGCCATTAATATATTAATAGGAAGAAAAAATATATTATAGGATTCCAAGGATCAAAAGGTCCATTTAATCCTAGCCATCATTACCTAGGAATTGTTTGAGTGGTCAAAAAATAGGAATATTTTAGTGCACTATATATAGAGGAAGGTAGATGAGTTAAAAAAAAATTGTTATGGGAACAATATAGTGACACAATAAGAGAGTTAATTCCTATACATATTACAATATGTGAGGTATGCGACACTTGAGACTATTTAGGTGAACCATTTTATAACATGTCTAAATGTAGACCTAACAAGCATAGCAATTATACCCTCCCTATATACCTTATTGGTAATTGTGGATAATAATTAAATTATATAATATACTTGAGGTAAGTCTAAAGAGGATTGAGAGAAGATTCAAAATATGTTACAGACCTAAAATGATACCAAGTCACATGGTACATAACATACACCAAAAAGAGGTAAAATTACCCAGTTAACTCCTACACTCTCTTAGTATAAGTATAATACTCATCTTGATCACAAAACACAAATATTATTGAGGGTTTGGAATTGATCAGGACATTAAAGAGAGAGGAGGTATGATATACAACATGAAAGATAAAATAGTGGCCTGATTTGGACATAGTGATCTATGTGAGTGAAACAATTGGGAAAATAATTATAGGAGCCCCATTAGGGAAAGAGAAGGTTAGAATATAATGTTATAATTATGTATCAACACATAATTATGTATGGGTATTAAAAAAATAAATATTTTTTTATCATAAGGTAAAAGGCTTTAATGTTTGTGCATATGGTAAGTGATGTGGTTCATACCCACATGATATATATGATGGTGGAACACAAATAGGCATAATACCAATTGATGGTCATTAAAACCATGTATATGATTAATGGAATGCCTATTAATAGTCTATTTGATTCTTTAATTTATAAATCCATATTATATTTAATTTTAGATAATTATAAGTTGGTAGCTTTTAGATAGAAATAGTGTTTGGAGTTTGGGTTTCCCATGAGGTTTAATATATGCAATAGTGCATTGGTGATTTATTACATTATATATTTGGGTGGATTCCCCACTATTTTTGACTCACACATTATACCCTTTGGGACTTAAGAGGTCATATTTGCTATGGATTCACTTAACTATAATTGAGCCAATATATACTATCATAACAAGGTCATTGATTGTGTCAACAATCTTGGGACTAGTATGGTTATCTTAGGGGTCAAGAGAAAAAACTCCAATTGCATGGTTTACATGATGTGAATAATGAAAAGTATATAGAAGGGATGTAGTATGTACACTATCATAATGAGAAATAGGTCAGATGAGGAGATAAAATTTGTTAGATGACCACCCCATATTTTTGGAGCTCACCAACATGTTTCTATGTGAGTTACTTGGGTTGCCTCCACCTTAAGAGATTTATTTTAATATAGATATTTTACCTAGAACTGAGTGGATATCTAAGGTTCCATATCAAATGACCACTCTTGATCTCTATGACCTAATGATATATCTAGAGAAATGTTTGTATAATGGCCTTTTATGTATTAAAAACTATTATTTTTGTAAATAATTAGGATGTATCCATTTATATTTTATTAATTATGACTAACTAAATAAAATAATGATCATGAACCATTGCCCATTTCCAAGGAATGATAACTTATTTGATGAGATCTAATTAACTAGAGTGTTATCTAATATATATCTAAAATATGGGTATCATCAGTTGTTGATTTTATAAGAATATATTCAAAATATTGAGTTTTGATCATGGTATGGGCATTATGAGTTTATAGTTATACTCTTTTATTCACTAATGCATAAATAGTATTCATGATCCTCATGAAAATAGTTTTTCTACTCTTTCATTTCACTAATGTACTGATAGTATTCATGATCCTCATGAAAATAGTTTTTCATGCCTTTCAAGACTATATCATGTTGATATTCCTTGATGCATCTTGATCTACTCACTAAATGAGAATGAACATGAGGATCACCTACAACTACTTTTTTAAGTACTACAATAGAGTAAGTTGTATGGAAACTTTGAAAATGTTACATTTACATAATTAGATGTGTAGTAGATTGGGAACATTATTTTAGGGGAGGGGATCTTGATAAAATTTTATATGATTTGTGTTATATGGAGTGGTCAACATCCATAAATGTCATAAAGTAATGAGGATTCATGGGTTTAGTTATCTACTACTGCCACTTTGTTGATAACTTTTATCATATTGAAAACATCATAACTTTGCATCAAATAAAAAGGTAGAAGTTTATTTGGATAGACAAGTGTGAGCATGCATTCCATTTGTTGAAGGATAATTTCACTATTTTACCCATATTAGTGGAACATATACCCATTCTAAGTTATTCATCTACACATATTCCTCCTTAGTAGGGTTAGGATCTATCCTCATGAATTGTGGTAGAGTGATTTTCTATGGGTATAGGAAACTCAAGGAATAAGTTGAGAAATTTGACACATGAGCTTGAGTTTTCAACTATAGTACATGCCTTTTTATATGTCAACATTTCCTCTTTTATCATAACTTTGTGATGAGGACATATTACATGAGCCTAAAATACATTTTTAGTCATAAAAACCTTATTTCCCATCATTAGTGTTGGATGGAAATTTTATGTGAGTAATTATTATTGTTATGTTGTTATCATTGATGTAAAAAGGGTGTATCATGTAAAGGGATAATGGTAACTGATGTCAAAGGTATGTTTGGTCAAGTGCTTGAACATGGTAGTAAGAGAGTGTTACAAATTTGTTCTCATTTGGTAGCATGATGATGTTAAAGGTGACAAAGCCTAGTTGGTAGTGTGTGATGAGACATGATGTACTGAGAAGAGTGTTGTCATGAGAGAATTTGAAGGCAAGAGAGAATTTGAAGGTAATTAATTTATTATGGTTTCATTACAGATTAAGGTAATTCATGAAAGAGAGAGTATTGCATGGAAAATATTTTCCATTAATGTTGCATATTGTTAGGTTTGATGTTAAAGGTGTTTAAGTGTATGAAAGAGAGATATTAAGTCATATGAAGCTTGGTCATGTGGTTTTAGGTCTATATGAGGCTGTGGAATTTTTTTTCATTAGGAATAGATTGGTGACTTGATATGATTGTGTTGTGATATCTTATGTCTTCTTGGTTGATGTTTTGTTGAGGTCATGACATGGAAGGAGTAGGTTAAGATGTCAAGTGCATTAGAATCTTAAGCCCAACCATGGCATGATGAAGGTATGAGATGGTGGCACAATGAGGTGAGTAGACTTAGGAATGTTAGATATGTTATGTAAATATTTGATCATGTTATTAAGGTGTATAAACATCCATGAGAGTCTCAAGGTGAGCCTATAGGGTAGGACCTTCAGACCAAGTCTGCACCTAAACCATTATTAAACTTTATGTAGCCTAATGACGCATGATGATTAGATTTCAAGCTGAATGTGTGAAGGAGAGAATGGATAAATATATTTCAAGTTGTTTCAATAATGTTCATGAAGTATGAGGTCATGGTTTTTAGGAAAAGGCATGGAAAGTGGTATTGAGGTCTCTTGAGTGCACATAATGAAGGTATGCAAACTTGAAAAGGACTTTTAGGTGTTCATTGTCACATGTAACCTATGCATGGTAACTTGAGATATTAAGGATATATGTAGAATGGTCCTAGATAATATCTATAATAATTGTTTTTGTATTTAAGAATTAGTCCTTTATGAATAATCGTTAACACTAAAACTTGTGTTAAACCTCCCTATAACACTAATAAGGACCTAACGTAGAATATATTGTTTGAAACAATCCATAATGGTTTAAAATTACTATAAAAACTATTGTATCATATATTCAACTCTCCCAGGTACTTTTAGGTGGTGGTGGTTAATCATATGAGAGAGAAAATACATAGATACAGGCTTATTTGTCAAGAAATTACTATAAATATCAAAAGTTGCATTGGACAAGGGAATAAAATGGATGTAAGAAGAATATAGAGACTCATAATTCATGCCAATTATATTTTATAAATAGTTTTCATCCTTCAAGCATGTTAAACTAGTCATCTAGGTTAGCTAATCATAGATAGACCTAATGGTGTGAACTATGAAAAACCCAGGCATAGATGAGAAGATGAATTTGAGTATATTTTCATGGTAGAATGATGAAACCAAGTGCATGCATATGTTTTTAAATAATTTTAATTCATTTATATTCTTTCAATAAGTTTTGGAGGTTAGTGAATATGGTGAAAATTTGTTCACAAAATGACCTATCTAGTTCAATTTGGTCTATGAGATATAAGGTCATGAGATTAGTCTAAAAGACCAATATTTTGATATTAGATCATATGAGTTTTGTGTTTAGTATGTTATAAAGATGTAATATAATCTTTTTAATGTAGTAGGAGTATTTTAAAGTGTATACATAGGTGTTGGAGTTCTAAGTCACCATGACTAGTCTTTGAGGAAAATTGGCATTTCTGAGTAAGTTGTAGAGATGATCTTGAAGCCTTATGCTCTTAATGAAAGTGTATAATGAATTTGGTAATGACCTTGAGTTCATATATATTATATTTATATATATATATATATATATTTAATCATATTTTAGTAACTTAACATTGTTTTATCTTTAATATTGAAAGTCAAACTTTTTGATATACACATGCCTCACAGGACTAAGTACTATTAAGTGGTTTCATGGAGTAATTGGACCTAAAAGGTGTTATAGATATTATATGATGTTGGATAAGGTATTATTGGATGTTATGTGAAATTATTTTGTCATGTATATATGTGTAATACTTTCTAAATGATCAAATGGTAATGTATTGATAAGAAGGCCAAATGCAGTTAGGTTTCCATGAGACCTAAAAGTGAAAATGGGTCTAATAGAGTTATGATAGACCAAAATGGACTAAAATATAATTATAGTAATGTTTATTATATGTCCTAATATATATAATATGGAAAACATAAGAGTTTAATGATGTGTGGCTGACCAAGTGATATATGAACAAGAGATGAGTATATATACAAGTCATTTTAGGCCTATTTTAATAAGCTTAGAGAAAAATTGAATGGATTGATAAATAAATGAGCCTAAAAATGTTGGAAAAAATGTTTTAAACTCTTATAATAGATAATATAATAATTTCATGAAGATCATATAAGTGTTTTAAAACTAAAGATCAAGGTTATATGACCTATTCAATATTGATGAGGGCTAGTTGAGTGAAGAAGACTAAAAGTAGTTTTAAGAGAGATCATATAGAGTAGATATGGAGTGATAATTTATTATTTAGATGATATCAAATTTTCATTATATATGTGTTTTTGATCGATGATAATGGATAGATAAGATATAAATCTAAGTGGAAGATTGGAAGAAAGAAGGTTGATTGGATAAGTTGGTGTTTGGTCAAAGAGGGAGTTAAAGCTTCTTTGTAGGTTGGTTCTTGTAGAACTCGTCTTAGATGAGTTATTTCCTATTCAATATGGATTTTTAAATACATTATAGGTTTGTTCTTTCAAAATTTTCACTTTACTGAGTTGATGTTTAGTCATAGGGGGTTGTAACCTCCTAGAAAGTAGGTTCTTACTAAAGTCAAGTTGGTGCTAAACTAAATTTAATACATTATCTTATAGGATAATTTTTCCAAGATTTATTTTATTGGGTTTTATTCCCCATGAGGTTTTCCCATATATGTGATGTGTTATCTTGTTTCATGCTCATGTGATTGGTTCTTAATGCATTGCTAGATCATTGTGTTGCTTTCATAGTTTATAGATGAGTGGATGTAATTGATTAAAAATTTTGAAGACTAATTCAACCCCTTCTTAGTAATTTTAATTCAAAAAATTGGTATCATATCCTAGTCATTTAAAGTATTCCTAAAAACTTGAAGGATATCCTAGAATCATAGGCATGTCTATTAATCAAATACAAGGAGGATTCTCAACCAATAAGGCTCCTCTCTTCAATGAGACTAACTATGCATTTTGGATAATCAAAATGAAGACCTATCTAATGGCCTTGGGTTATGACATATGGAAATATATTTTTGATGTATTCACTCCACCTTCTACACCACTAATTTATGTAATAGGTAATAAGGCAAGTGATAATAACTCTAAAGTAATGAATGCCATTTTATGTGGTCTTTAAAAATCAGAATTTGTTAAGGTCATTCATTTTGATATAGCCAAATGGATTCGGGAAAGTGTTCAAACTATTTATGAAGGAGGAGCTAAAGTTAATTTGGTAAAGATAAAGACTCATTGAAGGTAGTTTTAAAGCTTGATAATGAAGGAGGATGAAAATATTGCATCTTATTTATTAAGATTACATGAATTGGTAAAAGTCATCAGAGGTTTAGGAGAGAATTTAGAAGAATCAATAGTAGTAAAAAAGGTACTAAGATCCCTAACTTATAATTTTGATTCAAAAGGATCTATAATAGAGGAGATCAAAGATCTTAACTTACTACAAGTGGATGAGCTTCATGGCATCTTGACTGCCTATGAAATGAGAACAAGTGATGGAAGACCTTCCAAGAAGGAAGTTATATTCAAAGATAAGAAAAATTCACAAGGTGAGAAGGATAAGGATAATGTTGATATAGACATTGATGATGACAAGGTATAATCCATGTTTGTTAAAAAACTAAGGAAAGTTTCAAGTATAAGTGCAAGTTGCCATTAAAATGATTTAACTACAGTAAAATTGATCACTTTACATCTAAATATTCTAACAAGGATAAGACTGAGCATGATGAATAATATGATGAACATAAAGGTGATGATAATAAGACCTATAAGCTTAACAAGAGCCAAAAGGGTTTCATAAATGATGTCTACAAGAAAGGGTCATTCAATAACAAGAAAATTTTCTATACCAAAGAAGATAATAGCTCATCTTATGTAAGTGATGCTAGTACATATGATAGTGATGATGACTATAATTATCATGATAATAATGAAACCTTATTCATGAATATATAAATAGACAATTAGGGTTACTCAAAATTCAAAGTCCTTATGGATGACAAAGAATTAGATGAAGAAGAGGCTTAAGGGAACCTTGAGGCATAATTGGTGAGTGATCTAGAGGAGTTAAATTTCCAAAGAAAGAAGAATCAAAAACTAATATCATTAGTTAAGAGTTATGAGGATAAAATCAATCTCTTTGAGGAGAGACTAAGAATCAACACCAATAAACATGAGGAGATCATAAAATAGTTAGAAACTCATATTGAAATTATCACTATAAATATTAAGACCAAGGAGGAATAATGCATCAAGTTTGGAATATAAATGGAGTCCTTAAAGGTAAAATTAGTTTAGATAATACTCAATTTGAAGACACATTATAGATTTGAAAAGAGTATTGAAGTTCTTGGTGATATTTTGATTAGTCAAAGGCCTCCACATGAAAAAATAGGTCTTGAGTTCAAGGAAGACCAAAAAGGGAACAAGGAGAGTTAGAACTCAAAGACCTATGTAAAAACTCTTAGATCTAAGATTCAAACTGAACATCAACAAGTCAAGAGTACCAACATGAAATTCAACTTGAAGAGACCAATCAAGAAACCCAATTCAATTATTTATTCCAATTCTTTCAATGGTTATTATTTTACTTGTTATAACTTTGGTCATAGAGCAAGTGATTGTATAATGGTATCAAGGGATGAGTTATCATGGGACCATGGGAAAAGGAGTAATTAGTTAAGAGGTAAGTAAAATAATGTTTTTTTCTATAGTTATCACAATATGGGACACATTACAAGATTCCATCCTAATAGTGTTAGAAGGCCCTCAAGACTTAACAAGGTATATGGAGCTCCTAGAGTAAATAACAAGGGTTAAACATTGGTATGGAATCCAGGTAAAGTTAGTACTAAGCATATTGATCCTAAGAGTCAAAATGGATTATTTTCTAAGTTAGAGAAAGGATCAAAAGTGAAGGAATGTCAAGAGAACTTGTTATCTACATGTATTGACAAGGTAGTCAAAGAGAAGAAGAAGGATGACAAGGTGGATAAGTCAAATGATTCAATCAAACCTAAGTGGATTCTTAGGAGAAACTATCATTATCTTGATTTCAAGATAGCTGAGTAGAGTGGTTTGGAGATCTAGGAATCTCCTAAGTTCATGGAGTTTTGAGATCCCTATGGAAAGGGGTGACTCTATTAGACTTTATGGAGACACTCTTCTATCAGTAGAAGTATGAGGTTTTAGTCAAAGAAGGATTCATATTTATAGGATTATAGGTTTTCTCTGTTATAAGGTATGAGTTATTTTATTTATATCTTGTATGTATATGACAAGTTTAAATGAGCTTTGGTTAGTATGATAATTTATTCTAGAGATTATTTCATGATGATTCATAACATGGAATGCAAGTCTAAGCATAGGATTGTGTCTAAATACATATGTAATATGGATTGGTTTGATAGACCAATATGCTCACAGAGACAAGTTGAATGAGATGAAATCATGATGAAATCATGTGTAGCTTATTGATGTATGAGAGGTAAGAAAAAATTATTTTTCTATTTATAACATTTGATAGCTTGATTTGTGTTGAGAAGTGGTATTGGTATCAAGATGCTTGAAGGATTTTGATAATGGTTTGTGATTCTTGATGACTCATATGCTAAGCACAAGTTATAATGAAAAAGGGGGATATAATAATATGATTCATTATCTTCAAGATTAGATAAGTAAATGGCCTATGTCAAATAAGGATGACAAGTTGAAGAATGTGATCAAGATTGAGAGCATGATGGATGTTTGCAAATCTAGAACAAGGAAATGAAGATGGATATTATCCATATCTATGGAATCAAGGTGCATAAATAAAAGTGAGTGATATTATGTATCTAAGTCCATTTTAATGTCTATGTTAGATAAGAATAGATGTGATGGCCTAGTGAGTGATCAAGAGTTTGATCTATATCAATCATATCAAGGACAAGGTGAGTGTTCATATGTATCTAAATTTATTTGAAGAATGTATTAATTGATTTAGGTGGATTATTTTTGTATGAAGTTTCATAGAATCTATGATCCTATTATAAAAAGGGAGAAAGAGTTCAAAAAAGGGAGAAAGTTTAGAATGATTTATAGATTCAAGAAATGTTGAAGATCTTATTTGGTGCAAGAGGTGTGATCCAAGAAGTTACATCATGAAGGATAAAGTTATAGGTGTCTCTTTGTCATTAATGTCAAAAGGGGGATAAGTATCATATGTCAAAAGTTTAATTTTGAAGTGATTTTACATTTTAGTGTGTTTTCCATCAATATTTTTACCATCAATGACAAAGGGGGGGTTTGTTGGCATGTTATTGTCATTGATGTCAAAAGGGTACATCATGTAAAGGGATAATGGTCATTGATGTCAAAGGTATTTTCTATCAAGTGATTAAGCATGATAGTAAGAGAGTGTTGAAATTTTTTCTTCATTGGTAGCATGATGATGTCAAAGGTGACTAAGCCTGGTTGGTAGTGTGTGATGAGATAAGATGCATTGAGAAGAGTGTTGTCATGAGAGAATTTGAAGGACAGAGAGAATTTTAAGGTAATTAAATTATTATGGTAATATGAAAGAGTAAGTTCATTCATGAAAGAGAGAGTGTTGTATCAATAATAGTTTCCATTAATGCTACATCTTGTGAGGTTTGATGCTAAAGGTGTTTAGGTGCATAAAAGAGAGATGTCAAGTCATATGAATCTTGGTCACATGGTTTTAGGTCTATATGAGACTATGGAAGTTTATTATCATCATAAATATATTGGTGTAGAGATATGAGTGTGTTTTGCTATCCTATGTCTATTTGTTTGATGTTTTATTGAGGTCATGACATAGAAGGAACAGGTCAAGGTGTCAAGTGCATTAGAAGCTTGAGCCTTATAATCGCATGGTGAAGGTATGGGATAGTGGAATGATGAGGTGAGTAAACTAAAGCATGTTAAATATTGTATGGCATTGTTTGAGCATGTGACTAAGGTCTATAATCATCCATGAGAGTCTTAGGGTGAGCTTATAGGGGTAGGACCTTTAGACCAAGTCTTCACCTAGCCTAATGAGGCATGAGGATAATATTTCAAGGTTAATGTGTGAAGGAGAGCATGGTTAGAGGTATGTCAAGTTGTTTCAATAATTTTCATGAAGTATGAGGTCATGGTTGTTAGGAAAAGGCATGGAAAGTGCTTTTGAGGTCTCTTGAGTACATAAAATGAAGGTATACAAACCCAACAAGGACTTTCAAGTGTTTTTTGGCATGTGTAACATATAAATGGGAACTTAAGATATTAAATATATATGGTTTAGATTCTTATCTAATATATATAGGGATTGGTTTTTTATTTAAGGGGCAATGTTTTATGAATAATCGTTAACACTCAAACCTATATTAAACCTCCCTAAAACCCTAATAAGGACTTGATGTTTAATATATTGTTCAAAATAGTCAAAAATGGTATAAAAGTCATATAAAAACTATTTTATCATGTATTAAACTCTCCCAAGTACGTCCAAGTGGTGGTGGTTAGTCAAATGAGAGAGAAAACACACAGATACATGCTTATTTGTTAAGAATTTGCTATAGCTCTCAAAATTTGCATTGGAAAAGGAAATAAAATCATGGAATAAGAATCTAGAGACTCATAAATCATTCCAATTATGTTTTATATATAGGTTTCATCCTTCAAGTGTGCTAAACCGGTCATCCAAGTTAGCCAATCATAGACGGACCTAATGGTGTAAATAGTGAAAAACCTAGGCAAAGATGAGAAGATGAATTTGAGTATGTTTTCATGGAATAATTATGAAACCAAGTTCATGAATATGTTTTTAAATAATTTTAATTCATTTATATTCTTTAAATAAGTTTTTTAAGTTAGTGAATATGGTGAAAAGTTGTTCACAAAATGATTTGTCTGATTCAATTTGGTCTGTGAGATATAAGGTCATGACATTGGTCTAAAAGACCAATATTTTACCATTATGACATGATTTTTGTGTTTTGGGATTTTTTAAATGTGTCATATAATATTTTTAAATCACCATGAGCCTTTGAAAGTGTCTACATAGGTGTTGGAGTTCTAAGTCACCATGACTAGTCTATGAGGAAAATTGGTAGTTCTAAGTGAGTATGTTACAGAGATGATATTGAAACCTTAAGATTTGAGTGAAATTGTCTAATGAATTTTTTAATGAAACTAAGGTTGGATATATTAAATATATATATATATATATATATATATATATATATATATATTGTTAATCATATTTTAGTAACTTAAGTGTGTTTGAGCTTTAGTATTAAAAGGCAAACTTTTTGGTGTACACAAGCCTAATAGGACCAAGTATTATTAAAGGGTTTCATGAATTAATTGGATCTAAAAGGTTTTATGGTGCTCAAATTATGTTGGATAAGGTATTTTTGGATGTTGTGTGAAATTATTGTGCCATTTATAGAGGTGTAATACTGTCCAATGGATCAAATGGTAATATGTTGATAAGAAGGCTTAATGCAATTAGGTCTTCATGAGACCTAAAAGATAAATGGGGTGTAATAAAGTTATGAAAGATAAAAATTGACTAAAAGATAATTTTAATCTAATGGAATCAAAATCACTAAGAGGATGGTGAATTGGTGTCCTTAATACTCTTTTAATTTCACTTCATCATTTATTCATTACCATTCATCAAGCAATATCAACTCAATATACATAAGCATGAAGAAATCACTAATCAACCAAAGCAATGCATAAAAAATTGTAACACATCATATAAGTGGGAAAAAATCATGGGGGATAAAACCCATTAAAAAATCCTTGGACAAATAGTCCTATAAAGTAATGAATCAATCCTTAGCTGAGCACCAACCCATAATTCACCAAGCACCCAATTAGATTTAGCAAGCACCAAATTGATAGGAAGAACCAACCCCCTTGTTATCAAGCACCTAATTAGTCAACACTATGATGACCCATCACCCACTTAGCTACCAATTTTAGTGAAGCATCCACTTCACATGGAACACCAACCCCAACTAACTAAGCACCAACTCAACTAGGCTTTACCAAGCACCAACTTGCGAGGAAATACCAAACCACTATATGACTTAATACCAACTTATCCATATAAAAAAATTTATCACCTTAAAAATAATTTGTTACTCATATATTAGATTATTATCTTCTTCTTTATCTCTTTGTACACTTTTATCCCTCTCAAATTGGGCTCTAGACTTTTTTGTTCAACTTACCCTATTCTTGAATTGATTAGGTCATATGACATTAAACCTCATATGTATACATTATATTATATATTTATGATACAAATCTAATTTTAAACATGACCTCCTTCTTCTCCTCTTTGTGCTCCTTTATTATCTTAAACTATTCACACTCAAAATTCCTCCAAATAGGCCTAAAATTGCCTAGTATTTATACAATTCACTTGATCATATCCTTTTTAGTCAGCCAAAAAATAGTATATTACTATTCCATGTAATTTATATTAATAAATATCATATATATGGATCAAATTTTATTTGAGACCCTTTAGGTCTGACCTACGTCAATTAGGCCTTATCTCTCCTATAGGTCCCATGGAGACCTATTAGGCCTTCTTAGTCACACGTTACACTTGGTCTTTCTTGGAATGATTAAAAAATTCATAAATAATAGTATTAATTCATATAATAATCAAATAGACCTTATAAAACTTTAATTTAGGCTAAAAACACCTTTTAGTTATAACCACCACTTGAACCCCTTCTCAAAACACTATTCACAATATGCCTGTGCATACACAGAAAATCTATTTTAAAAAACTAAATTAAAACCATAATATCTCCCAAAAAACATGGATAAAATAATATAATGATAAAATATTACCTTAGGGTCATCAAAAAATTCATAATAATATTCAACTTATGGTATATGGGCTCAAACTCTGCTCTGCAATAAGCTCACTCAAAAATGCTAACTAGTCTCAAAACATAATCATGGAAACATGAAATTATGACACATATGATTGAAAATAATCAAGTATTATTAATTCATGATCATTATTTTATAACATAATTATAAAAAACCACAAAATAAAATATCATAAGGTCTAATAGAAACTATTAGTCTTGCAGACCAATTTGTTGACCTTCTCTCTCACATACCTCACTCAACTATACAAGCCATTTTGGCTTCAATTTTCCAACCTCTTACACTGAATTCCAAGATTATAAAAATAATGTATAGATATTTAAAGTAAAAAAAAAAAAACATTATTATGTGTATTATATATATCAACTCATGGAATAGAATCTCAAACCCATCATTATAACTTACCCAAAATTGTCATTTTGCCTTGAAGACCAATCATGATGATTTTGAATTTCAACACCTATGTAGACACATTTAAAAAATATTTATTCATGTGTATTATCATATATTATCATTATATCATTATCATATAGGTATATAACATGGTCATATGGAACTATTGGTCTTGCAGAATAATCTCACAATCTTGCACCTTCACTGTCTCATCTTCACTATACATGTCAACTTATGAACAACATTTTCATCATTAAAACTAAACTTAAAAAAATATTTACAACATTAAAATGTATTATATGTATTTAAAAATATCTCCATGTACTTTTATTCATCCCTTTTCCATGATAACACATCTCGAATCAACTTCTCACTTCTACCTAGTTTTTTCACTATCTGCACCACTAGGTCTATTAGCAACTAGTCAGCTTGTATGATTGGTTTAGCACCCATAATGGATATAAACTAATCATAAACACCATGTACATAATATAAAATTATCAAGCTTAAACCTTTATCCAATTAGAAACTTTTACTTGGCCAACTCTACCTGCTTCAGTAAATCTCTGAGAAACAAGGCCTTTCTTATAAGGTCCACTCATCTCCTAACAAAAAAAACACACCTAGAGATTTCCTAAGATATTTTAATTCATGTTAAAATATATAAAATATCTAAACATATTCATTTTGATAAATTTATAGCAATTTCTTTCACATTGGGTCACTATTAGATTTCTTTGAGGGTTTAAGCCATCTTACAATCTTAATGATCATTCATAAATCTTAGCCCCTTATTCCAAAAAACATTGTTTTTAAATTTGATATTTCACCATTCCCCATATATAATTAATATATAATATCATCATTTATATGTTTTACATGCCAATGATCACTTGAAAAACTGTCTTGGGTAGACAACTCTTCATTATGTGCACTCAAAAGACCTTAAAACACTTTTTCATGCCTTAACCTTCAAATCATGACTTAAAAATTAATAAAAATTATTTAAAAAATATTAAATAACTCTAAATACACTTAATATTCCATACTTGCCTTGAAAACTGATCTTGATACTTTATTTGGCAACCATCTCTTTCTTTGCTCTCTAGGCCTTGACCTACAAGTCATATTAGGCCTTGAAACTAACCTTATATCCATTGTCCAAGCTATAAAAACATAATATATATGTCATAAAACTTATTACCATGATAAATCACTACTATAAATTCTTCAAATGTCTTGACAATACCTTATGACACCTCATTAGGTTAGGCAGGGTCTATAACTAGTCTAATTACATACTAGGTCTATAGGTCCTACCTCTATAGGATCACCTTAAAACTAATATAAGTGATACAATGACTCATATTAATACTCAATTAATTATATACAACATATTATGTCTATGTGCATACATATCTTAGGCCACCATGCTCCTTCATGTATAAGACTAGGCATCCTGTGCACAAGCCTTTTCAAGTCTCTTGTTAGATTCAAAAACTTGTCAACTTTGTAAACTAATCTTGAAACACTCTTTTATTATTATACACCTTGCTCACATTCCTTTAATTCTCCTTATATAATATAATACCTATACATGCTTCATTATCACCATGCAAATGCTCATGATATGACTATGCTTCTCTAAACACATTGTATTCAAATATTAGTACTTCAAAACATGCTTACCTTGACCTAAAACTTGAAATAAACCTTAGAAGAATCATTAGGTTGCCTTCAAATTATATATCAATAAAGAGACATTCTCATATCATTCTAGACTATTACTATGAATAGTAATGTCTACAATAACATATCTAAAGAGGGAAAATCTATATATGCATAATAGATATCTTTAGAGTTTCTATGTTAATATGTAGAATATAATTGGGCATATTCAGAGCATGGTTAGGCATCTTTAGAGCAAGACTAGATAGGTATTTTTATCTTCATCATAACATTTTAAGAGCTACTAGGGTGAATCTTTAGAGTTTCAATAGAATGTCTTTAGAGGTGCCTAGTAGATCTTCAGAGATCGACTAAGGATCTTCATAGCTCATTGTTTTCTATGTCAAGTATTCATATCAAGCATATAAGCTCATACCCCACACACCATACATATTGACATTAATGACATCAACCTTGAAATTAATGATAACACTTCTCAATAATAGAAACAATGCTCAATAATCTCCCCCTTTGTCATTGATGGCAAACCATACTAAACACTAATCATCCTTATCTCCCCATATTGGTCTTTCTCCATGAACTTTCTCCCCTTTGAAAGGGTCCTACATAAATTACCATCTAGAACCATATCTTTTTGCAACACATTTTATGAATCATCAAAGGAACATGTTCCCCCTTACTTTATGCATACTTCCTTCAAATGAACTTAGATAAAACATCATATATTTTGTCCTTGTGATGACTGATATGACTCAAACTCACTAGGCTATCTCATTTTTTCTTATCTAACAAATATATTCTTCAAATGGTATTAAGTATACAATATTACTTACCTTTTTTATGCACTTTTATGCCATAGAGATGAATGATGTATAACTTGTCTTCATGATTTTTCATACCTTCTCTATATTACACACCTATTCTTGAAGCACATGAATTATCTAATTAGATTCCCTTGAGATGATGATATCTCTTCTTAGAGATTCCTTTATTCTTGATTGGACCTTCAACCTTTTTTCATATCATGGATATTCCTAATATTATCCTCTTATCTCCTTACATCATATCTGATCCATGACAACTCTTCTTATATTAGTTCACTACCCATTAGGTCTATAGAATACCTAGTTAACTTTCTGCCATACTTCTATCTTACTTGATCACCTTCACCTCACAAAACTAAGGCATACTAATCATATATACCTATGATTCATGACCCAAAGGTCATCTTCAAATGCTTATATAAATCACACTCAATGCTTATGAGCATAAAACATCTCTAAAATTAATTCTTGTCTACTATGCCTATTAGGTCTATTTGCAATCAAAGATATTGTTCCAATGGAGCAATCTAATCCTTCATACTAGATCATAGATTACTCATGTCATATCCATGTGGTATCTCAAATTTTCTTCTTGCATTAATCTTTATCCTAGGTCTATGCTTACATGCTTCATTATGACATACCCCTATCATAACTTGTCTTCTTCATGATATGCAAATTGATACTATACACCATGAGCTTAAGGTCATCTTGATGCAAACAAGACTCAAATTTTTCTTACAACTTATATTAATAAACAAAATCAGAAATCATGGCCTCCTAACTCCATGTTTACCTCTATTTAGATAACACAGGCAACCACTCTCTTGGTAAATAACTTAGAGCTACCAAGATCCTCTTTAGACAAAGTATATATCCATTAGTGTAACAACTCAATAAATAAATATCATATATAACTACACAACCATGTTCCCCCTTTGTCTTCACAATTCTTAACATGCCAAATGATCACACTTCCAGCTTAGACTCAATAACATTCAATATGTCTTCATACCTTCTTGACATACAACACATGTCAAAGCTCAACAAGAATCCACCATGATTCCAGTTATAGATGAGTGTCTCCATGAAGCCTAATGTATTAACCCCTTCTATAGGGAATTAGAACAACATAAATTTAGGAGATTCCAAGATATCCATCTCTCACAAGACTGAATATTCTTCAATGTCCTTTTAGGCTTGAATGTCAACTTAGGCTTGACCTTTGACTTTGCCTCATCATCATCTTTCTAAGATGGAAAATAATAATATTGAAATTATTTTAAATCTGACTTATGCTCTTTAGTAGAAAACAACCCATCTTGGTTTATGAGTTGATCATGACTTACTTTGTCATACTTCTTCTTCTCAGTCAAATATTCATCCTTATTGCTTTGATCAATCACATGAGAACTAAGACCTATTTTGTATTTATTTAGGATCCTCTTGATTATTATTGGCATCTCTAGTTTGATGTCTACATTATCCTTAATCTTCTCTATCTATGTTGATACTAAACACTCTTGGCAATATACATTGGCAAATAGTTCATCTTGATCCATATGCTGATTATGACTAGCTCTCACATTCTTTAGTCTCCACACCATGATTTGTTTCTTATGGGGTTCCAACATATTGTTATGATTTAAGGGCTTATCCAATCTAATCTTACTAAATCTTGTAATATGACCAACACATTGATACTTATAGTAAATAACCTTACTCTTGTTTCACATACCTCTTGATTGATATAGTCTATGATCTCTTCGTAGCCAATTACTTCCTTTACCATAGTCCCACGAAATCTCATTATTCGGTGGCATCCTTATACAATACTTTTCTTTATTTCTAAAATGATAACAATAAAATCAATGACCATTGAAATTATTGTAATACCTCATGGTATTAGGTTGTCTAATAGAATTTGTCTTAATTTTGAGGTTGACCTTATTATTTATGTTAGAATTATCCTTTTGATCTACTTTGAAACTAAGACCTGATTTATCATTGGTAGACTTTTTACCACTTAACATGTCATTTAGAGCCTTAGTGCTCTTTTCAAACTTCTCATAGGTCTTCATCTTACTCACCTTGTCTATAATCTATTAATTCTTAACCTTCAAATAATATAGCTTCATATTCAACTAGTCATACTCAAATTCCTTTGATTTAAACCTTGTATTGGTACCCTCTAGTTTATTCTTGAGATCTTTGATAGTCATATTTTGATGCTTCAGATAATCATGGATACTTATGAGCTTAGATCTAAAGTTTACTTCAGCTTCTCCTTCTTCACTATCATAGTAGACTTCTTCATCATACATGTTATCTTATTCCTTGGATAAACCTTCTTCTTTATCCAATAATAGAGCTCCATTGTCAACTTGATCAATAAATTCATTATCACAATTCATGTGTATGCTTCTTAAGATCACCTTCAAGCTATTAGGCATATCTCAAAGGACTAGGCTCTGATACCAATTATTAGAAGAAAAATCATTGAGAGTGTTGGAAATTAGTGTCCTTAATACTATTTTTCTTTCAATTCATCATTTATTCATTTCCATTCATCAAGAAATATCAACCCAATGCACATAAGCATGAATAAATCACTAATCAACCAAAACAATGCATAAATAACCATAACAAATTGTATAAGTGGGAAACACTCCTGGGGGATAAAACCCACTAAAAAAACTCTTGGACAAATAATCCTATAAATAAATGAATTAATATTTATCTAATCACTAACCCAATATGGAGCACCAACCCCTAATTCACCAGGTATCCACTTGGCTTTAGCAAGCACCAAATTACTAGGAGGCACCAACCCCCTTATATAAATTAACCACTCAATAAAAACTATTATGACTCAACACCCACTCAACCACCAATTTTAATAAATCACCCACTTCACATGGAGCACCAACCCAAACTAGCTAAGAACCAACTCAACTAGGCTTTAGAAAGAACCAACTTGCAAGGAGACACCAACCCCTAGATGAATCAGCACCAAATCAACTACCTAAAATACTAGATCACCTTTATAATAGTTTTTATATCATAAAATAAATTATTATCTTCTTCCTCAACTCTTTTCACACTTCTATCCCTCTCAAGCTGGCCTTTAGCCTTATTCGCTCAGCTAGCCCTCTTCTTGACTTGATTAGGTCATATGACCTTAATCCTCATATAAAAAATATATATTATATATTCATGATAAAACTATAATTGTCCAAATTACCTATTTCTACTCTTCATTGTTCTATTTTATTTTCTTACACTCTTCACACTCACAACTCCTCCAAACAAGCCTAAAATTACCTAGTATTTATACAAGTCACTTGATCATATCCTTCATAGTTGGTCAAAAATTCTTATCTTATTAGGTAAACCATAGAATGGATATTAATACATATCATAGATATGTATCAAACATTATTTTATTCCTTTTATGTATTCCCTACTTCAATTAGGCCTTATCTTTCCTTTAGGTCTCATGGAGACCTATTAGGTCTTCTTAGTCAAATGTTACACTTGGTATTTCTTGGAATGCTTCAAAACTTCATAAATAGTAGGATTACTTCTTATATTAATTAAATATACCTTATATATATATTAAATTTATGTTAAAAACACCTTTTAGGTTCAACCACCACTTGAACCCCTTCTCAAAACACTTCTCACAATAGGTCTGTGCATACACATAATTTTGTTTTAAACAATTGAAGAAAAAACACAATATTTTCAAATAAACATGGGAAAACATAATATAAAAAGAAACAAAATAAATTTAAGGTCATCAAAAACTTCATAATATGATTAAAATCAAGGTATATATGCTTAAACTCTTCTCTACTAGAAGCTCACTTAGTACTACCAACTAGTCTCAAAACATAGTCATGGAAACATGAATTTTTGACATCTAATAGAGCATAACCAAGCACTTTCAATGCATAAACATGATATTATAATATCCTTATAACAAACTTATATAAAAATATCATAATTTAATGTTAGTACTTCACCAAATAATCATAAATACAATAATATATCATAATAATATGGAAATATATCAGAAAATATGAATAATAGATAAGCCACTTCAAAGGGGTAACCTCACAAATGCCTGTAATAAAAAATTAATTCTCTAATGTGATGAGGAAAAACTAACCCTACCTCCTATATATATTCTACCAAGGCCATGAATAACTCATAGGCTGACCTACTAAGCATATGAATGCATAGAAAAATTTAAAATAACATGTAAAAGGGTTATGTAAGCCATAAGTCAGCTACACATTGTAGACACTGAAATCATGTCTAACCCTTGGTCACCCTCCCCTCTTGATCCCCTTGGTCCCCTTGGTCCCTTTCCACTTCTAACCATACCTAACCTATGTCTTATTAATTTAAAATAATTATCTTATTTTATTTTAATAATTCTCTCTCTCCCCTTGCCACCTCGTCCATGTCACCTCTCCTCTCCTTGGATTCCTTTCCCTTGGATACCCTCATTTATCACCATATGACCTATTCCAAATTCTCCTCCACTACCCCTTGCCAAGTCTTAAATGATTTAAGACCCCTTTTCCCTTATCCCACTCATTTCCCATGCCTATTAATCCACCTTCGACCATTTCTTCCCCGACCCGCTGACACGACAGTTGGGAAAATGGATAAAAGGCTATTTTTAGCCTTTTTCCTAACTTCTAGCCACTGACATCGATCAGCTGTCGACCGATGTCAGTGATATTTCTAGCATCGGTTTCCTTCATAACTACATTTCACTTCTAGAATGTGGATCCATTTTAGAATCTTTCAATCCATCTTTTCAATCTCTCGAATCTGACCTTTCACTCCTCAATCATGAATCTGCCAACCTTCAGATCTCTCTCTCTCTCTCTCTCTCTCTCTCTCTCTCTCTCTCTCTCTCTCTCTCTCTCTCTCTCTCTCTCTCTCTCTCTCTCTCTCTCTCTCTCTCTCTCTCTCTCTCTCTCTCTCTCAGGGACACACAACAAGCTACAACAACAATAGGTACTATGCATCAACCTCTACACCAGCAATAGGCTTTCACACTAGCAGCATCAGCAATAGGTACAACCAGTCTGCAACATTCCTTCTCCAGCGGGTATGAGGTAAGTATTTGCTATTTTTTTCATTTCAATATTCTCTTTTTTAATCTATCTATTATTCAGCCAGACCAGACTTGACTCCCTCCCAAAAAGGCTGAGAGGCCTTCCCATATCTTTATCACCTCTATCCTCCTTTTTAAAACATACACTCTGTCCATTGTCCCTGCAACTCTGCCCAGACCCTGAGCATCCAACCAGACCCAGACTCTCTGACCATTCAACCAGACCCAGAGCCCTTCTTAGACCCTTCCACAGACCATAAACCTATCTAGACCTGACCAGACCTCATCCAAAGACTACTACCCTAACTGACACTGGCCACAGAGACCACTGCCTTCACCAACATCGACAGACTAACCGACGTTGGCAGACTAACCGACATCGGCAACTGTGACCAAGCCGATAGTAACATTCAGGTAAGCATTTGTTTTTATTTTTATTTTAGTTTTTAATCATTTTAGTCTTTTATCATTCTGCCTTTTATCAAACATTATTTTTATCAATTAGTGGGTTGACATCCCTCAAGCTTTTGCTTCTAGGATCAAGCTTTTGCTTGGCAGCCCACCATCTCCTCATCTAACGCCTTCTGTGTTTTAGTCTCTTTCTTCTACAGGTGTCATCCTCCAAAACCAAAGAGGATTTCTCACAACGTCTGGATTATGGTGCATAATACTTTATCTAGGTACATACAAGCCTTAGACCATCTCTCTTAGTTTCTCATTTCCTTCTTGAATGTGAAAAGCGAAAATTGTATAGAAACACACATATCCCTAGACACACCAATGATTAAGGGCGTAGCATGAATTTACCCTTTAAAAAAATGTTTTCCTTAACATTGAAGCAATATCATATGTTTTTTCATGAATAATTCATCCTCCCAGGTAGCATCTTTAAAAGGTAGATTCTTTTATTTGATCAAGTACTATATAATCAGTTTGGACCATAGTTGCCTAGGGCACATTTGAAGAACCACTTCAAGATCAATAATAACCCTCCATTCCTAATTTAATTTTGGTAACTCAATTTTATTGGTAAATATATGTCCAATGACCTTATTAAGGAAGGATAAATGAACTATTGGATGACTGTAAGTGGATGGAGGAAATTCTAGCTTGTAGGCCACACTACCAATTTTTTGCAAGATTTGATAAGGGCCATAATACTTGGGAGACAAATTATTATCCTTTTTTTGTTTCTTAAAATACATATACTTATATGGATGCAAGAAAACAAATACCTAATAACCAATTTCAAAATTAATTTCACTTCTTTATTGATTGGCCTGTTGTTTCATGTGATTCTAGGCCAAAGCTAATTTTTCACATAAACTAGCAAGGACTTCCTATTGATGTTAAGGGTATTCCTCCACTAAATGAACCTTTGGGTGGGAATTCAAGGGTAAAGTGAGGTATGAAGTATTTTAAATGTATAATTCCATAAAAGGAGACATTTTAGCTAAACTATGAACTGAAGTATTATAGCACCATTTAGCCAAGGGCAACCATTGAACCCATTTATCCTATTTATCTGATACAAATAAATGAAGGTACCCTTCTAGATACTTTTTGAATACTTATTTTGTCCATCTAATTGAGTATGATAGGATGATATATGAGCTAATTAGGTTCCCAAACATGCAAATAATTCTGTCCAAAAATTATTAGTGAATATGGGATCTAGATCACTAATATTAATCTTGGGAGTACAATTCAATTTCTAAATTGTATTGATAAAGCTAGAAGTTATTATAATATCCACCAAAGGTTGAGATAAAGAAAAAAAATGAGCATACTTTATGATTTTATCCACAACAACCATGATAAAATTTTTGCCTTTAGATCATGGTAACCCAGTAATCAAATCCATAGATACCTCTTCCCATCATTGACTAGGGATGGATAAGGGTTGCAAAAGACCTGGGGTTTTAATGGTTTCACCTTTATTTTAATAATATACCATACATTCAACCACATATTTCTATACATCCCTTTGAGTCCGTTCTAAAAAAAAATACTTCTTGACTCTATGATAAGTTTTCAAAAAACTTGAATGACCTCCAAGTAGAGACACATGAAGTTCTTTAAGGATTTTCTATTTGAGAAGGTAATTATAACATAGATATAATCTATCTTTGTACCATAATGCATTCCCATTCCATGTAAACTTTTCAATCCCATTTGAATCCTTATATAGATTATGAATCAATTCATGAGTATTACTATTAGTCTCCCATTTTAACCTTTCTTCCTCGAGCTAATCTACTTGCCAAATGGTCATGGCACATAACAATGCCTCAAATGGTTCATCATGCTTGGATAATGCATCAGCCACCACATTTTATTTTCCTTTCTTATAGACTATTTTAAAATCAAAACCTAACATTTTCATCAACCATTTTTGTTTTTCTTCAAAGGATAATCACTATTATAAAAAATATTTAAGGCTATCACGATCTGTCTTTACCTAAAATTAATGACCTAATAGATAAGGTCTCCATTATTTGAATACATGTAGAATAGCCATCATCTCTTTCTCATATATGGGTTTGAGCCAATTTTAAACCTTCAATTGATGAACTTTAAAGGCAATGGTCCTACCCTCTTACATGAGTACTATACCCATACCATATTCATATGCATCACATTCAACCATAAAAGTTTTATAAAAATATAGAGTAACCAATAATAGGGTGGTACACAAATCCATTTTAAGTTATTCAAATTCCTTAGTAGATATATTAGTCCACTAAAAGGAATATTAATTCAACAAAGAAGTGAGTGGTGCTGTAATACTACCATAGTGTTTAACAAACCTGTGATGGTAACCAATTATCCCCATAAATCCCCTTAGTTGCTTAAGTGTCTTTGAAATCTAACACTCCATTGGATTTTTTTAGGATCAAATTTTACTCCCTCATGTGATATAATTTAACCCAAATATTCCACTTCTTTGACTCCAAAATATCATGTTGATGGTTTAACTTATAACTAATTTTTATCTAGAACTAAGAGTACCTGTTTCACATGTTGCAAGTGGTCTTCCCAATTTTTACGATAAATAAGAATTTCATTAAAAAACACAAGTATAAAATTTCTCAAAAATAGCCTAAAACCCATATTCATCAAACTCTAAAAGGAGGATGGTGCATTAGTGAGACCAAAAGGCATGACCAAAAATTCATAATGGCCTTTGTGAGTATGGAAAGCTATTAGGAATTTCTTCTTCAAGAATCCATATTTGATGCTACACAAAGTGAAGACCCAATTTTTTAAAAATAAATATCCCATGTAATTCACCTAAAAAATCATCAATTATAGTAATGGGAAACTTATCTTTTATATTGAACTTGTTGAGCTCTCTATAATTTGGATACATCTTCCAAGTTTCATCCTTATTTTTCACCATGACCATTGGAGAATAATGTTCACTTTGGCTATGGAGAATGGTTCTTGCTTCCAATAAATCTTATACCATTTTTCAATTTCACTCTTATGGGCATAATTATATCTTTATGGTTTGATTTTGGGTGGTGTACTTCCAAGAATGAGTCTAATGGAATGATCATGGGTATGAAAAGGAGGAATAATTTTTGATATGGGGCCAAAAACAATTGAATTCTCATCTAATATTTGTTGTAAATCAGGATGGGTATACTCCTTAGTTTGTTGAACATCAATGGAAAACAAGTGCACCATAAATATTTTATCACATTTTTTCAGCATCTTGGTCATCTGATGTGAACTAACCACTTTTGGAGATCTAAATCTTAATCCCCATAGTTCTACTAGCTTGCCTTCAGAATAAAAATGCATGAATAATTCTTGGAAATTCATCTCATAGTATGCAATGTGGTGAGATATTATACTCACAAAATAATGTTAGTTCCACCCATAGGAATATAAAACATAGGAAAATCTATCAAATAGTCCCCTATTTCTAACTTAATACTATGGCATTTTCTATAATAATTAACTATACCACCATCTACAATCATGACTTGAAATTCTAGGGTTGGGTAGATAAAATAATTCAAATGAACAACCAACTTACTATTGAATAAATTATGTGTATTACCTAAGTTAATAAACATAATGACCTTCTATTTCTTAATGATACCTACCACCTTAAGAGTCCAAGGAGTAGAAATACCTGTAAGGGCATGGCGGGAGATAGTAGGTTGAGAATCTATAACTTCATCCTTGAGTCCTTCAAAACTCTCACTAGATGCCTCCTCATCCTTTTAATTCTCATTGGGCACTTTAATTTAAAATAGCTTATTTTTAGCATAATAATGACCTTTTCTTCATTTTTTGTCCTAACCATAACATAACCCTTTGGCACACTTCTCCTTAATTTGTTAGGGTATCAATCTGGTAGGTTGACAATGTGATAGAGTTAAGAAGGTGAGTTCTCAACTAGTAGTGAAAGGATGATGTTTTATCATCTCTTTTTCTTATAATAAGCATGCCCTTGGTATAGCTTACAATACATTTTTTGAGTTAAACATACAAACCTCCAATTCAATACTATCTTTAGTCCACCTAGAAAAAGGTCAGTTAGATTTGGCTCAATGATGTCCTTCACACGTAAGGATAGATTCTATAATTGATTAATATAATCCTTCAATATTCATATTTGTCATAGTTTAGATAACTAGTTAAAGTATTTTTTAGAAACATTATCTTGATAATGAGACATCAGTTCATCAAAAAATATTGACCATGTAATAGGAGCACTAGTATTCTTATTTTGAATACATAACCGATGATACCAAATGAATGGATCAAGTTATAGATAAAGAGATTACATGACCACCTTATGAGAGATAAGAGTTTGGTATATATCAAATAAATTTTCAATTTGAGTGATCCAAATGAGTGGATCCTTACCATCAAACTTGCGTAAGTCCACTTTTGGTAACATCAATTTCACCCCCATATTGGTGGTGTTAGTGTTGAGAGGATGAGGACTAGAATTAAAAAGTGGAAGTTTATTGAGTGGAAAATGAGATGAAATGGTATCCAATTGTGTCATAAAATGGTATCCAATTGTGTCATGATCTACTACAACTAATTGTCCATGCCATTAAGCTCCCATTGTATTGCTAATATTTGAGTTTGGACTTACACATCATTATGCATTAGGCCATGTATATTTGACTAAATTTGAGAAATAATATTAGAGGTTTCAAACTCCATATCATTCCCTAAATTAGTTTTATGGGTGCCTTTCCGTTTCCCTCATCTATGAGTGTTAGGACCAGCCATAAGAAGGCTTGATGGTGAACCTTATTTTACCCTATTCACCCAACTTTGACCACAATTTTTTTAAAATATATCAGCCTTAAATAACAAATATAAAAGAATAGACCCAAACTAATTTTTTTAAATATTTTCAAAAATTTAAATAAATTTGAAAAATTCCACAAATTGCAAGTTATGGAGTGAATTTATTAAAAACCATAAAATGGCGATAAATTTTGAAAAAAAAATCCAAATGAGCTTAAATTTTAATGGAAGATTACTTGAATGATTTTTAAACTCTAGTAAAATAATTGTATATAAATTCACAATAGTTTTTGAGATATATCCAAATTAGATTTAGGGTTTTTGACTTGATTATGGCCCAAATCAATGATCTAATACCACTTAGAATGATATTACTTCACCAAATAAGCATAAATATAATAATATATCATAATTATATGGAAATATATCATAAAATATGAATAATAGATAATCCACTTCAAGGGGAAACCTCCCAAATGCTTGTAATAATAAATGAATACTTTGATGTGATGATGAACAACTAACCCTACCTCCTATATATAGTTTGCCAAGGCCATGGACAATCCATAGGTTGACCTACTAAGTATATAAATGAGGAAAATAATATAAAATAATATTTAAAATGGTTATGTAAGACATAAGTTAGCTACACATATCCCTAGACATGCCAATAGTTAATGACATAACACAAGCTATAATGGTAGCTATTGGTCTTATAGACCAATTTGTTAACCTTCTCTCTCATAAACCTCACTCAGCGAGATAATCCATTTAAGATTTAATGTTCTAACCTATTACACTAAATTATAAGATTATAAAAAGTATGGATATATCATTCAAGTCCAAAAAAACATCATTATGTGTATTAGATATATCAACTCATGTCATAGAGTCTCAAACCCATCATTGCAACTTGCTTACCCAAAGCTACCAGTTTGCCTTGAAGACTAATCATGGTGCTTTCTAGTTTAAACACCTATTTAGACATATTAAAAAAACCTAATTCATTTATATGATCCTATATGATCATTACATCATTATCAGATAGGTAGATAACATGGCCATATGGAACTATTGGTCTTGCAAACTAATCTCACAACCTTACACCTTCACTATCGCATCTTCACTAGATAGGTCAACTTATGAGAAATATTTTCATCATTACCACTAACCTCAAAAACTAATATCCAACATGAACATGTATTACAAGTCTTAAAATAAATCTCCATGCACTTGGATTCATTCCTAGTCCATGATAACACATCCCTAGTCAACTTCTCACTTTTGCCTAGTTTTCTCACTATCTACACCATTAGGTCTATTAGTGATTGGTCAACTTATATGACTATTTTAGAATTTATAAGGCATATAACCTTCTCATAAACCACCATGGACATAAGATACAAGTATTAGGCTTTAAAATTTATCTAATTAATAACTTTGACTTGGTCAACTTTGCCTACTACAATAAATTTCAAAGAAAAAAGGCCTTTCTTATAGCATCCACTCACTCTCCTAACCAAAAAACACACCTAGAGAATTCTGAGAGAGTTAAATTCATGATACAATATCTAAATTATCTATACCAATCCATTCTCATCACTTTATAATAATTTCTTTCACATTGGGTCACTATTAGGGTTTTTTGAAGGTTTAAACCATCTTATAGTATTAACAATCATTAATAAATATTAGCCCTTTATTATAGAGACCAATTATTTTAAATTTTATTTAGTACCCTCACCCATCTACCATGAACAACTTAGGTCCTCATGCATATGATGTACATTTCAAAGAACACTTGAAAAACCTTCTCAGGTAGACAACTCTTCATTATGTGCACTCAAGAGACCTTAAAACACTTTTTCATGCCTTAAAATTCAAATCATGACCTGAAATTAATACACATTATTAAAATAACATGACATACCTTTGAAAACACTTACTAGTCCATACTTACCTTGAAAACTGATCTTGATACTCTATATGGCCACCATCTCTCTTTGCTCTCTAGACATTGACCTATAAGTCATATTAGGACTTAAAACTAACCTTCTAGCTACTATACAATATGTCAACACCTCAATATATGTAATAAAACATATTAACATGATAAAACACTACCATACATTCTTTAAATATCTTGACAATACCTTATGACACTTCATTAGGTCAAGCAAGTTCTAGAACTAGTCTAGTTGCATGTTAGGTCTGTAGGTCCTACCTCTGTAAGATCACCTTAAAACTAAAATGAATGATCCAATGCCTCATATTCATAATCAATAAAATATATACATCTTATTATGCCTTTTTTTATCCATCTCACTAAGCCACCATGCTCTATCATGTACAAGACTATGCATCCTATGCACAAGCCTTCTCAAGTCTCTTGCTAGGTTCAAACACTTATCAACTTTGGAAAATAATATTGAAACACTCTTTAATGCTTATACACATTTCTCACTTAAATTTTATGCTCCTTAGACAATATCATACCTCTACACATACTACTTCATGCTCACCATGCACATATTCATGATATGACTATGCTTCTCAAGACACCTTGTATTCAAAGATTAGTACTTTAAAATAAGCTTATATTGACCTAATACTTGACATTAACCTTAGAAAAATCATCAAGTTTCATTCAAATTCTCTCTCAACTAAGAGACATTATCAAATCATTTTAGACTATTACTATGAGTAGTATTTTCTAAAAGAAATAATCTAAAGAGGAAATATATATATATATATATATATATATATATGGTAGATATATTTGGATTTTTTATATTAATCTACAGAGTATAGATGGGAATCTTTAGAGAATGGCTAGGTGTCTTTGAAGTATAACTGGATAGGTCTTCAGAGTTTCATTAGAATGTCTTTGGAGCTACCTAGGTGGATCTTTGGAGCTTTGATGGAACATCTTCAGAGCTACCTAGTAGATCTTCAGAGCTTGACTAAGGATCTTCATAGCTCACTGTGTTCTATGTCAAGTATTAATATCAATAATACAAACCTACCCCACACATGATATATCTTGACATTAATGACATCAACCTTGACATCACAGAAAACACTTCTCAATAATAGATATAATTCTCAATAGAATCATGTTTATGAGATGTCCTAAGATCTATTCTATGGTTGACCTAAGAGTTTAAGGATGTGTGGCCAGCCAAGTGATTTATGAACAAGAGATGAGTATATATATAAGGCATTTTAGGCCTATTTAAATAAACTTAGAGAAAAAATGAATGGATTGATAAATTAATGAGCCTAAAGAGGTTGGGAAACATGTTGTAAACTCTTAAGAGAGAGTAGAGAAACACTTCATGAATATCATAAAGGTGTTCTATAATTAAAGATCAAGGTCATATGACATATTTAGTCTTAATGAGGTTTAGTTGAGTGAAGAAGCCTAAAGGTAATTTTGAGAGAGATCATATGGAGTAGAGCTAAAAGAGTGATCATTGCTTATTGAGAGGATATCAGAGTTACATCATAGATGTGTTCCTAATGTATGATAGTGGATAGCATAGATAGAGAGCTGAGTGGAAGATTGGAAGAATTAATGTTGATTGGCTAAGTCGATGCTTGGTCAAAGAGGGAGGTGAATATTCCTTGTAGGTTGGTACTTCTAAAATTGGTCTTGGCTGAGTTGGTGCCTATTCAAGAGGGAGTTGGAGCTACCTTTTAGGTTGGTGCTTGAAAAATTTTCCTTTGACTAAGTTTGTGCTTAGTTATAGGGGTTTTTAGCCTCCTAACAAGTGGGTGCTTACTAAAGTCAAGTTGGTTCTTGATACATTTGAGGTTGGTGTTCCATATTGGGTTGGTTCTCAACTAAATTTGATACATTATATTATAGGATAGTTTTTCCAAGCTTGGTTTAAGTGGGTTTTATTCCCATGAGGGTTTCCCACATATGTGATGTGTTATCTTGTTTCATGCTCATTTGATTGGTTCTTAATGCATTTTTAGATAACTATGTTGTTTTCATAGTTCATAGATGAGTGGATGTATTTGATTATGTTGGAAATATTGTCATTGATGTCAAAGGTTTAGCATTATTGGTGATAAAGGCCCCATTGCATTTAATGTTGTTGGTAATAAATATATCTTGGATAATATGAGTTAATATTTATTTAATATTAACGAATATATTTTTGGTTTCATATGAGACAAAAAAAGGGCCCATGGAGAAGTCGAAGAGCCACGGGATAAAGACAAAAGAAGTATGGGATGCATTTTCCCATGAAGAGTCATCTTGGGGAATACCAAGAGTCACCAAGTGAAGACAAAAGAGTAAAGGCACAATTTCTCATGAAGGGACATTTTGAGGAATACGAAGAGTCACCAAAGATAAGGACAAAAGTGGGAAGGACGTTTTTGGTCATGAAGGGTCACCACATGACTTTTCAAATGCTTGGATATGAAGGGTCATCCAAGATTGGCACCATTTTCCATGAGGATTGAAATGTCACAAAGGGGGAAGGCCAAAGGTCATTTGGAAAGCTATAAATAAAGGCTTGAGTAGCCATTTGTAATATGGTTGAGAGAGGTTGATTTGATATTGTAATATCTAGCTTAGAAGAGCAATTGTGAGAGATGAATATGATTTGTATTTGTTATATCTAGCTTAGAAGAGCAAAGGTGAGAGAGAGAGGAAGGAGATGTTGTATTGATCTATCATTTTTTGAGATATTAACATTGAGAGATAGGTATGTAGAATACACAAAGGGGTTGGTGCTCCTATGGGTTGGTGCTCAATAAAGGAGTTGGTGATCCTATGGGTTGGTGCTCATGAATTTTTTCTGAGTTGGTGATCAACAAAGGGGTTGGTGCTCCTATGGGTTGGTGCTCATGAATAGTTGTTGGATTGGTGCTCGGCAAAGGGGTTTGAAGCTCCTATGGGTTGGTGCTCATGAATTGTAGCTGAGGTTTGTACTTGGCAAAGGGGTATGGTGCTCTTGTGGGTTTGTTATCATGAATATATTTGAGATTGATTCTCTATGGTTTTTACCATGTTGGGTTTCCATGTTATATCTGGTGTCTCTCTCTATCTTCTGTGATGTTTATTGTTTGAGTTTTATTGCATATCTTGAATGTTTGATTAAGTGGAATTTGGGTAAAGGAAAGATATATAAGATATATAATATATTGATTCACCCCCCCTCTCAGTATATTCCATGCTTAATAATTGGTATCAGAGCAGGTTCCTTTTTAAAAAGTTTTACAGCTTGAAGGTAGATCGAGAAAGCATGATGACTGGGTCACAGGAAAGATTTTCTAAAAATAAGGCACCTTTGTTTGATGGGATGAATTATGCTTTTTAGAGAATGAGAATGAAGGTTTATTTGATGGCCCTTGGATTTGACATATGAAAATCAATGGTGGAGGAATATGAAGAGCCATAGACATCTACAATTACTCTAGTAGAAAAGAAGGCAAGTGAATGTAATGCTAAAGATTTAAATGATATTTTATGTGGTTTATGTGAATCTGAATTTGTTAAAGTTATGTAATGTAAATTTGCTCATGAAACTTATGTAAAACTTGAGAATATTTACAAATGTGATATAAAGGTTTAGCAAGCTAAGTTGCAAACTTTTAGAAGGTAGTTTGAAAGTTTGAAGATGGAAGAAGAAGAAGATATAGCAAGTTATCTCTTGCGAGTTGATCAGATAGTAAATCAGATTCAAGGTCTTGGAGAAACATTGGAAGAGTCAATGGTGGTGCAAAAGGTTTTGAGATCTCTACCAATGAGATATGATACAAAGGTTTTGGCAATCGAGGAGATGAAGAATTTAGCCAAACTAAGATGGATGAGCTTCATGGTACTCTCATGGCATATGAGATGTGGATAGAACAAGATAAACCCTCAAAGAGAGAAGCAACTTTTAAGACATCAAAGAAGGAGAAAGCTAAGATACAAGAATCAAGTGATAGTTCTAGTGATGATGAAGATGACAACGAAGCACTTTTCATTTGTAGGCTGAAAAGAGGAACAGGTAAATATCAAGGAAAATTATCTTTTAAATGTTTTAATTGTGGAAAGATTGGACATTTTTTAGCTAGATGCATAGATAAGGTTAATGATGAAGAAGAAGAAAAGCCTACATACAAGAAGAATTTCAAAGGAAAATCCAAGGGATTTGAGAAGAAGAGACCATATTCTAAGGATCTTAGCTCAGTTGAAGATAGTGGAGTCAGCGATTCAGAAGAAGAAGAGATTATATTCATGGCCATACATGATAATCAAGAAGAAGAGGAGGAGGAAGCTAAAGTAGATATGGAAGGAGAAATCAATTGTGCCCTAGAAGAGTTATAAGCTATTTAGAAGAAGAATCAAAGATTAAAGTGCCAGATCGATAAAAATGAACAAGAGTCAAAGGAAATGATTGAAGATCTACAAGCACACTTTGAAGAAGCCAAGAAGAATGAAGAAGATCTCAAAGCATAGTTGGAAATAGAAAGAAATGATTGTGAAAGGTATGTTATTGAAATTTCCTCTTTAAAAGAATATATTAAGAAAGCAATCAGTGATAAAGTAGTCAGTGATTCAAAATTTGAAGATAACACTAGCATGCTAAATAAGATATTGGAAAGTCAAAAAGTATATTCAGATAAGATAGGGATCAGTTTTGAAAAGAAAAAGAGCTATGCTGAAGCTCTTACACAAGAGGAAACAAAAAGGGGATAAGTAAATAATATAGAGGACATTTCAAACAGAGAAGGCTGGAAGGAACAAAGCTACAAAAGGTAATCAGGTCAGAGATATACAGACATGTCTTATTTTTATGGCTATTGTTTTTATTGTAATGGACATAGTCATAAGAAATTAGAATGTAGAAAAAGAGCTAACAATTTTAGAAATAAGGAGAAGAAAAGTCAAGTAGAGTCAAGCAAAAGCCACAACTCTTTTTCTCCTCTATCAAGCTTTGATGAAGAGACCATAGTATGCTACAAGTGCAACAACTTCAGACACATAGCTCGGTATTATAGAAGCGTGTTTGAGTTAGTTAAGAAGGATCCAAATGTTCAAAGCTCCATTCATCAAGAAGGATCAGAGTTTCCAAGCTCCATTTATTAGGGAGAAGGTTTAGACATGTTCATGGTAAAAGAAACAACATGAAGATTCTATGATGGTTCAAACAACCCTGCATGTAAGAGGTAAAGATTAGCCATGGTTAATTGATAGCAGATGTTCAAGACATATGATAGGAGATAAAAGTAAGTTCATAGCTCTAAAAAAGATCAATGGTGGTACAATGAGGTTTAGAGATAAAACCACTGCCAAGATAGCCAAAAAAGGTATTTTGAGTTTGGATTATGGTAGAACTAAGACTAAAAATGTTTTGTCTGTAAAAGGTCTTAAGCATAATCTGTTGAATGTTAGTCAAATATGTGATCAAGGATACACATTAAGGTTTCATGCTAAAGGTTGTGAGATTAGAAGAAAAGATTTAAATGAGTTGATTTTAGATGCTTAAAGGATAGGGAACAATGTATATGTATTATCAGATATCTTCTCAAAGGCACAATCAAAGGATACATTCAAAGATCAGTGAGAGGAGTTGAGAGTAATTTCTATTACTTCCTACCATTGATGTTTAGCATCAAGTGAGGGGGAGCTAAGTGTTAGCTCTAGGTAGGCCCTTTTTCATTGATGTCAAAGGGCGAGAATAACAGGTACAGGTATAGGTGCAGAAAATAAGTACAGGGAACAGGTACAGGTTGTTATAGTAAGGGGGAGTTATTTTATGTTTTTAGATAACGGTATGTGTAGGTGATAGGATGTGGTAGTTTCAATATTGAGGTTTCCATTAATGACAAAGGGGGAGATTGTTGGAAATATTGTCATTGATGTCAAAGGTTTAGCATTATTGGAGATAAAGGCCCCATTGCATTTAATGTTGTTGGTAATAAATATATCTTGTCTAATATGAGTTAATATTTATTTAATATTAATGAATATATTTTTGGTTGAATATGAGACAAAAGAAGGGCCCATGGAGAAGTTGAAGAGCCACAGGATAAAGACAAAAGAAGGATGGGACACATTTTCCCATGAAGAGTCATCTTGGGGAATACCAAGAGTCACCAAGTGAAGACAAAAGAGTAAAGGCACAATTTCTCATGAAGGGACACTTTGAGGAATACGAAGAGTCACCAAAGACAAGGACAAAAGTGGGAAGGACATTTTTGGTCATGAAGGGTCACCACATGACTTTTCAAATGCTTGGATATGATGGTTCATCCAAGATTGGCACCTATTTTCCATGAGGATTGAAAGGTCACAAAGGGGGAAGGCCAAAGGTCATGTGGAAAGCTATAAATAAAGGCTTGAGTAGCCATTTATAATATGGTTGAGAGAGGTTGATTTGATATTGTAATATCTAGCTTAGAAGAGCAATTATGAGAGATGAATATCATTTGTATTTGTTATATCTAGCTTAGAAGAGCAAAGGTGAGAGAGAGAGGAAGAAGATGTTGTATTGATCTATCATTTGTTGAGATAGCAACATTGAGAGATAAGTGTGTGGTATACACAAAGGGGTTAGTGATCCTATGGGTTGGTGCTCATGAATTGTTGCTGGGTTGGTGCTCGACAAAGGGGTTGGTGCTCATGAATAGGTGCTGGGTTGGTGCTCAGCAAAGGGGTTTGAAGGTCTTGTGGGTTGGTGCTCATGAATTGTAGCTGAGGTTTGTACTTGGCAAAGGGGTATGGTGCTCCTATGGGTTTGTTCTCATGAATATATTTGAGATTGATTCTCTGTGGTTTTTCCCACATTGGGTTTCCATGTTATATCTGGTGTCTCTGTCTATCTTGTGTGATGTTTATTGTTTGAGTTTTATTGCATATCTTGAATGTTTGCTTAAGTGGAATTTGGTTAAAGGAAAGATTTATAAGATATATAATATACTGATTCACCCCCCCTCTTAGTATATTTCGTGCTTAATAGATTAAATTTTTTGAAGACTGATTCACCCCCCATTCTAAGTCATTATGATTCCAACAAGAATCTGATATCATGTACATTAATATAATTTATAATATAATTGAAAATTCTTTAAATAATATATTCTAAAAGTTTTTACTGATGAGGCTACATATAGAATTTCAAATTTGAATCCTTGAGAATTTTCCTAATGACATTTTTTATCAGGAAGTGTGATAGATGTTAGATTCAAAGGGCCCTAAATGGAAAGTATGTGAGATTGACACTTGAGGTATATTTTCTTTTGCATCATAAGGATTCATTTATAGGTCTTTGTATTGGGTGAGTTGCATAGGATAATATTTTTTATTAAGCCTCTTTATAGGAATAATCTAGAGTGAATAATATGCAAAAAAAATTGAGACAATTGAATCACTATGCTAGTTTATGAATTTAAATCTTAGATTTATATCTTAATAGTTTGAGTTTCATAGGATCAAAGTTTAGCATAGGGTTGGAATACCCCCATGATATTATATAATAAAAATGGAACACCATATCCAATTGCACTTTTGTAAATTTGGCCAATATAGCACTATTCACACCTGCTTTACCCTTACAGGGAGTCAAAAGTATGAATATGGAGTAAACTTAAGTTTTCTCCTCACTATATATTATATGAAAAAAAAATGTTTTAAAGGTTATACGAATTAAATATATATATATATATATATATATATATATATATATATATATATATATATATATATATATATATATATATATATATATATATATATATATATATATATATATATATATTGAGGTAAATTTAGAGCCTTTTGACCAAAAGGTGGGACTAAGACAATTTTAGGAGTCTTATATGATATTTTAAGATAACCCATGTGATAATTTATGACATGTAAATGAGGATACATTATTAATATATGGAGAGTCATGATTTCCATAATGATTTTTAAGGATGGGGAGATGCATATGGGCATGAAATAGAAGTAAATAGATAGTAATAATTTGTATAAAGGGCCAAAGAATGAGAAGGGAAAATTGTCACCTTCCCATTAGTCAAGAAGATAAGTGCTTTCCCTATAGTATTATCGAAAGCTTCCTTGTGACAATTTTTTTTGATTACTTTCAATTTTTTAAGAAGAGATTGAGCTAGTATCAGTAATATGAAATTAATATGTCATAGTTTTAGTTATAATACTAAGTATGATCCATACAGATTGTTAGAAAAACCCACCTAAATTAGATTTAGTTTTTTTAGGAGACATATTAAGACATATTATATAAGAGTAAAAATATATTTATAATGTCTCCATAATTAAATAGTAATCAAGTTTTATTTTCAATATCAGACCAAAATAATAGCTAGAATGTGGAGAAGGAGATTGAAGTAGAGAGCATTTTCCTTGTCATAAGTTTTAGTTAAAGGAATTTGTTCTTAATGACAATTAGGGGATCCAAGGTAGGTTACTTTAATAAATTATGAATATCATTTTTTTTTTTTTTAAACCTCTCATCTTTTTTATTTTAAGTTGTTTAAAGGGTTTGCATGCCCTTATGTCTTACCCATTTACGGTTATTTGATTTCCATGGTTGGAAACTTGGAAACCATATTATTTATGGTCCTAAAATGGATTTGAGATGATAAATCCTTCATACATTACTTTATATCTTGACAATATTTTTATTGATTCATAATTGCAATGTTATGTTGTCCAAATGGGTGTATCTTATAGGTATGTTGTGTGCTTTATTTGGTAGGGTTTCAACATAATAAAAAGATTCTAAAGTCACCCTACATGTCCCATTTTCATGGGATTGGGAAATAATAATAACCCCACTTTATATAGTCCTCCTATGCAAATGGGAGAAGGATTTGTGCAAAGGAGAGGAATCCCAAAATAATTATTTTCCTAGCCTATTGAGTGTAGAAAAGTAATTTTTTTTCTATATAGGTAATGTTATGAGTCCTTTTTAGATCCTATGATCTCTTATTGTTAACTTGTGTTTCAAGAGTTTGGAGTTCATATTTTTATTTAGTTTGTTTAATATGTTTCTTTATTGGGTGGTAATAAGAACCCTATCTTATAGGGAATGTTTTTGAGTTAAGCCACTTAGAAATACTTACGCACATTCACTTACCCAAACTATATTTTACCTCAAAAATTTTGGTACTATATTTATTTAATGATGGTTATTTTTAGCTTTTGGGATGCCTATGGCAGTCCCCTTATGATGTTATTAATGGTTAGGTGGTGATCCCCTCCTTAGTTTGGCCTTATGGATTAATTTTGAGCATAAAGCTTTAAAATAGTTTTAAACTTATTATTTTAATTTTCTATGTAATTATTGTTTGTCTATTAGGAGACTTGAAAATGTTTTTATTTTAGTTTATAAATATTTAGAAAGAAATGAATTTTACTAAGATTTTAAAACCTTACTACATTCCTTTTACCCTCATTTAAATAAAGCTAATTATAAATATATAAACCTTATTATTTTAGTGGATTTTAGTGGTTTATTTTAATTACAAATATTATTTATAAAATATTGTATGTATAGTTATAATATGATATGGCAAATAAAATATCCAAATTTTACTTGAAGTGTTAAAAATGGTTTACAACACCTTATGCTCAAAAGGGATAGTTTTTTTTAATATAATTTTTTAGGTATTAAAGCTTATTAAAATCTCCCAAAATAAATATTAATGCATAGGGGACTCCACCAAAAAAAATAACATTTCATGTAATCATTTTTAGATCCATGATTTAATTTTAATGAATTTTTTAAGCTAGAGGTCCTAAATGGCCTTGAAATCCTTATAAAAGGAATTTAATTTCAAAAATGAATGCACACAGTGAAAAAATCATCAAGTGATAATCATAATTTTAAATTTAAATATATAAGTTTTTGATCTTGTATGATTTTATCTAATAATTGTAGGATTTGTTTAAATCTTGTAGTGAATTTTTTAAAATTAGGATTTTATAGGGTCATTTTACATACATGGTCTTAAAAATGTAGGGCAATACCCTTTTTATATATTAGGTCCCAGGGTTAACCATTATGTGGTTAAAATTATTATTAGATCCCCATTAGGGCAAGAAAAGGTCAAAGGTGCATGTTATAATTATGGCTCAACACAACATTATGTGGGGGATTCCCTACATAAATCACTAAAGTTTTGAAAATGATTATTGGATCCCCATTAGGGAAAGAAAAGGTTAGAGATACATATTATAATTATATATCAACATAATATTATGTGAGGGTGGTTCATTATATAAATCATTGACTATTGTAAGGTAGAAGGTCTAATTTTTTAGCATATGGAAGGTGAGGTGGTTCATGCCCACATAATGTATGAAATGGTGGAAAAACATGAGGTAAAGCACTAATATATGGTAATTGAGACCATGTATATGATTAATGGAGTACTTATTGCTAATATATTTGCTTCTCAATCTTATAAATCCATATCCCATTAAATCATGGACCATTGTATATTGGAAGCTTCTATGAAGAAAGAGTGTTCAAAGGTTGGTTTTCCCATTAGGTCCAATATGTCCATAAGTTCATTGGTGAGTTATTTCATTATATATTTGGGTGTATTTCCCACCATTGTTGACTTACACATTATATGCTTTGGGACTTAAGAGTTCATTTTTGGTACGGATTATCTTAGCTCTCTTAGAGCTAAGATGAATTATCATAATGTTGATTTAAAATTGTGCTTGATTCTAATAAAAAATAATGGGAAGTTTCAAGATGTAGGACTTGCATCTTGAAACAACCTCCAGATTTTTGAGAAGCTGGTTCTTCTTTATATTAAGTAGATACTGGGAAAAGGGATAGGAATTTAAATCAGAAACACAAATGCAAGAAAAGAAATATAATCTATGGTGATGCGCCTGAATGTAATTTGACCTTAATCCTGAGCACAATGAAACTATATGTAGGATTCATTTACATTTAAGAGCAAACAAGTGCATGATCAATGTAAAAGATAGAAACAATAGAAACAAAGGCTCACAACATAGACTACTTTTGTAGTGATATAGAAAATGTCAACAAAGACATAGGGTTCAATCTTATTATTTGAATTTTCTAGTCATATAAGAGGCATAAAAACATGTACAATTATATAAACTTTTCAACTCAAGAAGATGAGACAAAAGCAAATGACATTCCTAATCACAGCTCTAGAAAGTCCACAACCTAGACTAATTTTGTAATGACACAAAAAATATCAACAAAGGCATATGGTTCAATCTTATTATTTGAATTTTCTAGTCATATAAGAGGTGAAAAAACATGTACAGTTATGTAAACCTTTCAACTCAAGAAAATGAGACAAAAGCAAATGATATTACTTAGTCACAGCTCTAGAAAGTCTAGACTCTTTACAATAATTCTCTCTCAAAAATTCTCTCTAATAATTGATTTTTTCCCTCTTTTGTGATGATCTCTGCACCCTTATTTATATCCTTGGATTCACTCTGGATTGTTTACTTGTTCCCAATCTAATGACCCAACTAAAATCTAACTAAACTGGTAGTGTCTAACAGAAGATATTTTATAAATTCTAAAACACTTCATCTTCTGACAAATGTCCCTTTAAAAATAAATTCATCCAATTTATTTATATTTATATTGAATAACTTATAATATGTTTCTCCCAATTAAACATGAAATTTGAAATTGTGTAATCCATGGCTTGAAGGAGTAGCCTCAAATGATTATCCTTTATCATTGACCAAAGGCCAATGTAAGTTAAAAATTGTAGTGCCACCTTCAAAATTTATTTGAAATGATCTCAAATGTATTATGACAATTTTTATTATATAATATTTTTTTCTTCCCATAACATTCATTTACATATCTTTTATTTTGTGCACAATAAATAATATGTCATCCAACCCTAAAATCAATAATATTTTAAAATATGATTTTAACTCCTCCTTTAAAATTTCTTCATTGGCTAAAATAGATTGTAGGATGCTCCCTTTTCTTAAACGCTAGATAACACTTAGCCAATTCTTTTAAAATCTTCCTATTACTTAGGAGACACTAGAAAATGACACTTGGCATGTTCTGTAGCACCTATTAAAGACATGCAGCACTTTTCGCATAACTTTATACTCTTTTGTGTCTTTACTTATGACTATTCTACCTTTGACACTTGTTGCTATCCACTTCCTCAAAACTACAACAGCTTAAAAGAAAATAAGACCCACAACATTTCTTACCCAAATAAATTTTAAAAGAACACACATATGTGGCAAATTCTGTTGCTTTATCAAAAGATACGTGGCAATCTCTACTCTACTCATTTGGGGTTATGTGGTGGTCTCTGCTTCCTTTAGCTACCTTTTTAGAAACTTGTGGAAGATGACACGTGGTATTCTCCACTTTACTTTGTTTATACCATAGAAATAATTTGGTCTCATTTCACATTTACGCAGATAGCAACACCTAGCAGCTTCCACTTACTTAAGAAACAAAACTTGGGACCCACCACAGTCTTTGCTATATCAGTGAAGAAAAATGAAGATAATTCAGATTGCGACACTTGGTGGCTTCCACTTTCTTCTAATAGGATACGTGGCACATTCTGTTGCTTTTATAAAAGCAACATTTAGACCTTTCGTGACTACCACTTGGTGCTTTCTTCTTGATCCTGATACTTAGCTTGTTAAACCTTTCACTGAAAAGAGATGATATGCGGGTGCTGATATGAAACCATGGATGCTGACACTTGATGTGTTCTGATGAGTCACTATGAGATACGTGGCACATTCTGACCAACTCATAGAAAATATAAAAGGTGCCTCAGATGATGACACTTGGTAGTTTCTGCTTGATTTCAACACTTAGAAAATGAATCAAAAAGGAAAATCAAGCCCATGCTCTATTTCAAAACTCTGCCATCTCAGACCAAAGTAGGCAAAGACAAATTTTCACAATGCGTGACTAAAAAATAGAATGAAACGTAGAGTAAATTTTTACTCTACAGTTATTGGCAACCCTGAGGACTTTTGAGCATGCTAAAAAAGAAACCACAATTTCCCACATATAAAAATGTGGCAACAATCACAACTTTAGTAAGGCCATCTGATAAATAGACCATTCAGCATCAAATAGCCCCTACTTATTTTGCAACTCTTGGAAAGCTAAATCAAGGTTAATGATGTCCTTGTGCAAAAAATCTAAAAAATATGAAATGTAACCTTCAATTAGAACTCAAGCTGGATCAAAACAACTTCAACTTTTGGCACTGATGAATCAGACACATCTGGGGAATTATGGATATTTGGGAGAGACTTAATGTTTTGAGAGTCTTGAAAATTTTGAAAAGATTCTGATCCACAGCCACATTCTCAAAGAACACTTATTTAAAAGAGAGAGCAGGAAAGAAAAAATAGGAAAATAGAGCAACAAAATTGAAAGAAAACTACTATATACAGCTAACCAGGTATATTTGCCTCCCTCCTAGATCAAAAGGAAAATTTCTAAAGTTTCCTTCATGGTGAGAAGACTTATGATGCCAGATAAATGGCTAAATGAGATGGAGCTTTGATGACTTGCTCATCCTACTTGCCACCTTGATTGGCTTGCATCTGAGTGAATCTAAGTCAAACATGCTTCCAATATATACATACTCTTCTTGTTATTGAAAGCTTGTCAAATGTTGGTTCTTCATACTATCATGTCTCATCAAGAAATCGATGGATATTGGCTCATCACCATAAGCCCTTGGATATACCTTATTGATTGGCTTATCTCCTTCTGCCTCATTCTCGAGTTTCATTACATGATCATCCTCCTTGATGACTTCAACCTCTTGAAAAGATAAGTCTGAAAGCTTGCATCCCCTCTACATACTTATCTGAGTCTTAATGTTGTCTTTTCCACCTGAAGCTAGCTCACAACCTTCTTGAAGAATAGTGCAACCTGCCCCAATGACTTCAAACAAGTCATTCAAAACATGATCAGTTTCATTCTCAAGTTTCATTGCATGATCATCCTAATTGATGACTTCAACCTCTTGAAAAGATAAGTTTGAAAGCTTGCATCCCCTCTACATACTTATCTGAGTCTCAATGCTATCTTTTCTACCTGAAGCTAGCTCACAGCCTTTTTGAAGAATAGTGTAACTTGCCCTAATGACTTCAAACAAGTCATTCAAAACATGATCATATATTATCTCTTTTTCATCAGAGATAAAGGCAAAAGCTTGTGACTTGTCCTCTAGTTCATCAAAGGGTGTACCTATAGTGATTTCTTCTTCAACTACACTCATGAAATCTTCTTGACTAGCCATGAACTGAGCATACTCCTCTGCATACTTATTTGCCTCCTCCAAAATATATTCCTCTTTGAAAAGGGATGAAGAAGAAGACTGATGGTTATACATATGTGGAAGAGGGGATAATTCTTGAGCTAGAACCAAATGATCCTCTTCTTTCTATTTGTCCATCACTTCATCTATATTAGATGTAGCTTGATAGGTCTCTTGGAGCGATGTAGATGGGGTGTGTTCAAATGTAGGATCTTCTACTTGATTGTCACCATGAGTAAGAGTGATGGGGAGACCTTGGACTTTCAACTGCTCTTATACCAAATGATGAAAAGTGTCCTTCTTAAATAGTCCTTAAACTACTCTTAAACCAAATAATGCAACCTGTCCATATTGAAATTCAACTTCATATATATATATCAAAATGATTGATACAAAATCATACAAATGACCACCCTACAGAGTCTGTAGATTCTCCATTCTCCTACATAGTCCATAGCTTCTAGCCTACAGAGTTCGTAGCTTCAAGCCTGCAAAGTCCATAGATTTCCTTTGAAAGCTTGGAGGAATTAATACGCTATATATCAATATCAATGCCTTTGCTAAGGCTCAGCTTTATGTGAATACATATCAATATTATTGTCTTGTGGGCTCAGCTTAAAATATTCCTATTTACTTTTGAATTTTGACTTGTGCCCAGATTTTAAAATTACACTGATCAATTCACCTCCCTGTGAATTACTCAATCTGCATTTCCTTATCTACAAGAATATATATAGTCAGGCATTTTTCCTTCGACTCAGTTCCTGATCTGTCCAACATATCTAATGATGGTGCTTTTCCAACATTAGCCCAGCCATTTCTATCTCTGATGGCTCCAAAGCCATCCCAAATCAAAGTTCACATTCATCTGATGGATTTAGCTAAAAATGAAACCCCTCATCTTACTCTCTCGTAGGTTGGGTCTTATAAATTAGACCTCTTTGATGGCTTGGGTTTGACCAAAAAAATTCATCACAACTCAACACTTTGGTCATGGTCAATGGCCTCTACCAATAGCCCTCTTCATCATATGACATCTTGCACTCTTTCACACATGCACTAAAAGTTGTTTCAACCATTGGCTTCTCTATATCTCCAACACCGTGAAATCTTATTGCCAAATAAATTAGCACTTCATCTATCCAATCATGGTGCCACAGTGTTTGCCATAGCCTGAAATGGTAATTGTTCTATTTTTCTTCATCATTCCCATAGCTCAGCTCTGCCTCCATCCTTTTCTCACTTATTCATAACATCTTCATTTTGACTTTCACTCTTTGCCTTCTGTAGATGCATGGGTCATAAAGGAATGCCTCCTATCCTTCTCCTCTCTTTTCTTCTTACATCAACTTCTCTTGAAGAGAGGTCCTTACCTCTCTATCCTTCTTCCCTTCTCTACGTCCCTCTCATCCTCTCTTAAATGAACTCTCCAAGGGTAAGCGCCAGCTATATTTACAGTTTGATTTGTTTTTAAAGAATCTTCTCCCTAACCTCTACGCCCAACTTGGGCTCAAGATAAAACAACAAATAGTTTTTTTAGTTTCTAACAATCTACTAATTTGGAGAAGACTAATATCTTATGGTTGAAACATTTCAACCACTCCCCCCTTATTTCCTCAACAAACTCAACAATTACCTTTTTACCTTTTACTTTTTACATTTACGCCTTAGTAATAGCATATTAGAGGGAAATTACAATAAATTGAATTTGAATGTAGATGCTCATGCATCATACTCTCCCTCTAGAAAGAATTTGAACCTTAGTTCAAATGAACTACTACCTCCATGAATGAGTCTTCACTATATGCCTGGATCCCAAGGTCTTGTTGTCAATGCCAATACCACTATTTGTCTTTGATATTCTTTGTCCTTCATTTTGCTTTTCTTCCTCTTTAGATATGTCCTTCTTCTCATCTCCTTCTCAGCTGTCATCTCCCACTTCCATGCTTCTTCCTCTTCATATATGTCTTCTAGACCTTCTTGTTGTTCTTCTTGATTTAAAATTTTGTCCATTGAGCTATGGACTTAATTCATCTCTAGATCTTTAATACCTGCACTCAAAACATCAAAGGCAATGTTAGAAGTAAAAATTTGAGACCATAAGGTCTCTTGGCTGCCTCCACTCTTCTGCTCTTTGGCCAAATCTGCCTTTGCCTTTTTAGTGTGCTCTTTTCTTGCTTCACTCTCACCAATGGTATTATCATCATGGTTTGTGCCTATATGTAGCTCTCTTGAAGAACTAAAGAGCTCCTCCAACATTCTCAACTCCTCCTTTAGTGAGATCTCCTCTATCTCCCCATTCACTTCATCAAACTTGGGCTTATCACCCTAAAGGATTGCTTGTTCCTTACTAGTCTTACTCTTCATCTCATCACTCAACACAAACTCATCCAAATCTTCATGTCCTATATCAAACTTAGGACCAACTTGCCTTTCATCCTATATAAATACATTCATCCACTTTGTGGTTTCTTCATACAAATCAGCTTCTTCATCATCATTAATATACTTATCAAAAACAATAGGAGCACTATTACCTTGTCTCTCCTTGTTCTCTTCAATCTCTACTTGAAGCCATCTTGTTTGTTCTTTGTTTTCAATAAGGTATTGCTTTGCTGCATACTCTCCCTTTTCCTCATCATCCATCCATTTAGAATTCTCTCCTTGCTGCATATTAGTTCTCATAGCTACTTTCCATCTTTCATTTCTCATGAAAATATCATTGAAAGATTCAAAAACATCATCACAAACAATTTTTTTACCTTTTACTTCTTTGGTATACCTCTCAAGCGTCCTATCTTCATGGAATGCCTCTTCCATACTCACCATCTCACCTTCATTCTCTTGGCTTTTGGAATCACCTTCAATCCTCTTCCATTGACTTCTTGGTGTTGTTGCCTCAACACTCACATCTTCACTCTTTGCCTTCTTAGGCACCCACATTTGATTCTTTCTCTTATCAATTGACTTCACAAGCCATTTAGGCATCTTGCATCCATGCTCTTGTACCAGCACTTCCTATTGCTTGGGAGTTTGCTTCTTCCACCATTTATGCATCACGTAGCCATGGTTAATTGAATACTTCACCTTTCTCTTTACTTCTCTAACATGCATATCAACAGTTTCATGCTTATAAGACAAATCAGTTTTTTAACTCACCTTTACCTCCTTAACGGGCTGCTCTATTAGTTCTTTGACTTGCATAGCTTCTTGATTATATGTCCTTTCTTTTTCCTTTATGTTTGGCTGTTCTCTTTCCTCTTCTTGGCATTCAATAGCATCATGGAAGTCATCCTCATCTTCCATCTCTTCTCTTTCTTGTAAGGTTTCCTCAACACCTTCCTCATGCATTAACCAATGCATCTCTTCTTCTTTATAAATAACAGCAAACTTTTTCTTTTCTCTTACACATTCACTTGTGTACTTGGTGTCTTTTCTTGCACCAATCTCTTCACTATTTAAGGCCCTTCTCTTGACCTTCATAAGGCTACTCATACCTGAATTTACCCACTCAAAGACAATATTAGAAATAAAAACAAGAGACCATAATGTCTCCATGAGTGCTCTCTTCACCAACACTCTCATCTTCTAAAGTGCTCTTCTTGGCACTTCATCTTTTCTTTCTTCTCTCTTGTTCTCCTCAATGATAACCTTCTTCACAACTTCTTCCTCTTGCTGCTCTCTTGGCAACCTTCTTATCTTCTTCAAGCCTCTATGGGCTTCTCTCTTCATGGCAATCTTCTTTTGCCTTCTCCTTTTCACTAGGAGATCTGTTGGCCACTTCAACCTCCTCCTCATTGGCCATACCCATGCTTGCTTATCCATCTACATCCAAGACTCATATTCATCTTTAATCTTAGCTAACTCTCTCTTCAAATTAGCAATCTCTTTATCAATTACAAAATTGTTCATACCTTTCTTCTTTTGAATGCTTGCTCTCTTCTTGGTGCCCTCATGTACCTTGCTACTCGACTCTTTTCTTAGCAATATTTCCATCTCTGAGATCTTCACCCAAGTCTTTTCCACCTTGGTCTCTTGATCCCTTGTCTCACCCAAGCCTTTTCTCCTCAACTGGTCTTTTGACAATCTCCTTGATCTCACCTAGGCCTTTTGCATCCTAGTCTTTTGATCCCCTTCTCAATCCTGCAACAACTCTTTATACAACACTTCATCAAATACAAATCACAAATCCAAGCTTACCTTGCTTTGGATCTTCCTCTTGAGCATTCACTTGCTCCCTTACTTTTGAGCTCTCCAAGCTTCTTTTCTCAATTCTTCAAACTTCATCCTTTACCTCACCTAAGTCTATTTCACCTTTGTCTTTTGGCAAACTATCCAAGCTTCTTCTTGGATCTTCTTCTTCTTCTTGAGCAATTCACTATGCTCTTCTTCTATAGCTTCTCTTGGCTCTTTACTAAGCCTTCCTTGGCTTCTTCTTCTCTTAAGCCTCAATGGCTTTAATACTTTCTCTTCACCTATTTGCTTCTCAACACAATAAAATTAAATCAAATATCAAAGGTTATGCATGGCTTTTCTCAACAAATCACAAGAGCTTCAAGCTTTGATACCAAAAATGATGGGGAGACCTTAGACTGTCAACTGCTCTGATACCAAATGATGAAAAGTGTCCTTCTTAAATAGTCCTTAAACTGCTCTTAAACCAAATAATGCAGGCTGTCCATATTAAAATTCAACTTCATATATATATCAAAATGACTGATACAAAATCATACAAATGACTACCCTACAGAGTCCGTAGATTCTCCATTCTCCTGCACAGTCCATAGCTTCTAGCTTGCAGAGTCTATAGCTTCAAGCCTATAGAGTTCATAGATTTTCCTTTGAAAGCTTGGAGGAATTAGTACGTTGTATATCAATATTAATGCCTTCGCTAAGGCTCAACTTTATGTGAATACATATCAATATTATTGTCTTGTGGGCTCAGCTTAAAATATTCCTGTTTACTTTTGAATTTTGACTTGTGCCCAGATTTTAAAATTACGTTGATCAATTCACCTCCCTGTGAATTACTTAATTTGCATTTCCTTATCTACAAGAATATATATAGTCAGGCATTTTTTCCTTCAACTCAGTTCCTGATCTGTCCAACATATCTAATGACGGTGCTTCTCCAACATTAGCCCAACCATTTCTATCTCCAATGGATCCAAAGCCATTCCAAATCAAAGCTCACATTCATCTGATGGATTTAGCTAAAAATGAAACCCCTCATCTTACTCTCTCACAGGTTGGGTCTTATAAATTAGACCTCTTTGATGGCTCAGGTTTGACCAAAACAATTCATCACAACTCAACACTTTGGTCATGGTCAATGGCCTCTACCAATAGCCTTCTTCATCATATGATGTCTTTCACTCTTTCACACATGCACTACAAGCTATTTCAACCATTGGCTTCTCTATATCTCCAACACCGTGAAATCTTCTTGCCAAATAATTTAGCACTTCATCTGTCTAATCATGATGCCACAGCATTTGCCATAGCCTAAAATGGCAATTGCATTCTATTTTTCTTCATCATTCTCATAGCTCGGCTCTGCCTCCTTCCTTTTCTCACTTATTTATAACATCTTCATTTTGACTTTCACTCTTTGCCTTCTATAGATGCATGGGTCACAAAGGAACACCTCCTGTCCTTCTCCTCTCTTTTCTTCTTACAACAACTTCTCTTGAAGAGAGGTCCTTACCTCTCTATCCTTCCTCCCTTCTCTACGTCCCTCTCATCCTCTCTTATATGAACTCTCCAAGGGTAAGCACCAGCTATATTTACAGTTTGATTTGTTTTTAAAGAATCTTCTCCTTAACCTCTACACCCAACTTGACAACAAATTGTTTTTTTAAGTTTCCAACAATCTACTAATTTGGAGAATACTAATATCTTATGGTTGAAAGATTTCAACCACTCCCCCCTTATTTCCTCAACAAACTCAACAATTAGCTTTTTACCTTTTACTTTTTACATTTATGCCTTAGTAACAACATATTAGAGGGAAATTACAATAAATTAAATTTGAATGTAGATGCTCCTACTTCAAAGAGCAGCCTCGACTTCTTCAAAGTTTTGATCAAAAATTTTCTCTTCTTCCCTTCTGCCCCATGACTCCATTATTTGTTTCCAACTCATGACCTTGTGACCAAAACTTTTCTCTTGGAAAGAGTCAGCAATTTTATCTTCTTCAAGATCTCTAGCTAGTTCATGATTTTCACTCTTCCAACTCAAAATATGGACATCATGTTGAGAGATCTGAGGATTAGTAGAAGAGGTATTTTTTGGTGTAGGCTCCTCTCTAAGGTCTAAAATCTCTATCTCTCTTTCTCTAAGAAATCTCATCTTTGCCTCTAATTCCTCAACTTTCTTAGCTAGATTTTCTTGAAAGAGTCTTTCTTGGAGCTCATAGGAATCATCATAGAAGTGGGGAGTGCATGAAGGCTGCAATGAAAAACAAAAAGCTTATTTAGGAAGGGTGAGAGGGACTTGAGGGGGAAGTGAAGGTTTGGATTCTACTTCCCTTGATGCCAACATAGATTTGACATTTTTGGGAAAAGGACCTTGACAGGTTCAACTTGGCTCAAGAGCAAGGGCTACATATATCTGATATGAAACTTGTGGCAGTGAATATACAAGTTGATAAACTTGGCAAGGCTGTCTCTCATGAATACTTAGCTTCTCTTCTAAAAATGCAATCAAGCCACACACATCCAACATCTCATTTGTAAGCCTTTGCCAATTGGCTCTTTCAATGGGATCCCATTCACTTTTAATTAGATCTACTGCATTTCTTACTTGATGGATGACATGATTATAAATTTCTTGGCCACATCCCCTTCTATTATCAAGCTCTAATACATATTTTTTATATCCCAATAATGCTTTTTTGAAGGTGGAAATGAGATTAGGTTGAGCATGGGATGTAACATATTGGGGAGACTGGGCATAAGACTGATATGGCTGATGACAAGGCTGAGGCTGGTCGTATCAGACCTATGAAGGGAAAAACTTATAACCATATGCATCCTTGTTGCTTGATGTGATTCCACAAGCACTTGATCTTGATTAAAAATATATGAAGGGGCATAAGACCCATAGCTCTGAGTAACAGAATTATACATACCAAAATGATGATTTCTTGATGATACCAAGACTGCTTAACTAGCTGATTCAACTCAGAGTCGTTGTTGGTGTTGATAAAATAAAAACCTCTAAAGGCTAGTTGGTCAAAGAACACACCAAAAATTCTTCAACTCCTTGAAAGATTTATCCCACTAGGCGTGCCAAAAGCTATTGATGATTTAAAATTGCACTTGATTCTAATCAACAATAATGGGAAGTTTCAAGATGTAAAACTTGCATCTTGAAATAACCTCCAAATTTTTGAGAAGCTGGTTCTTCTTTATATTAAGTAGATACTGGGAAAAGGGATAGGAATTTAAATCAAAAAAACAAATGCAAGAAAAGAAATCTATTCTATGGCAATGCACCTGAATGTAATTTGACCTAGGACAATGAAACTATATGTAGGATTCATTTACATTAAGAGAAAACAAGTGCATGACCAATGTAAAAGATGGAAACAATAGAAATAGAGGCTCACAACATAGACTACTTTTGTAGTGATACAAAAAATGTCAACAAAGGCATAGGGTTCAATCTTCTTATTTGAATTTTCTATTCATATAAGAGGCATAGAAACATGTACAGTTATATAAAATTTTCAACTCAAGAAAATGAGACAAAAGCAAATGACATTCCTAATCATAGCTCTAGAAAGTCTACAGCCTAGACTACTTTTGCAATGACACAAAAAAATCAACAAAGGCATAGGGTTCAATCTTATTATTTGAATTTTCCAGTCACATAAGAGGCATAGAAACATGCACAGCTATGTAAACCTTTCAACTCAAGAAAATGAGACAAAAGCAAATGATATTACTTAGTCACAGCTCTAGAAAGTTTAGACTCTTTACAATAATTCTCTCTCAAAAATTCTCTTTGATAATTATTTTTTCCCTCTTTTGTGATGATCTCTACACCCTTATTTATAGCCTTGAATTCACTCTAGATTGTCTGCTTGTTCCTAATCTAATGGCCCAACTAAAATCTAATTGAACTGGCAGTGTCTAATAGAATATATTTTATAATTTCTAAAATGCTTCATCTTCTGATAGTTCATTGGCTAAAACAAATTATAGGACGCTCCTTTCTCTTAAACACTGGATAACACTTAGCCAATTCTTTAAAAATCTTCCTATTACTTAGGAGACACCGAAAAATGACACTTGGTGTGTTTCACAACACCTATTGAAGACACGCGACACTTTCTGCATAACTTTATACTCTTTTGTGTCTTTGCTCATGATTGTTCCACCTTTGACACTTGTCGCTATCCAGTTCCTCAAAATGTCAACAGCTTAAAAGAAAATAAGACCCACAACATTTCTTACCTAAATAACTTTTAAAAGAACACAAGAATAAGTGGCAAAATCTGTTGCTTTATCAAAAGATACGTGGTGATCGCTACTTTACTCATTTGGGGTTACGTGGTGGTCTCCACTTCCTTTAGCTACCTTTTTAGAAACCTACAGAAGATGACATGTGGCAGTCTCTACTTTACTCTATTTATACCATAGAAACAATTTGGTCTCATTTCACATTTACATGGATAGTGACACCTGGTGGCTTTCACTTACTTAAGAAACAAAACTTGGGACCCACCATAATCTTTGCTATATCAGTGAAGCAAAATGAAGATAATTTGGATCATGACACTTGGTGGCTTTTACTTTCTTCTACTGGGATACGTGGCACATTCCATTGCTTTTAGAAAAGCAACATTTAGACCTTTCATGACTTCCACTTGGTGCTTTCTGCTTGATCCTGATACTTAGCTTGTTAAACCTTTCACTGAAAAGAGATGAAATGTGGGTGCCGATATGAAACTGCAGACGCTAACACCTGGCACGTTCCACTAAGTCATTATGAGATATGTGGCACATTTTGACCAACTCATAGAAAATATAAAAGGTGCCTCGAATGATGACACTTGGTAGTTTTTGCTTGATTTCAACACTTATAGAAAATGAATCAAAAAGGAAAATAGAGCCCATGCTTTGTTTCAAAACTCTACCATCTTGGACCAAAGTAGGCGAAGATAAAATTTCACAGTGCACAACTGAAAAATAGAATGAAACGTAGAGTAAATTTTTACTCTACACATAACAAGGTTATCAATTATATCAAAAAACTTGGGACTAGTATGATTATCATAGGGGTCAAGAGAAAAATATCCCATTTCATGGTCTCCATGATGTAACTAAAGCAGATAATGAAGAAGGGGTGTCAGATGTACACTATAAAAATGAGAAACAAGATTGATAAGGAGACAACAAAGGATTTTTTAGATTATGATGCCATCTTTTTAGAGTTTATTGATATGTTTCCACATAAATTACCTTAGATGCCTCCATCTTGAGATATTTATTTCAAGATATACCTTGTACATGGGATTGAGACAATATCCAAAGTGTCATATTAGATGATGACTCTTGAGCTTTGTGAGATCATGATGTAACTAGAGGAATGTCTGTAAGATGTCTTTTTATGTCTTAGTATCTCCCCTTTGGGATAAACTATTATCTTTATAAATAATGTCATAGCCATTCAAAATTTTATTGATTACATACAACTAAATAAAGTAATGATCAATAATCATTATGCATTGCTTAAGATTGATGACTTATATGATGAGATATAAATAGTTGGAGTGTTATCCAATATATATCTAAATTTTGGGTATCATTAGTTATTTATTGTTGAATTATATATTTAAAAGATTATTTTTTGAACATGGTATGGTAATTATGATTTTATAATTATACTCTTCAATTTGACTAATGCCCCAAAAATATTCATGATCCTAATAAAAATAAATTTCCATACCTTTCAGTACAATATCATGTTGATATTCCTTGATGTATCTTTATCTACTAATTGAATGATAAGTATAATGATAATCACCTAAATTTGGTTTTTAAATTACTATAATAGATTAAGTTGTATGGAAACTTTGAGAATTATGCATTTACACAAGCATATGTGTAGTATCTTAGGAACATTATTTTTTGGGAATAGATTTTAGTAGACTTCTCTAGTATTTGTGATATTATGAAGTGTATGAAAACCATAAATATCATAGAGGTATGAAAATTCATGGGTTTGGTAAGCTACTATTGTCATTTTGTTGATAGATTTTATCGTATTGAAAACCACATAGCTTTGGTTCAAAGGAGAATGTATAACTTTGTGTGAATGTAAAAGTGTGAGTAGGGTTTCCATTTTTTAAGGATCATTTCACTATTTCAACCATCTTAGTGGTACTGAGACCCACTATATGAGTTTTTTCTATATTAATGCATCCTTGGTGGGGATAGGATCCATCCTCATGTAGTATGTTAAAGTGCTTTCCCTATGAGTCTAGGAAAATAATGGACTAAGCCAATATATTTGACATATTTTGATGTGTTGAAATTCTTCATTTATCATAACTTTGTAATGAGTACATATTACTTGATCCTAAAACACATTATCATTAAGTCAAACCTTAACGGCCATCATTAGTGTTGGATGGAAATTTTTTGAGTACAACTGTGAGATCAAGTACATTAATATAAAGAAGAATGTGGTTGTAAACTATTTGAATATGATATTCCATAAGTTTTGGATGATGATTTTACACATATAATTATAAATATAAATGTTTGAAAATTTTCCCAAGGATATTTTCTGTTAGGAAGTGTGATAGATGTTAGATTCATAAATGACCCTAAAGTGAAATTATGTAGGATTTACGCTTTCAAGGTAGATGATATTTTTCATCACAAAGGTGAATTTATGTGTTTAAATTAGGTGAATTTCATAGGTATATATTTTTCATTAAGCCTTTTACCAAGAATAATTTGAAGTGAATAAGATATAAACAATGTTGAGACAATTGAATCACTATGCTAGTTTGTGACTTGAAATTGTAGAAATTGTATCTTGATTCCTTGAGTGTAAAAGGATCAAGGTAAATCATAAACATCATACATGGTTTTTATACCCAAATTATATTCTATAATGGAAATGTAACATCATATCTAATGGTAATTTGGTAAATTTGGCCAAGCTTGCATTATTCATAGCCCCTTTACCCTTATAGGGAGTCAAAAGTATAAATATGGAGTAAACTTGAGTTTTAAACTTACCAAAAATAATATGAAAAAAGAAATAAAAGTTTGAAAGGTTATATGAATTGAAAAATATATATTTTGATGTAAATTTAGATCCTTTTGACCAAAATGTAGGACCGAGATAATTTTAGTAGTATTACAAGATATTTTAGGATAACCTATGTCATCATTTATGAAATGGAAATGAGGATAAATTTATTGATCACAGGAGATTAATTATTACCCTCTTACATTGTAATAAGGTGGAAGTTTATATGGGCATGTAAGGGAAGTAAATAGATAGGAAGAATTTATATAAAGGGACAAGTATCACATCTCATTTCCCCTATGGATTATTTAAATCATTAATTAATGGATTATGTGGATAATGATTAGCAGACCTATTGTTTATTTTGAGCTAGATTTTTATATGTTATTTGGATGAAAAATATAATACCTATTTTCATGATCAATAACTAGATAAATAGTTTTTGCATATTTTTTATTATACTTATGATGATGATTTTTTATAGATTACATGCATTCAACAACTTTTAAGAATTATTATCATTATTCATGCTAATTAATAGTTTATTTAATTAAGTGGATGCAAGATTATTCTACCCTTATAATCAATTCATAGGGAGAGTATCATCGAAGAGGGGGAACATATATTGACAATGGGGATTGAAAGAGAGAACTTTGGGGACCTGTACACACACTAAAATTAGTTATTTGAATGTAATAGATGATACTAACACTGATTGTTATAATCTTGCTTTCCCTTATTTTATTTTGGGTCATGAATTGCATATGTATGCTAGTCTCTTATTGTGTTATGATGTTTTTTCACTACACTATATTTTTTTATGAATTTTAATGCATGATCTAGTGGATTTGCTTATGCATTTTTTCTATGATTGACATGATGATTTTATGATAAAATTTGGATTAGGTTAGGATGGTTGATTTTCTCATCTGATTTGTTTGTATAACCTTGATTATGTTTTTCGATATGGGAAGTTGGAAGTGTTAATTATTTTATTAATTAATCACCTTTATCTATGATAACATTAACATATTGGTAAAAATTCCTAAAGGTCAAATATAAGAAAAATAAACCCCATAAAGAAATTTGACCTAAGTATAACTTGGAAGCTTTGTGTATTAGGAGTTATTTTATATACTTACAAAAGTCAATAAAAAGTAGGGTTTTCATTTGGAAGATTCATGATACTTTCATGATGATGTTATTTTTTCAATTAGAAAATAATTGATTAAGGTTTTTATTTTGTTTTTAGTTTTGCTATCATTATCCTAGAAAAAGGTTGACTTCACCATTTTTGCTCAAGAGTAGTTTTATGCTGCCATGTAGGGTTTGGAAATGGATTTCATTAGACTTATCTAATATTTTTGCTATTATGGAGTGGATGGAAACCACAAATATCATAGAGGTATGAAAATTCATGGGTTTGGTAAGCTACTATTGCCACTTTGTTGATAAATCTTATCGTATTGAAAACCACATAGATTTGATTCAAAAGAAAAGGTATAACTTTGTGTGAACATAAAAGTGTGAGAAGGGTTTCCATTTTTTGAAGGAAAATTTTACCATTTCACCCATATTAGTGGTATTTATACCCTCTCTATGAGTTTTTAATACAATAATGCATCCTTTGTAGGGATATGATCTATCCTCATGTAGTATGTAAAAGTGATTTCCCTATGAGTCTACAAAAATCAAGGACTAAGCCAATATATTTGACACATTTTGATGTGTTATCATTCCTCATCTATCATAAATTTTTGATGAGGACATATTATTTGAGCCTAAAACACATTTTCATTCAGTCAAACCTTAATGCCCATCAGTAGTGTTGGATGGAAATTTTGTGTGAGTATGATTGTGAGATTAAGTACATTAGTATAAAGGAGGATGTGGTTGTAAACTACTTGAATATGATATTTGATAAGTTTTTGATGATGATTCTATACATATAATTACAAATTAAAATGTTTAAATTTTTTACCAAGGACATTTTTTGTTAGGAAGTGTGATAGATGTTAGATTCATAAATGTCCCTAAAGTGAAATTATTTAGGATTTACACTTTCAAAGTAGATAGTATTTTTCATTAAAAGGGTGAATTTATGTTTTTTCATTAGGTGAATTTCATA